>RXPK01000288.1:0-600000 GCA_004143645.1 Protaetia brevitarsis | reverse complement strand
AAATTGATTTGAAAACGTGATAAATATAACAGGTATCTCGGTCAGAGTGAGAGACAGATTTCTGTGTTTTATCCATCCTGCGGAAACGACGGAATCCGTATCGGTGATTACTGGCATTGGCGAATTGTGTGGCCTGGGCAAAGGGAGGGTGGATGCATGTAACGCTGTCATAAACGCACCTCGCGATAATTCTCGTGTTTTGTTTACATTAGAAGATTAGAAATCTGAGGTATTCTGTTATAAAGATAAAGAAATTGGAAGTATATTGCAAGGCACGTTCTTGTTGACAAAAACATTAATTGAACAATTTCTAAATTGAGATTTTTCTTTTAAGAATAATAATATTTAAACTTAAAACAAGAATCACTGAAAAGAGAAAGTTAAATCTAAAAGACGAAAATTATTCCTGAGAAAAAAAAACAGAAATCTACTTCTCAATTTAGATTTCTTAGTTTTTAAATTAAATAGTTGTTTTGGTTAACTTAATTTACTATATTATGATTATATAATAATCAGAAAAATGTTTGTTTTATTAAGAAGAATAAGTATTCAGTTTGATAATTATATAATCTGTAGTTCGATGGCCTTTTATATTTAAAATTTTAATAAACGCGGGTTTTCGTTCGAACGTATATACGAAAACCTTCTTCTCCTCCTTCTCCTATTGCTATCTTCGCTTTCCCGTGTATAGATAGCGGTACTGTCGCTAACATCAACTGGTGTAAAGGCGGGAAATTATATAGTTTTCTTATATTTACAAAACATTTTACTTGATTTACTTATTGTTACTATTACATAATAATAGAAATCTTTTTTATATAATGATAAAAATATGTAGTTTGGGGTACAAATCGCATTTATTTTTACATATATGCACCACTTTACTTATTAAAAACACCGTACATGATGCACATTCGCGCTCTTCTCTTGGGCAGCTGAAAAGTTACGAGGTAACCTTGGGGCAACATCCGTATAAACAAGGTTACATCGTAACTTTTCAGCAAATCAAGAGAAAGAGCGCGAACGCGTCATCATGTATCTGTTTTAATAGCTTGTTTCTTTGTGTGCTTGGGAGCAGTATCTACTGACGTCATCAGAGTAACTTGAGACGCTCAGAGTTGGATTTAAGATGTACAAACACAAACACGCTCGATTGCAATATAACCCTTAATTTTATTATTACTTTGTCACAGCTATTATGAATAGGAAAGGTAAAGTAATGTTTTAAACTAATGAATCTAGACTACAATAAAAATGCATCATATACTAGTATTTATGTACCTACCAAGTGAAGTTTTTAATATCGTATATATATATATATATATATAATGATCGTTTTTTACATCAATCACATTGGTATCATTATATTATCCATATCGTGCATATTTGATGCAGTTATAAATCGATTACATTTACAACGACAGTTTACAACACGGTGTTTAGTGCGATTAGGTTATGTTGCACAAATTGCTCGTAATTGCTCGGACGTCGGATCGCGAGCAGAAAGAGGAACCTCTTTGTGATCTGGATTTGCTTGCTCTGAACAAACAAACACGCACAAATCATGCTCCAAAATACAAAGAAACGCCTAAAATTCCATGGATCTGCTTAAATCAGACAAACAAACAAACCTAATAAGTAACGTGGTGCATATATGTAAATATAAATGGCAATTTGTACTCCCAAACTACATATTTATTTTTATAATGAAAAACGAATTTCTACTATTATGCAATAGTAAACATAAGTAAATCAAATAAAAAATATTATATAAATATAACACAAAACTTAGAACTACACACGTATATAGAGCATAACATTAAATTAGAAACTAAAAAAAAAATACTAAATATTTATTCTTCCTAATAAAATAAACATTTCAATGTAAACACGAGAATTATCGCGTGGTGAGTCATCACAGCGTCATCGCTTATCCACCCTTTCTTTTCCCCGGACCTTGCAATGCTATTGCAATTACATATATTTTGCCGACACGTAAGAGGGCCATCTTGTATGTAGTAGTCTAACTATAAAGCTTATATTTAAATCGAGATGGGCACCAACGCCGTGCTGCCATCTACCGCTTTTGTCCAAAATGTGCAAAAATACGTTAACTATTTTGTCCATAAGGTTGACTAACTAGTATGTATATAAACAATGATAGAAGTAATGTAAAACGCTTTTGCATTTTTTATTTATTAATTGAAACATACAAATAATCAGTACCACTTATTACTTATTAATGAACTTATAACCTGCTGTGATAAGTCATAACAGAATTCAGGAGCAGATTAATAGTGCTCAAGTACTTTCCGAAAATGGTAACGGAGTTCAGTCTGGTAATACAGGTAACAACCTTCCTGTAATGGAAATGGCGAGTATAAAAGAATGATTCCATTTTCTCTTCTTATTAGGTTTTCTACATACTGCAGATATTACACAACATTGTTTAATAAATTAGATATGTATTTACATTTCTTTATTTCATCGAGAGATATACACATAAATCACTTTTTACACATAACTGACGTTATATATACAGGCTGTCGCACGACGAGTGTCAGCGAACTATGCATGGAAAACTATTCACCAGAAACATTTGAAAATGTTAGTGTATACTAATGTGGCCTAATTGAGAAAAATATGCGCAAGTCTAGCACTTTCAGTTATACAAGGTGTTGACATTAATTTTCTTATTTTAAATGCCACATCCTGTATACTTTTATATTTTTGATTTACCCTTAAAATTCTAGTTGAGATTTATGTAGGGATCCCTATACCTAAATTCGTTTGTTTGCGAGATATTTCGATTCTTTGCGGAAAAGTTAAATTTGCAACTCCTTACAAAAACAATATCTCATATGCGCTTCGAGTTTTCTTCAAACCACTTGGTATACTTATGAACTGAAGGCAAACGCATCAAGATGGCGCATAAAAATTATTATATCTCATACAGGGCGTGCATGAAAATTGTTAAAACATTAGTTCCGAAAAATGCAAAAAAGTCAAAAATTCCATGGAATACCTTATTTTTTTCTGAGACTGATTTGTTATGTTTGGCTTTTACTTCTGCCGTGCCCATTGTCCATCACAAGAAATACTGTGGCACAAAAATACTTGTACACTGCTTTAATCAGCTGCGTTCAGGGCGAGTTCCACAATCACTGTGATAGACATTTGCGCACGTACTTGGCAGTACAAAGTTGGTGTTTTCCGTCGCCATTCCCATAGGTCATGACAGGGAATAAGTTGTGGCAACTGCGCAAAAAATAAATATCATTTAAACCATTTTTTCCTTCTAGTGACCCCCGTGTTTTTGTTGTGTAATTCGATGCAGTGCACGACATCTTTTAAAATTACACTGCATTGGAGCGTTTATAAACGATTGCAGTGTCCCCATCGGTTTTTTTTTCCACAAACACCCTTTAAAGCCCCTTCTTAAACTGAGCTGTAATCAGCTGCATCTGCCGTTACTATTATTTCGACATGTCAAGAAAGCAGTTCTCATGTTCTCAAATGTCATGCAGATGTCGGTGCTTACTAGAATCTCCTAAAGCCACTAGATATATGAAGTACCGCAATTGGCCGTCATATTGTGTCCAGCTTAGGTGCAAAATTTCAATTTAATCATTGTAGTTTATACGCCCTTTCAATTTTTCTATTGAAGATAACCACGACGTCGCCATGATGTAATGAAATACGTTTTTTTCTACTGCTTTTACTCTACTTTTTTTCGCTTGAGTCCATAAACAGATAGAAATATTTGGCGAGTATAATAAAAAAATTAAAACGCGAGATACAAGAACCAAACTATATATTGCCAACTGTCAGTACAATTAGTTAAGCAACAGTGTTACTATGGTACATTATTGGTAGTTATTTATTTCATACTGTCCTGTAAGTAACTATTACGTTACAAGTCCGGTAGGTGACTTGTACGTAAATAACTATTACGTTACAAGTCTGGTGGGTGACTTGTAACAGTACGAGTTAGATGTTATGGACGAGGCGACGAAGGAGCCGAGTCTAGAATATCTAAACGAGTACTGTTACAAGCACTACCCGGACGTGTATCGCATAAAACTTTATTCCATACTGTCAAACTACGGCTAAAAGTAAATTACTACAACCAGACTACAACATTTATATTAAAAGCACTTAAAAGTCCAAAAATGACATTATTTTGTAGCCAACCGCCTACAGCTGAATTAACTGGTCCCTGATTCCGCCATATTGTGTCAAAAGAAGGTTCTTTTCTCTCTGACACATTGGCGCAATGAATTGCGGTTCTTTATGTGTTTAATAACTTTAGAATTCCTGTAACATTCAATTCAATATAAATTTGAATGATCCGACCATTCGACAGGCCGTATAAAGCAAACTGTCCAAGTCAGCAAGCTGTCATTGATTCTTGTTAATTTCAAAAGTCAATCGTGGCAGCAGTGGCAGTATTTAACTTCTGTCACAATTCTACGTTATGTAGGTAACAAAAGCCAACTTCGCGCAGAGTAGGCATTTTTTGACTTAGAAATCTTACTTAATATTCTATGCATTTGCAAACATGTTACCGCAGAAATAGTTGGTATAAATTTAAAGTAGTGTAGGATCAGTACAATCATTATTTAGGAGTTACATATATCCATATTGTATAAGTTATTATGTGCAAATCCTTGTCTATACGTTCGCCGTGCGTATGCAAAGCAAACTAATAAACATGTAATCTATATACTCATCAAAATTATAGCTTTTTATTTATCTTTCGACCGACTTTATATAATTTTTTTTAAATCTTGTTTTAACATCGCAGGGAGCCGAAAATTTTAGTTATAACCAAGTAAAGGGAAATGATTTAGTGCAATTAACAACCACCGTAGTAAATTCCTTCTTAAAAATCCTTGATGCTGAAGTTAACGAGAAAGTAATCTGTTGCGCCTTAGATGCGTTATCGTTGTGGGTAAACAAATTCAGGAGCGATGTTCCCAAAAAAGTAATTGACGCAATAAAAGTAAGCAACTCTTAAACGGTTTAACGTTTTTTTTTCCTCTTAAATTCTTACGGATTTTTATTTAGGCTGGTATCGAGAATAAATCAGCTACTCCACTAACGAGGATGTCATATATTAAATTGTTAATGGTTCTTTTCCATGGGAACAACATATCTCAAGCTGTCTCATTGGTTCCGACACTTTTAAAATCTATTGAAAGAGCTGTTGCGCAACCTGCGCAATCGCAACTAGTTAGCGAAGGACTGTGCGCAGCATGCTTTATATTAAAGATCTTAGCTGCAGAAATCGATCTTGATAACTTGCAGGGCTTTTGGAATGTTGTATTGGATGTGGATAAACAACTTTTCTTATCTGAAAAATATTTGTCTCTAGCTTCAGATGATTGTAAGTATACAGGTAACCATCACTTACTGCTATAGTAGAATAATGTGTCGTAACGTGATTGGGTTAATCTTTATCCGTGCTCGACTAACTTGTATGATCACATTACCGCGCGCGACTATTATCGCTGTAAGCAATAGTGCACGATACATATTTTATTCTAGATCTAAATAAAAAAAGTTGTGCTTTTAGCTTTCGAATTTGTTATTGAATTATGCGGAAAAATGTTATTAGACTATCCAGATAAGCTAAAAGGCGACACAGCACCGATTTTTAGAGCCATTTTATATTGCACGACCGTTCGAAATTATCAAAGTCGAAAGAAATGTTTAGAGAAACTGAAAACACTAGTTTCAAGATTGGGTGGAGTAGCTATAGCTAGAGGGTTACTGAAAGAGTTCGTGAGATTTGTAAATACGAAACTGCAAGTATGTGAAAACTGATGAAGTAATTAGGTTTCATTTGCCAAATATATATATTTTTTCTTTTTAGTGCAAGTCTGATAAAGAATCTGAACAAGATATTCCTACTACTATCTTTATTACTGCCTTGATATCGATATGTTCAGAAATACCTCCAAATTCGGAAGACGCGCAAATGGTAATAATTGACGCGCTGTTACCATGCCATCACACAAAACTGATTAACGATATTCCACACATTTGGGAAAAGATAGCTAAACATCTTCACTTGATACCGAAAAATATTATTGCGCAACACATCACTCATTTTCGCAAGGTGTTTATTCAAGAATACGTCAATGATCCCGTAAGTATAGGAGCATATGGAAAAATAATTGTAAGAAACATGACTAATGTTAAAAAAACAATAACTGAAAAAATGCCTATATAGACTTATGGTTTATTGTATGTATAAGAAGTTTTGATATGTGTTCTCTAGATGGCGCACAACTTGAACTCCTGGTAAAGAACTAGTTGCTATAACACCTGCGACGCAACAGCAATAACTGCAATTACATTAAAGTTTGTCCTTAATATTTCTTTGTAGCCTTTTTATTGCTTTTTTGCATTAATAGGAAACTTCATACACTCAAAAACGTGCATTTCCCCTTACACTAGTGCCAAGAAACTTGTAATGCAACACCCTGTAACCGCTAAAAGTCCAAATTTTGCCTCAAGTATCTTCTATTTGGCGTTCAAAGAATCCCCTTTTATTTCATCGTAAACTTCACATTTGTAGCAGTACTGTTTTTGTTCCTTTTAGGATCAGATAGAAAAGTATTGAATGCATACCTTGTGCATATTTCTACTGCTCTTGTGCTTGGCATAGAGATTGTTACAGTAGACCTTGAGTCTATGATGGCATTTTTACTTCGGTTGAAGCTATTTTTGTTATCCTTTTTGTTAGATATATGAAAACGCTCTTGCTACCATAGTTGCCCTAAATTCAGATGTAATTCTGCAATCAATTGTCGACAGATGTGTCGACAATTTGAGCGATGAAAGAATTTTGGACATCACTAAAGATGATTACTTCATATACTTGACTCCTGAAGGAGAATTATATGATAAAAGTGTTTTACCAGGGTAAGAATATGCAAAACTATACATTTCATAACGGTACTCTCAACGCAGTCATTCTAGGGATGAATTTACAAATGAAATGAACATGAAACGCGAAAGTAAGGCGTACAGTTACAAAGAGCAGTTAGAAGAATTGCAGTTAAGGCGGGAATTAGAGGAGAAAAGAAGAAAGGAAGGGAAGATTAAAGATCCTCAGTATACGCCTAAACAATTAGAAATTATAAAAAATCAAAGGATTAAGGAGCAGACCATTCGTGAAAAGTTAACAAAGGTTATTTGGTGGCGCCTATACATAAAACACTATTTTTTTTAACTTTTATAATTAAATTCCTTTTGCAGCTGAAACAAATGATAGACAATACTGTTTCTATGATTCGAGCTATAGCAAGAGGAAACCCCGTCCAAACTTCGTTTCGTTTTAATATCATTTTGTCACGTATTCTAAGCAATCTTCAATCACCATTAGCAGCACCAGATCTCATGAAATTATTTCTTGATCTTCGGAAAACGGCTTATTTCCCTATAATACCCAGGTTCAGTAGTGTGATGAGAGATGCTATAGCTCATGTGACATTACGACTGAAAAAACCAATGTGCGATCTAGATCCTGATTGGAACCAAGAAAACTTAACAAACGCTGCAGTGCGAGTAGTCGAAAACATATATTATCTCACAGTTAAAAAGTCTATGCTGGACGTCCACCCTTTGACTACTCCAACAATGTGCTATGTTTTCTATTTAATTAAGGAGACTTTATTGTTGTTGCGCAAGACGAATGAGCAAGTAGTCTATTGTTGCTTAGATATTATATCAGAGCATGTGAAAATAAATTCAGATGACGAGATCTACAGCCCTGTGCACTTGCCGAGGAAGGAAATTTTGGAATTGCTTATTTTCCTTATAGGTACGTAATCCTTTAAGTATTAAGTGACACAATCTTTGATTGTTCGCAATTTTTAGATGAATCAACCGGCCGGATCCAATCACAAACGGAAGTAATATTATTGGATGTAGCTAAGGCATCTGCAGACACCGCAACTTTGGTTGAAATCAAAGTCTTAATTGAAGCACTCCGCAGTAGTGTTCAAGTAGTTCGAGATGCTGGATTGAGAGGTTTATATGCTATGAAGAATTCTATGCCAACATATGGTGACAACTACACTGAAGAAGTATTCAATATTGCAAGACAAGTGTACATAGCAAGATTTGATGTTGATAACGAAAATAGGTAAATTTCCACAAATCCTGAAATATTTTAGTGCAATTTAAAGCTCTTAAGTTATTGAGACGAACATTTCGTATTGTTTTGAAACACCCTATGTTCGGGACTACTAATTTGTAGACCGATGCGCCGGGGAGAGAACACAGAGAAGAGGCTGAGTTGTTTTAAGACGTTTATTTTCAAATAATAAATTCAGTATTTACAATGTTAACATAACATAAAATATAATTCTCTCCATAATAAAACACAAGTATTTTCAGTATCCGTTGACGTATATTGCTATACGTATGTTAGTATTTGCTAGTTTACCACCTTTATAATATGACAAAGTTGTTATACATGTATATATGTGTTGGACCTGGTATTCCGAAGTTGGCTGAGTGCAACCGTTGAAATATACGCACGAAGCGCCGAACGGCCACCGAAACCTTTCCAACTTCTCTCTTGCTCAGCCCCCTATATAAGCGACGATGTCCGGGATTGCAGTTCGTGAGTCACAGCCCGCTGTATGCGAGCGCGTTGCTTGTCGATTCACGGCCGGCGGCTCGGATCTAGGCATCGGCGGTTTTCGGCGCAAGCGCGGCGGCTGCTTCGTTGACGGCTTTCGGCTCCGAATGATCCTCGGACTGTGGAGCGCTGTCGGATGGCATCGGTAGTAGAAAGCGCGCACCACAATTGCGAGGCGACGGTATACTTCTCCGGCCGTAAGCACTTGGCGCGGCACGCTCGCGTATGAATGTTCTTAACATAACCGCCCCCCTTGAAGGAACCGCCTTCAACACTACACACTTTGAATAACGAACAAATTGTCTGTCTTTGAAACACGATGATTAACACGACTCGCACAAAAAAAAAAGAATTTAAACGTTCATTACAAATATTGTTGTCGGCGCACTTACTGATTGTCTATAGGTAACGCGCACAACTTTACGCGGGTCTCTTCATTCTCCTTGTAGGGTTGACACCGTAGCAGCTCGCACGTTGCCATCATGTCTGGAAACACCTGCTGATTCTTCCAACTAACCATTTGCTTGGTGGACCTTGGTCATCCTTCACGACTACCAACTGGCCGGGAGTTAGTCCATTTCCTTTCCTCCGTTGCCACTTCGTCCGCTGTTGAAGTTGATTCAGATATTCTTGGTGCCATCTCGTCCAAAAGTGGTCTCGCATGAATTGAATGTGTTGCCAACGGCGAAGGGAATTTACTTTAAGATGGGTTAAAGTAGGTTCAGGAATTGTTTCTGGATTGTATCCCATTACAAGGTGTGAAGGAGTAAGAATTGCAAATCGTTTGGGTCGTTAGATATTGGAGTAATGGTCTTGAATTAAGAATACCTTCTATTTGGACCAGAAGGGTATGCATTTCTTCGTAAGTCAATGTCGTCTTTCCAATTACTCGATTGAGGTGCAGTTTGACGGACTTCACAGCGGCTTCCCAAAGACCTCCGAAAGGGTGATCGAGGAGGAATAAAATTCCATTTGATTTCTATTGGCTAAGTAGGCTTGGATCTCTTCCTTGGTGATTTGAGACTGTAATTGCTTCAATAGTTTCCTCAACTTCCGTGTTTGCACCTACGAATTGCGTACCATTGTCGGAATAAATATTCGCTATCTTGCCTCTTCTGGCGACCATTCGCTTTAATGCCGCCAAAAATGCTTCTGTTGATAGATTTCCAACTAGTTCTATATGCAGTGCTTTGGTGCAAAGCATACAAACACAGCACCATAAGCTTTTTGTCACAATGTGTCTTCTTTTCATACTTTCCCGAATATATACTGGGCCAAAATAATCAACTCCAACATTTTGAAATGGCTTAGCTGGTGTCACTCTATGGGCTGGAAGGTCACCCATTATATAATTTTCCGAAGTAGGATTGGCTTTAAAACAGGCTCGCATTTTCGTATATGTGCCTTAACAGAACCTTTAGCGATAGAGGCCAGTATTTGGTTCGGATAGCTGCCATTGTTGTTGAGTTCCAGCGTGTAATTGCTTGATGTGCTCACTCTTAAAAATTAAGGTTGTGAAAGGATGCTTGGCTGGCAGAAGTATTTGATGTTTTCCATGGAAAGGAAGGTTGGAGTTCGCAAACGACCACCCACCCTTATTAAACCATCTTCGTCCAGAAAAGGATTAAACACATTATATTACTAGAAGGATGTAATTCCTGTCCTTCTTTAGCTGTGTATATTCTTTGAAATAAATCCTCTGTACTTCTCTGGTTAGTACGAGCGTTGCTTTGGCTAGTTCGCTGTGGTCAATGTCCACTGTTACTATGTTCCGGTTCTTTAGCAATTCGGGCTTTGATATTTCTTGTAAATCTCAAGCAATATGCCACTACTCTTTTCAGCTTATTTAAGTCTGAATATCGTTCGAATATTTGGAACTCCTCTGTCATATTTGTTGTGCATATTAAGGTTTTTACTCGGGCAGTTCATTTACAGGAGCAAATTTGGAAGCTGGCCATTTCTCTGCGGAATTTGTAGAAAACTTGGCCCTTGCCACCACACTTTATTGTTCCTTAGCATTTGCAAAGAACTTCCTCGGGATACTACATCAGCGGGGTTTTGTTTTGTGTCACATGATGCCATTGTAGAACATTGGATAATTCTCTTATCTCCCCAATTCTGTTCGCAACGAAGGTTTTTAGTGCTTTTGATGAGTTCAGCCAAGATATTACGATCGAAGAGTCCGTCCAGTAATACACTCTCCGAATGGATATTGCTAATGTTTGCATTAATCTGCTCACAAGTTGTGCTAGTAGCAACGCGCCACATAATTCCAAACGTGGTAGTGTGATTTGCTTGATAGAAGCGACTCTCGATTTTGAGCACAATAGATGAGAAGATATGGCACCATGTTTGTCTACTGCTCTTATATATACGCAAGCTCCATATGCCTTCTCACTTGCATCGCAGAAACCATGTATCTCAAAGTACAACGGATTCTCTACGGAGATGACATGTCTTGGAATTTCTACTTCAGCTATCTCATTTATTTCTTGAGCATACTCCAACCACATTTCTTCGACATTCATCGGAAGAGATTCATCCCAGCTTATGTTTAATTTCCATATCTCTTGCATTAAGATTTGGCTCTCACAGTAAAAGGACTGATTAAGCCCAAGGGATCAAATATTTTGGATATATGCGAAAGTACATGTCTCTTGGTGATACTTTTTCTCCCTGCAAACTTGATCGCTGAATATTGCAAAGAGTCGCTTCTGGTATTCCACTGAAGACCAAGTGTATTGACGCCATCACTTTTGTCCCACTCCAACACAGTATGGCTGCTACAAGACTCTGGTATAGTTTTTAAGAGTTCTAGGCTGTTCGATGCCCATTTCCTCAGTTCAAACTTTCCCTTTTGTAGAACAGTGGTTACTTGATTAATGATTTCTTTCGCTTCCGCCAATGTGCTTGCTCCAGTTAATAGGTCATCTACATAGAAGTCTCTGAGAATTACTTTTGTTCCTAATGCATAGGCATCTTCTTCTGTAAGTGCTGTTTGTTGCAAAGCTTTGATAGCTAGGTAGGAGGCGGACGCTGTTCCATACGTCACCGTTGTCAGCTCAAAAGTTTGAATTCTCTCTTCTTCAGACTTCCTCCAAAGAATCTCTGAAATGCATGGAGTTTTCGTTCATACGAACTGTGTCGATACCTTTTGGCTACATCTGCTGTTAATACATATTTATGCAATCGGAATCTGCAAATGATATCAAACAGATCTTGTTGTAGTTTGGGCCAACCATCAAAGTGTCGTTTAATGATCTTCCACTCGTTGTTTTTTGCGGAACCATCAAACACAACTCGAACCTTCGTGGTGAGACTATTTTCTTTTATAACCGCGTGATGTGGGAGGTAAAAATGAGAGTTTGTTTCTTTCAGCGTTATTTACGAGTCTCATATGCCCCAGTTGTAGATATTCATTCATGAAGCCAACATACTCTTGTTTTAGCGTAGCATTCTTCGGAATCTTCTTTCTAGCGAATCAAATCTCTTTACTGCTTGCTCATACGAGCCTCCTAACGAGCTTACATTTTCTTTGAATGGGAGTGAGACTACGAATCTCCGTCACTTTCTCTCTCTGACGTCTCCGCAAATGAAATTCACAATTGCTCTCCTCCTGCGAATGCACTTGCCTCTCGGCAACGGTTTCTATTTCCAGAATTTCTTTATATTGCTGTTTAATGACTGCAAGTTGATGCATTGCATATCGTAGACGTGTTTGGTGATGTCTCAGGTACCATGAGCTTTCCAGCAATAATCCATCCAAAAAGCGTCTTTTGTAGAAACGGTCCGTCTCTGTGTAGCTTTATTTGTCAACGCACAGCAATTGATAAAATAATTCTATTCCTATTACATATCAATATCCTTTGGTATATTGAATTCTGGATCCGCTAATCTCACGTTCTTAGGCACTTGTAAGTGTTCGCTCGGAATATGCACTAATGGTAGCTTTTCGGCTATTTTCTCAAGTATCAAGCAGTTGATAGTGCGCTGAAATCCATTGCATTTCGATTTCACATTAACATTCACTGAATGGGTATTTCTTTCCTGCTTTGATTTATTCCGCTCAATACACATTTGCGTGCATCTTCGGCAAACGCAGAATTGTAGCCATTCGGTTGGTTATTAAATTCGATTGCGATCCAGAATCAAGCAACACTCTGCAGTTGTGCTTACGTCCTCTTACATCGCTGACATTTATAACTGCCGTAGAAAGCATCGTGTGAGTGTTTACACTGTTGCTGCTGTGCGTTGATACGGACGTCGAGGTTCCCGCTCGGGGTGAAGGAAAGTTCGACGGCCCATCAGACTTCTTAAAATAATGTAATAAGCTATTGTGTCGCTTATCGCAATGCTTGCAGCATCCTTTTGAAGGGCAATTGCTAGCCATGTGATTTGGTCTTAGGCAATTCAGGCATAGCCGCTTACTTCTAGCTTTCTCTTGTCTTAGTTCTACACTAAGACCTAAAAATGATTTGCATTGGTAAATCAGGTGATTTCCGTCGCAGAAATTGCATTCGCTTGTCTTGTGTGTTTGCAACGTTAGCCGAAGTTTTATTCGCTAACACACTTTGCATTGGTTCCCAATTGCTTCTAAAGTTTGGCACTTTGTGTTAAGAAATTTGTCAATTCCTTGAACGTAGGCATCTCTGTGCCTTGTATTTGCTTTTCCCATTCTTTGAATGTCTGGGAATCTAGCCTTTGGTTATTAGTGCACTAACAAATCATCCCATTGCCCTATGGGTCGCTTTAACGCTTCTAGCGCTCTACTGTGCCTTTGGACACCATCTAATATTTGCCGTAGCGTATTTAAATTCTCTTTGTTTGCATGCGGCAACTCAAAAATTGCATTGATATGCTTTTGCACTATCACTCGTGTATTGCTATATCGGTCTTGTAACATTTGCCATGCATTTGCATAGTTATCTGCTGATATTTCTAGAGAATGCAAGACATTTGATGCATCTCCTTTCAGGAATGACTTAAATAATGGAACTTATTAATGGTCTGAATTCTGCTGTCGTTATGTATCAACGAGCTGAAAAGTGTCATAGAAGTGAGCCAATCTTCGTATGCACCATCGAACTTGGGTAGTTCTATTGTGGGCAATTTTACTACGTCCGACGAAGTTTCCATTTTGCCACTTGTTTGTTCCGCACTGGCTTTTAATATGTTTCTGAAACGAGCTTCGAGTTCGAAATACTTGTCCTCGAATGTGTCTCGCTCAGTATTCTCTAGCTCGGATTCGTCTAGTCCTCCACTTGGACTGATCCTGTTAAATTCATCGTATAAGTACGTGAATTTCTCATAGCGCGCCTTGCATTGCTCGATGTCAAGTGCGGCTTCAGTTCTCTCTAGAAATTTTCCTGCTCTTGTAAGCGAGGATTTTAGCTGCCTTCGGTGCACTTTGTACGCAGAAGTTTCTGTTTCCATTGTGCCCGTCTTTGTGTAATGCACCTTTACACAATGTATGTACTATATATGATAGTATTTTTCAATCCGAAAGAACGCCTTGTTCGTCTCCGGTCTCAATAACTTTGATGAAAGTAGTGATTCTCTTATACTATATTTGATAGTATGCTTTTTGATCCGAAAGAACGCCTTGTTCGTCTACGGTATCAAATCTCAAATAGGTCTAATATCCTATTTTACACACTGTGTCTCTCAAATCCGGCTCGAAGGACCAATGTTCGGGACTACTAATTTGTAGACCGATGCGCCGGGGAGAGAACACAGAGAAGAGGCTGAGTTGTTTTAAGACGTTTATTTTCAAATAATAAATTCAGTATTTACAATGATATACATAACATAAAATATAATTCTCTCTCATAATAAAACACAAAGTATTTTCAGTATTCCGTTTGACGTATATTGCTATACGTATGTTAGTATTTGCTAGTTTACCACCTTTATAATATGACAAAGTTTGTATATATGTGTTGGACCTGGTATCCGAAGTTGGCTGAGTGCAACCGTTGAAATATACGCACGAAGCGCCGAACGGCCACCGAATACCTTTCCAACTTCTCTTCTTGCTCAGCCCCCTATATAAGCGACGATGTCCGGGATTGCAGTTCGTGAGTCACAGCCCGCTGTATGCGAGCGCGTTGCTTGTCGATTCACGGCCGGCGGCTCGGATCTAGGCATCGGCGGTTTTCGGCGCAAGCGCGGCGGCTGCTTCGTTGACGGCTTTCGGGCTCCGAATGATTCCTCGGACTGTGGAGCGCTGTCGGATGGCATCGGTAGTAGAAAGCGCGCACCACAATTGCGAGGCGACGGTATACTTCTCCGGCCGTAAGCACTTGGCGCGGCACGCTCGCGTATGAATGTTCTTAACACCCTATATACTTCAATTCAAAGAAAAAAGTAGTACAGTGGTGAAGTTGTAAGTAAAGTAAATTTACAAACATTTTAGTATTGTAAAGTTGCTAACGTACTTGAGATCAACGTGAAAAGTCATTTTGCACTTCAATGTAATGTACACTCATACAGCCCAAGTTAATCCATTAAAAATATGATCGTACTATTTTTTCTTTAAATTCGATAGCACACGTGTTTTTCCACTTTTTGTAGAGATTTAGCAAATAAACTTTGGGAAGCTACGAACTTACATTTACCTGTGAACTGCTGCACTGACTTAGTATACGACTTGGAATACCCAGTTGAATGCATACAAATAGCCACTGCCGAAGCACTTTCTGCATTATTAGAACAAGATAGAAGCCAATTGAGGGCGATATTAGAAGAATTAATCATTTTATATAAGAGTCGACTGAATGTAAGTGTTAGCTTATTAAAAATATCACACTGAAATAATCATCACCCACGTTTATGTAGTTGATACCTCCAAAACTCGATGAATTTGGACGGGAGATAGAAAAGCCAATCGATGTTTGGGAACCAAGAAGAGGTGTCGCTTTGGCTCTGGCCAAAATAGCACCGTTATTAGATAACGACGTAATTGGCGAACTTATCGAATTTTTTGTATCCACATCTTTATCTGACAGGAAAGAGAAAGTTCGTAAAGAAATGTTAACGGCTGCCCTTGCAATTGTCGATCTGCATGGAAAAGTGATTTTTTATTGTTAAATTTTGCGATTTTTTCAATAATATTTGATGTTTTTAGGACACCGTGGCTACTTTATTGCCAGTATTTGAAAATTTTATGGATAAAACTTCGAAATCAGCGCACTTTGATGCCGTCAAGCAAGCAGTTGTTGTACTCATGGGTTCTCTAGCGAGACATTTAGATAAGGACGATCCTAGGATAAAACCCATAGTTATGCGATTAATATCAGCCTTGTCGACACCTTCTCAGCAAGTACAAGAGTCCGTAGCTAATTGCCTGCCGTTTTTGGTGCCGTCAGTTAAAGATGAAGCGCCTGGTTTTGTGAATAAGCTACTGCATCAGTTACTAAAAAGCGATAAGTATGGTGAACGTAAAGGAGCGGCTTATGGCTTAGCTGGTCTAGTTAAAGGCATGGGTATTCTAGCCTTGAAGCAATTAGATATAATGACGAAATTGACTGACGCTATACAGGATAAGAAGAATTACAAGCATCGAGAAGGTTAATATTACTTCAAATTCGTTTTTTTTTTTGATTTTTTAGATATTTTCTTTATTTAAATTTCAGGAGCCCTTTTCGCATTTGAAATGCTATTCCAAATGTTGGGAAAGTTGTTTGAACCGTACATAGTGCATGTTCTGCCACATCTATTGCAATGTTTCGGTGATTCTAGTCAATATGTTCGCAACGCTACAGATGACATGGCTAAAGTTGTTATGAGTAAATTATCCGGGCATGGTGTTAAATTAGTATTACCGTCATTGTTAGCAGCCTTGGAAGAAGATTCTTGGCGAACCAAAACTGGTATTTCTCCTGCTAAATTTATTAAATAACTCCGACTTATTGATATATTGTTTAGGATCTATCGAGTTATTAGGAGCAATGGCGTACTGTGCACCAAAACAATTGTCATCATGTTTACCTAGTATAGTGCCAAAATTAATTGAGGTTCTTAGTGACTCTCATATTAAAGTCCAGGAAGCCGGTACTGAAGCGTTAAGAGTTATAGGTTCTGTTATTAGAAATCCAGAGATTCAGGGTAAATTAAAATTGACTATATTTTATTCACCGAATAGATGGAGTGTTTACGTGAAACAATTCATTTGATTAAATAGGAAAAAGAACCTCAATTTTTGAGCCGGTATATAACTTGTATTTTGTTTTCTATTCTTTTAAAGCAACATTTCAACCGTAACCGCCTTCTTCAAGCTTCTTGGAATGTTGAACAGAGCAAGTCAAAATTTATGTTAGTGCTTAAAATTTAGTTATTAACAAACAGTACATTATTGAATTGCTGCTTTCTAATTAATTGCGTGTCGAGCCGCAATATGCGGTATCAGTTCTTGTATGGGTGATCGTTCTGACAACACTGCTTAGCGACTCGGTATATTTCGGTGCCCTAAGCCAAGGGCCTTAAAGCCCTGTAATGCTGAGTTTGTATTGTTTAACATTCTTGTAGAAGACAGATGTTGCGATTGAAACCCCGTTTAAATATAAAACAAAATATAAGTTGATACCGGCTCAAAGATTGACGTTCTTTCCTGTTTAATCAATCAAGAGCGAAAAAATCATTTAAGAATTCATAAGCTTCTTTTCTTAAATTCTAAGTGACGCGTTTGGATCGTATGTACCAGGCCTTTGCTTAGTTCTCACCAACCAATAGACAATCTAGTTTTCTTATGATGTATTATTTATACTCCATTTCTCGGTGAATGCATTGTAGCAGAATCCACCATAATATTCCACTTATTTTCAGCAATTGTACCCGTATTATTACAAGCATTACAAGATCCTTCTAATAAGACTTCCATGTGTCTCCAAACTTTATTAGATACACAGTTTGTTCACTTTATTGACGCCCCTTCTCTCGCTCTTATAATGCCGGTTGTGCAGAGGGCATTCATGGACCGTTCAACGGAAACTCGGAAGATGGCCGCACAAATTATAGGCAACATGTATTCGCTTACCGATCAGAAGGATTTAACACCCTATTTACCGACCATAATTCCAGGTCTAAAGACCTCGTTACTGGATCCTGTGCCTGAGGTAACACTTGTAGTCACACTTAGTTTCGCTATATTTTACGCTGTTTGATAGAGAATAAATATAATTTTGATTGTTGTGTGAAATAGTTTACTTTAAATAGTCAAACCCACAGTTTTCTTAAGAAAAAAAGAATTTGAAAGAGTGAGAAACTCCTTTATTTTTTGTGGATTTTATTTACTTACTAGAGTTGGCTTGTTATGACTTTTATTTCCTCCACATTGAAATAAATGCAGTTGTATGAACGAAGAGATAACACAGGGAGTTATTGTGGGAAAACTGAGAATAATTAAACATTATTTCTGGAATAATTATAACGTGGTTTTAATTAAATTTATTGATATTTGGTTCGTTTCTTGCATTTATGTTAATCAATAATAGTAGTAATTATTATTGGCGTAAATTAGCGGCTCGTTTTTCGAAATAAAAAGTAATCCTTGTTTGATTTCTTTGCGGGTAGAGTGAAGAGATGCAAAAAGATACAACATGTAGATGGTGCGTCAAAGCTTATGGTATTCCAGATTTTCGAATATTTGCGTTTATCTAAACGCTATAAAAAAGAAAAAAAAGCTTCTTCAATTTTTGCAACTAGGTCCGTGTTTTTTTGTTCCCTCTGTCCTGTAACTTCATACAAGAACCTTCGCTCGTGGCGACCTCTGTGAGCGCCCATCGGAATCTCAATTGAAATAAGCGCACATACTGGTTCCTCCTCAACAGATATAACACTTTCATGCATGTTCAAACATCTTACTTCTTTTTTTCATCACGCGGTCTGGAAGAAATCGCACGCCACCGTCTGTCATTTTTCCTTCTGCTAGTCGCTGGTTGTAGCAGTTCATTAGATATAATGCGTCTGTATAACGAAAAGCTTCTTCAAATATGCTTATCATCTTATTTCTATCCAGTTCAAGTCATTCAATCTACGGCTTGATTTCGGTGTTTCGATCGTAGTAATCTACAAGTCTAAGAGCTGATGTTTTAAACTCACATTGCCCCACGATGTTGAAGGGGACGTTTTTCGGTTTTCCGGTTGAGGTCTTCTTAGTCACAAGCTACGTCAAAGGCGCTCCTTACCTCGCAAATACAACATGTTGACGACTTTTGAATCTTGACTTCGGAGATTGTCCATAATATTCGAGATTCTTATTGAACAGAATGGTTATCTCTTTTCCCGGTTTAGGTCATGGGCAACACAATCTTCCAACTATTTATATTATATTCAGTGACATTAGAAGTGTTACACCTAGAAGGAATGATTTGTTCAACTTGATTTTTTGGCGTCAGAATGATTATACTTAAAGCAAGTTGTGGTAAGAATGTGAAGTTTTTATTTTTTTGCGAAAAAAAGAATTATCTCAGTTTCTTTGTGAAGAAACCTCTTTATGAGAGCTAATAGTACAGAAATGTTTAGTTATTGCGCATTCGTCTGCGAGTGTGGGGCGTAACAATGTAAAAATGTCTAGAGTCGAAGAAGTCAAAATTATCACCGTGTTAGTGACCTTAACAGGGGTAGAATTGTTGCCTATCGAGATGTTGGTTGGTCCTATCGCGGAATTGGCCACGGTGTTAATTGTACTGCAATGACGGTAATGCGTGTATGTCGTGTGTTAACAGAAGGTAGAAAAACACGAAGAAGACCAACTGGTCAACCCAGGCGTACTACAGAGCGTTAGGATAGGTGCTTCAGACAATTAGCTCTGCCGTTTATGCTACTACGCGTCAAATCACTGACCAATGGTTTGGAGAAGAAGATAGACCTGTTACTATGCGTACACTATGTCGCCGCATTCAAGCCTTTGGACTTTTTTTCATACCGTTCATGATTAGTGCTTTCTTTGACTACGGACCACTTTAGTAAACGTTTGAATTGGTGCACCCCGTTCACCGGATTTAAACCCCATGAAATATGTGTGGGATATCATGGGGAGGAGACTGTCTACTTTGCACCATCCTTCACAGACTCTGGCACAGTTAATCCACAAAGTTCCATTTGCTTGGAACGAGGTACCACAAGCAGATATCGACCCTCATTTTGTCGATGCCTAGACGTGTACAGCAGTGTACTCACCGACGGGGTCGCCAAACACATTTTTTTTTCACATTACATGTTAATAAAATTTCTTTCAAATGTTATCGTTGCATTTTTGATGCAAAACTATCACATTGCTAACAAATCAAGTTGAATAAATTATTTCTTCTAAATATAACCAATGCCACTGAGTATAATTTCTCTTGAACTGAACTGAACTGAACTTTTCTATCTAGGTACACATACGTTTTTAAATATCCCACACTCTGTTCGAAACTACTGATTTTTCTCTTGTTTCATTTAGCAACGTTCAAACTAGATTGTTCGATTTTCAATTATTAGTGTAGGGTAGTCAATATAGTTTCTTGTGTTTTCGTCCACGTATCTTCGCTCGTGTGCAACATCATGTTGTTCCTGTTTGGTGTGTACGAAATTATCTTTATTTTTAGGTGAGAAGCGTAAGTGCCAGAGCCTTGGGTGCTATGGTCAGAGGAATGGGAGAGTCAAGCTTTGAAGATCTTCTACCGTGGTTGATGCAGACCTTGACTTCTGAAAGTAGTTCTGTCGACAGATCTGGAGCGGCTCAAGGATTATCTGAAGTCGTTGGTGGGTTAGGTGTTGAAAAATTACATAAACTTATGCCAGGTAATTATTTTTCTTATTATAATAAAAAAAAACTTTTGGATTTTTTCTTTTTTTACTTTAGAAATCATTGCAACAGCTGAACGTACAGATATAGCACCACACGTAAAAGATGGTTACATAATGATGTTCATATACATGCCTGTAGTATTCACAGCCGAATTTACACCATACATCGGTCAGATTATTAATCCTATTTTGAAAGCTCTGGCTGATGAGAATGAATATGTGCGGGATACCGCATTAAAAGCAGGACAGAGAATAGTGACTTTATACGCTGATTCCGCTATACTACTTTTGCTGCCAGAATTGGAAAAGGGCCTCTTCGACGACAACTGGAGAATCCGCTACAGGTGAATTTATCTGTAACTTCATCTTCTAGTGTGTCATTTTTGTTTTATTTACAGTTCAGTTCAGCTTCTTGGAGATTTGTTATACCTCATTTCTGGCGTCACCGGGAAGATGAGCACTGAAACAGCAAGCGAAGACGACAATTTTGGAACTGAACAATCACACATGGCCATCATTTCTGCGTTAGGTGCAGAAAGGCGAAACAGGGTATTGGCAGGGCTTTATATGGGCCGTTCAGACGTAGCATTAATGGTGAGGCAAGCGGCACTTCACGTTTGGAAGGTGGTTGTGACGAATACTCCGAGAACGTTAAGGGAAATATTGCCAACCTTATTCGGGTTGCTTCTGGGCTGTTTGGCAAGTGATAGTTATGACAAGAGACAGGTAAGATCAAATTTATTGGTTTTTACATTTCTTAAATAAACAAATTAAATTGCAGGTTGCGGCGAGGACCTTAGGGGACCTAGTTCGCAAATTAGGTGAACGCGTCCTACCTGAAATCATTCCGATTCTAGAGCACGGCTTGAAATCTGATCAGCCCGATCAGAGACAAGGCGTTTGTATAGGACTTTCTGAAATCATGACGTCCACTTCGAAAGAAATGGTATTAACTTTCGTCAACTCATTGGTACCCACTGTGAGAAAAGCCCTTTGCGATCCATTACCAGAAGTACGTCAAGCTGCTGCGAAAACTTTTGATAGTTTGCATTCCACTGTGGGGTCCCGAGCTTTGGATGATATATTGCCACCTATGTTGAGCCAATTGGTGAGTTGTACACATTTCTATTAAAAATAGATCATCATAATTAATTATTTTCGATATTCGCTTATACGACGTTTAAAGAGAGCCTACGATGGGTGTGTTCCTTAAGGTCTCGATTATTACTATTTGTCGCGGATTCAAATTGCGATTTTTTTGTTTGGGTTGCTCTGAGCACGGAGTACGATGTTGAGCAGACTTTAGTAGGATGGCAACATCATATATTTACTGTACAGTGTAGTAATTATTAAAAATGAATCAAAATGAAAAAAAAAACACTAGCTGTACTAACAACTGGCCAATATTGGCGGCTGGCCGACTATGGAGAACTTTGTTTTAATAAACCGTCCATCCAACGAGTACCGTCGATGTGTTCCACTGATAAAGTCAGTGCACATTGGCATAGCGCAATGTATTCCACTCGTGCATTGGCACCGAAAAAAAGGCACACTGACAAGCAAAGTTACCCAACTGGTCACCTCCAATTTTGATAAAATTTTGCAGCCATGTGGAGCAGTGAAAAAGCTACTAATATTCAATTATAGGGGAGATACAGACCATTAAAGTTACACTCCTAAAACACATTTTCAACGATATCTTTGGAACTAGAAGAGATATTGATCTGAACTGAAAAGGAAAAGGTTCTTCTTGACAATTCGGACATTTTGGTTTAATAAGGCGATCAGTGGTACATGATGGGGGTTGTAACGAGTTAAAATAAGAACAAATTTTAATCCCCTACCACGTAAATTAGGCGTAAATATAGCGTTAAGGTTAACAGTTAAGATATCACACGCGCGATTTGTCGGCTCCTATTTATCCGCGATTTCTGGCTGTTTCTTGATTTCCTAACGCTTGTAATTAATACCCTCGGGTGGTATTTCTCTTGTGTTGTCGATTGATGTGAGTTTTATATTCGGACTGTTTGTGTAAGTTCTATATTTTTATTATTAAATACTGATTGTTTGTGTCCATATTGATTTTACGTGCTTTTTGCGTGGAGCTCCTGGCGGGTTTCTTGTGTGCTTTTTCCGTTTGAAACTCTGTAGTTTTTAAATGTCTGCAGTTTATCTCTCTCCTTTGTTATTTCTCTTTCGAAAATACCTGTCCGTTACCCATTGCTCTTGTGCTTGTTAATTATTAAGTCGCTGTGATGGGTACCTCAGCGTGAAGCGAGTATCCCCGTTTAATCCTTTTTGTCGCTGTTTTCCTATATATTATACATATACATATTTTTTAATATCGATTATTGCATTGGGCTAACCGACTTGGAAAGATATGAATACCAGAAACAAAACTTTAAAAAATAAACTACCCGCCAAAAGTGACAAAACAATTGAATTCGAGAAAGGTAATACCTTAAATAATAGTTATTGCAGTATCCAACATGAGGATAAATCTCATGAGAGTACTGATAAGGATAGCATTAGCGATAAATGTGACATTAATCATATAATTTTGGATCTGCGTAATAAGCTTGCGGTCTTAGACAATGAGAAGCAGGAACTTTTGGAGTTGAACGCCGCGCTAACGGATGAGATTAAATTGTTAAAAAATGAAAGGCACGGTCTTAGAACTGTTATCGATCAGCAGAATACTCTTATTGAGAAGTTGACAAAATGTAAGAGCGGCAAAATTCTTAACGATAAATGGTGCCAAACAGATGAAATTAATCAAGACACTACTAGCACTCAAACTGAAGTTAACTATCAGGATAATAACACTCAAACACACTGTGCTGATTTGCCCTTGCTGTCCTTGAATCCACAGTTGGTATGCACATCCGGCACTGCTGTTGATATGCAATATCAGATGAAAACTAATGGCAACTGCAGTAGGGCTCTCTCTAATCAAACTCCAAAATTTTTGCTTCTAGCTGATATCCAAAGTCGATCTTATAGTCAGCTTCTACATTCCAAACACAAATCATTTGACTCCTCTAGCTTCATTAAACCGGGTGCAAAGCTACAGAATGTTGTAAACTGCTTCGAGAGCATCACCGTAAACTTCACAAAAAGAGATTTTGTTATGGTGATGGCTGGAACTAACGATATTGAAGATTGTGTTGACAGTATTACAATACAAAATGGTTTTGAGTGTTTACAAACACATAATGGAAACATCTTTTAAGACCAACTTAATAATAAGCACTATTCCGTTCCGATTGTATGACACCCATTTGAACAGAATTATTGAACATATTAACTACAGATTATATAGCATGGCTGAGCAATTTGACCACGTCAACATTTTTTGTATTAATAATTTAATCTATCACCATGACTACAGCAGAGATGGTCTACATTTGAGATTCAGGACGAAGAAATTCCTGTGTGATCAGTTGGTCGAGCTTATTGAGGAGTTATGCATGGAGAATGCAAGAATTTGGGATGATGTTTTTTTAGGGGAGAATATGAAAAATTAAATCAGTCCAACAATTTACCAACTGAATATCACTTTCTTTACCAAAACGTGCGTGGCCTTCTATCTAAATTGGACACTATTTTCTGTGCCAGTGCTGCCATTGATGTGGATGCGACTTTTCTTACTGAAACGTGGTTGAAGCCGGATATTGCCGACTTCACCCATATTTTACGACCTTCAGGAAGGATAGGGACTTTCATACTGTCGGACGGGCGAGTGGTGGTGGCACTCTGTCGGCGACCTCTAATGGGATGTGTGTGTTGGGGCATGGACTTACCACGTATTGCGAACTTAGTTCCGTTAATAGATATTGTTGTTTGTAAATGTAAAATAGATCGTAAGATGCTGTATATTGTTAATATCTATGTTCCCCCCGATATTACCTGCGATGATTACGACCTATTTTTTGATGCCTTGAGTGTGGAACTTTCTGGCAAGGATCTCTTAATTGTGGGTGATTTCAATTGTCCGAGTTTTTTGTCTCCTGATGCCAGAGATCGTAAACGTTTAACTCTTTTAAATTTTATTAATATTTTGAACCTTCAACAATATAACCACATAACTAATAGTAATGGCCGAATTCTTGATCTTATTTTATGTAATCTGGATTGTGCACTCACAGTATCTCATGACATGGAGCCATTAATCATTGAAGATACACATCATCCCGCTCTATCTATAACACTCAAACTCTACACTGCTCTCCCACTTAAATCTTTTCCATCTAATAATAATGTAAGATATAACTTTCGCAAAGCCGACTTCCCTTCTTTATATTCCACACTGACGTCCGCGGACTGGTCCTTTCTTGAATGTCACTCTGACGTGAACGACGCAGTGTCTTCATTTTACGATGCTTTCTTATGTATCGTTGACCAACATGTACCGTTATATAAAAGTTCGAGCCGTCGTTTTCCTCCATGGTTCAATAATGGTATCAGGCAGAACCTGAAAATGAAAGATTTCTACTTCAGGAAATGGAAGCGCACGAGACTCTCGTCTTATCGAGATGAATTTGCCAGACTTCGTACCCTTGTTAAATCACAGATTACAACAGCTTATAAAGACTATGTGAGGCATATGGAGAATAACATTTCCATGAATCCCAGGTCCTTCTGGCAGTTTATTAATGCTAAGCGTCGGTCCTCTAGAATTCCAGGATGTCTGTCATTTGACGATGTATTTTTTGATAACCCAGCGGATATTGTAGGGAAATTTGCTGATATTTTCTCTTCGGTGTATTCCGGTAATCCTGTTTCTCCTACTACCATGCCTGCTCAGGCTCCGGACATGGGTGTATTGAATATAGGCTATCTTACATCGGATGAAGTTTTAGGTGCTATCAAAAAACTTAAACCTACCTTTACTTGTGGACACGATGGCCTTCCATCCTTTTTGGTCCGTGATTGTGCGTCAGTTCTTTGTGAACCTCTTGCTGTTTTGTTTAACCTAGCTTTACGTACTGAAACGTTTCCACACTCTTGGAAGATATGTAGAATTAGTCCAATTCTTAAGAAGGGCGATCGCTCTGACATGAAAAATTATAGGCCGAT
Source organism: Protaetia brevitarsis (assembly GCA_004143645.1). Classification (NCBI taxonomy): domain Eukaryota; kingdom Metazoa; phylum Arthropoda; class Insecta; order Coleoptera; family Scarabaeidae; genus Protaetia; species Protaetia brevitarsis. Next base: position 574,472 of record RXPK01000288.1, on the reverse strand, counting down.
AAGTATACTACCCAACTTTGCTAAAGTCTTCGAAATTTTACTGTATGACAAATTATACAGCTGCGTCAAACCATATCTTTCACTTAATCAACATGGTTTTATTCCTAATAGATCTACCATTTCCAACTTGGTGGAAATTACTCAGTTCATTAGCGAAAATCTTGATAATCGTACTCAGGTCGATGTAATTTACACTGACTTTAGCAAAGCGTTTGATACATTAGATCACAACGTCCTAATTTACAAGCTTAACTCCCTCGGCTTCTCGCCTAATGTAATTTCGTTCTTTAAGTCATATCTTCAAGATCGCTCTAGTTTTATTTATTACAATGGATTTTGTTCTGACGCTTTTACTCCAAGCGCGGGTGTGCCTCAAGGTTCAACGCTGGGTCCATTGCTCTTTAATATACACATCAATAACTCACTTCATCTGTTGGACTGTAAAGTATTAGCATATGCTGACGATATTAAGATTTTTAGTGCCATTAATTCAGAGGCTGACTGCTTTCACCTGCAGAAAAATTTATCCACTCTAAGTGAGTGGTGCTTGAGCAATGGACTCCATTTGAACATCAATAAGTGTGCCGTACTCTCTTTTTCTAAGAGTGCCAAACCCAATCTCATTTAATTACTCTGTGCGTGGTGTTGAAATTGCTAGAGTAACTCACTTTTCTGACCTCGGTATACTTTTTGATAATTATTTGTCTTTTAGCATGCATATCACCAATCTATTCTCTTCTGCGTCTAAACTGCTGGGATTTGTGATCCGATCTTGTCGATTTTTAACAATGTTAAAGCTATAAAATTACTCTTTTTTACTCTAGTCCGTTCTAAACTTGAGTATGGCTCGCTGATTTAGTATCCATATTAGATCTATCAGCGACTAATGTTGGAGAGAGTGCAGAAGAGATTCCTGAAGTTTTTGTCTTTTAAAGTCGATCACATTTATCCACCTCGTGGTGTCAATTACGATGATCTTCTAGTTAAACACGGTTTCACTTCCTTATCCCAACGTCGAGATGAATTTAGTGCCAAATTCTTAGTTAAATTAATGAATGGAATTGTGGATTCTCCATCCCTTTTATCTCAGGTGGCTTTGATCGTGCCTCGTTATAATACCAGATCCGCAGACACTTTTCTAGTTCCCCGAGCGCACACAAACGTTCTTGTTAAGGCACCACTAACGCACATGTGTAGAAATGTCAATAGAACTGACTCAGATCCCTTTCGGTTCGCTTAAGTGTTTTTTCTTTAATTATGTTAGACATAAATTTGTAATTTTTAATATGTTGTAATGTACTGTTTCTTTTTACCTATGTATCTATGTTTTACTCATATTTTTATTGTCATATTAACCTTTTATTATTTTATTATGTCCTGTAATTGGATTACCAAGATCTGTAGGACATTAAACATTATTATTATTATTATTATTAGAAGTTCATATTTTTTTTTTTCTGTTCTAATCAAACTAAATTAAAAAAAATCACGTTTTTTTTTTTTTTTTGTTTTTTTTTTTTTAATATATACAGGGGTTACAGCCACTCCAAAATGTATCTTACACAACTTTTTTTCCTTTTTCTATCTCAAAAACGATATTCGAGAGCATTCATATTTGATATTCGGGTTAGGTATCATCTTTAGAAGACGCGACAGCAAACTTTTGGTTAAAAAGGGCCTAAGGGTTAGATGAGTTTACTCTTCCGATTTTTTATTTTTTGATATTTTCTCGAAAACGGCTCCAACAATTATCTTTGAAATTCATAGTTTTGCCATATTTGGTACAATATTCTATTTGCCTATGCCACTTTCCTTCTCAAAGTTATCTGAGGAGGGTTTTACTCTTATGCTTAATATCAATATACGCATACAGTCGCGGACACAGTAATAGGGACAGTGAGGTGCAAATATAAAATATGCTTTTTATACAAAAACTGAAATTTATATTACATTATTTATATCAAATATGAAATAACATAGTTGTGTACAGTAGTAATACAAAAACGTATAAAAAAAATGCAGTATGTGATTCACATCGTAAATAAGGACACTATAGTTCTTGCTGATTTTACTTAATACCGATTTAACAGCTTTTTTATTCGCAATATTCGCATATTTATTGCGAATGCGAATATTCAAACACATGCGAATACGTAAGTAGTATGTTACCTGGAGGACGAGACGCCGATACACACCTTATATGCCGATGCATATACGTACGGCCAGTATCGATAGCGCCTGACTTATATGCACGTGGCTAGCCACCTTTCGCAACCACTAAACTAGAAGCCAGGTTAAAGAAGCAGGTTGAGCACAGTGAGGTGGCTTAACGAGCATAAAGGTGTTTGAACTTTCAAACTTAAACACACATTTTTTTTCAGAATAACGACGACCCAGAGATAGTTGAATGGACTTTAGATGGCCTACGACAAGTGATGGCTATCAAATCGCGAGTTGTGCTCCCATATTTAGTACCACAATTAACAGCACCCCCACCAAATACGAAAGCTTTATCTATATTATCGGCTGTAGCCGGAGAAGCTCTCAACAAATATTTGCCAAGGATACTACCAGCGTTGCAAACCGCTTTAGCTGATTCCATAGGAACACCGGAGGAAACACAAGTAGGTAGTTTTCTGTTAGTATTACTACTGACTCTGCCGGCTTAGATATCTTGATTTTTTGTCATCTATGTAAAAAATATTGTTTTTTAAAGTTTATTTACCGACATTATATTTCTAATTTTAGCAACTAGAATATTGTCAAACTGTGGTGTTATCAGTAGTTGACGAAGCTGGTATAAGAACAGTTGTTGATACATTATTGGAGAGTACCAGAACAGATAATGTTAAACAACGCAAGGGAGCTGTAACACTTTTATGCGCTTTTTGTGCTAATTCGAAGGCCCAGTATATAACACACGTCCCTCAGCTTCTTAGGGGGTTAATACATCTTTGCACAGATAATGATAAAGAAATTCTACGAGCGGCGTGGGAAGCGCTTAATGCTGTAACTAAGGTAACGATATTATAACGATTTATCATATACTTTTCTGTTTTTACATTTATATTAAATCTTACTAGTCGTTGGAAGCGAAACAACTTTCGACTTACGTTTCTGATGTAAGGCAAGCTGTAAGGTTTGCTGTCTCCGATATGAAAGGTTCTTCAGATCTGCTGCCAGGTTTTTGTTTGCCAAAAGGTATCTTGCCTATACTTCCGATTTTCCGAGAAGCCATATTAAATGGCGACGGCGATGAGAAAGAGGCAGCTGCGCAAGGATTAGGAGAAGTGATTAAAGTTACTAACGCGCAAGCGTTGCAACCCAGCGTTGTAGCGATTACCGGTCCCCTAATTCGTATCTTAGGTGACAGATTCAGCCCGAATGTTAAAATTGCTGTATTGGAAACATTAGCTCTTCTACTGGCGAAAGTAAAGATATGTTAAATGTATAAAATATCGTGTTGGTACATCTCTATCTTTATTGTAGGTCGGTGTCATGTTGAAACAATTTTTACCGCAGCTGCAAACAACATTTTTGAAAGCCCTCAACGATCAAAACCGCATGGTTAGATTGAAATCGGCAAACGCTTTGAGCTATCTTATTCTAATACATCAGAAAGCCGAAACTTTATTTACAGAACTCCATAATACAATAAAAAATACTGAGGATTCTTCGATACGGTATATAGATAAATGATGGGGGTAGAGAGCTTATGGGAGCGACTTACGTTGTTGTAGAATGACCTTTTTTTTGGTAAAAATAAGAGCCCATAAGAGCTTATACCTCTTTTACGAGATAGATTATGTATTGATGTTATTACCGGTACTCTAATTCCATTTTGCATTTAAGAGAGACAACTTTACACGCCTTACGAGGAATTGTCGGTCCGGCTGGTGATAAAATATCAGATTCGCTTAGGAAGCAAATCCACGCCACCTTAGTTAATTTCATTGGTTACCAGGAGGACGTTACACGAATTACAGCTGCTGGTTGTTTTGGATCATTATGCAAGTGGCTTCCTTCAGATCAGTTAGATATAACAATTACGGAACATATTCTAAGTAAGTATAGTGCATTTCAACTGACGTATACTTGAACTGTCGTCATCTTTGCAAATAGATTATGAGTATCATGCCACGGCTCGTTTAAATAACATATGAATCGCCCTTTCTGTCTATATTGTTTAATTGTAATAATTTTTTTTGTAAGAATTCAAGTGTAGGCACATTTTCCCTATACTTGTAGTATATTTGCTGCCTAATAGTATAAAGTTCATAGTCATCAATTTTTATCAGTACTCCTTTAAATAAAGGGTCAAATAATTATTCCCACAGAAAGTGCAATAAAATCTTTACAGACGTTAAAGTGATTTTCTTATATCTTTATACAAGAAATTCTTACCTACATATTTATGTGTTTAAACCATATTACTTAGATGACGCTACTAGTGATTGGATGCTACGACATGGCCGAGGAGCAGCACTAACAGTAGCTTTGAAGGAATCCGCTGGAGTCATATGGACTGATCAGTACGAAATAAGGACAGAAAAAACGTTACTGAGTCAATTAGCTGCTGATAGCACTGCGGTTACTCTTGCAGCAGTAAGGTCTTGTGGCTACCTTCTACAGTACTTAATGAATAACGATCTACCGCTGCCTGCAAATTTATTGGGACCTTTCGTGAAGGTGAATTATATAAATATACTATAAACATCCTCTAAAGGTATTGCTTTCGCCGTAGACCATGAATAATAACAGCAACGAAGTCAAACAATTATTCGCAAGAGTTTGTATTCACCTAGCAAAGACTGTACCTTCCAGTAAGATGACACCGGAACTGTTGAAACTCCTATTACCTATGCTAGTAAATGGAACTAAAGAAAAGAATGGATATGTCAAGGCGAATTCAGAAATTGCTCTCATAGCTGTTTTGAAGTTAAAAGATGGAGACGAAATGAACCAGGTTATTATGAACACGTTAATTTCCTTTATTAAATACTTAATTCGATTTGTTTTTGTTTTCAGAGGTGCTTAAACATCCTAGATGCTGGGGCGAAAGAATCATTGCAGGATGTTATAAGTAAAGTGTTGAAGAAGATCATGCTTCAACCAGAAGGTAAAGAAGAGGAATTAGACGACACGCTACTGACTTGATCATATTTGTTGTTAAACGAAGGAAAATGTCTGATATTCCCCATAGATTATTGTCGTACTCTTATAGGACAGTGCTACGATTATATATTTTTAGTAACGTCGATTCCTGCATTATTATTATTCATGCTACTGTTTTTACCGTTGTACATTTTTTATTCATATTACCTTAGGAAGCGTGTTTGTTTAGGTACCCGGTCTTCATTCTCATACATTAATATGTATTGTAAGCGAGCATTTCATGTAATAAATTCTCAACAAAATCAACGCCTGTTTCTTTTTATTACTTTTATGAGAGTGTTTACAGATAAAACTAATATAATATTAAACCGGAAAATGTGGCATTGGAGAAGATTCGCCTGCAATGTCACGCAGAAAATCTGTCTTTCTCTTTACAATTTTTGACTATTATAAAAGGTTTTTAGGTAATTATATTAATTTTTTATTTGCAAGTATTTATAAGTCATGTACCCTGAAACTATTTTATTTATAACTCTACCACCTGTTTTTATAATGTATATCCACATATATTAATTTAATTGTTTGCAGTGCGCTTGAGGAAGTTTTTGTAATTAAAACCGAAACCCGTAGTGAAACAGTTATAGCATATTAATTAATAAAATTGGGAAGTACCTATACCAACTTAATTTAATCAATTTAACTAATTATGGATCTACATTTATTAATATCTTTTCGAATGTGGAAACAAGTGAAATCGGCAGTTAACTCATTCAAATCATATAAATCGCCAGAATCGATGGCATTTATCCAATTATGCTACAAAAGGATCTGAAACTTTATTGCGAAAACTTGGCATCGCTACAGCTAATCAATTCTTAGTTATTATTATTTTTAACTAAATTTTACTGATGTCCATTAATGTTAAGAATTGACGCTCTGACGACATGCAATCATGATCATATGCATGGACGTCCTCGACATAGTCGTATGCGCTGTTAGTGGAACCAATAAATAAATTCTCTAACTTGTAAAATAGTTATTTACTCTTTCTCCAACAATTCCCATGTCCTTCACAGATGGCGCGGATAATATGTATTTTTATTAATTTATTTGAGAAAGAAGCAGAACATACTTATTCCTGGAAGAATATTTTATACTATAAAAAATATAAAGAAAGATTTGTTTCACAAAAAGAAAAGAATGTGAATTCAATTATCGTAAAACACTTGCAAATATATGTATCACTTAATCAAACATTATTTTACTAGAATCGTGTTTTTTGTTACCATAAGCTGTTCAGATTTGCAATAAAATTATAACAAAAAGCGCATAAATTTATGTATATTTCTAATCTATTTTCCTACTTTCTTTAAAAATAAATTACTCCACACGTTTGAAAATTCCCGGCAACAGCTTTACAAGATGGCAGCTAGGCTTGAAGGTCATTCAAAATAGACTACAAAAGAACAAAGGATTTTGCGAGCTTGTCCTTAATCCTATATACTATGAAAACATCTCAGAGCTAATATAAGAACGCCGCAAGAGTTTGCTCTATTTGCTCTGACGGAAATAAAAGAACACTTCAGAGCTAAAAAAGCAAATCGGTTGGATATTTGAACGTGCAATGGGTTTTTGAAACTTCAAACTGATGATCTTGGGTTTCCTTTTGGCGGGAAATTCAAATTGTCTGTATTACGTAATATACAAAAGTTGTATAAAATACTAGTGTATTTTTTTATGAATGATGTGGGAATGAAGTATTTGAAAGCAGAATATTTCTTTCGAAATAATTGAGCGCGAAATAATCTTGTAACGGCATTAACAGTACAAGTAAATCTATATATGTTTTCTAATTTAATGTTATCGTTAAATGGGGCAATATGGGACAGTAGGGTAATATGGGACAAAAATGCGTTTTTTGAAACTTGGCGGTTTTCTCATAATAAATAGTAAACATTTTACAGTAATCTATACTACAGATGGTGAAACACCGTCAATTTTAGACATATTGCAAAAATTAAAAAATAATAGAAATAGAAATTTCTAAATTGATTTGTATATATTTATTACATATTTATTACACCATTGATAAATTGATGGAAAATTTTCGTACCATGTACAGTCACTGACATTAATACTTAGCACCACCAAAGCGTGGAGCAATTCGTTCGAGTGCTAAATAATCATGTCGGCGACTTACATTTGATTGTAAACTAATGTTTTCCAAATTTATTCGATTGATACTCCTATTCTGCCTACAAACATATTTCAGCAAATAAAATATAAGTGAAGTAGTAGAGTCTTGTGAAGGTAGCTTTCGTATGTATGTACGTTGGGATATCAAATAGAATATTTTTAATTGATTAAATATTGTTTGAGATTACACCTAAAGGAAAAATATCGGAAAATTTCGGCTAGTGAGTAGGATATTTAGTTTGAAACATGTCGATTTGCTCTTTACCAATCATTTTATTAAAATTTGAAGCACTTAGGTAAATAAAGTAATATTATTAATACATATCTGAGCTATTTTTACTGTGGAATAAATGGCTTTTTATAAAATACGACCATTTATCCTACGAAATTTCTTTAGTACACAGGCTTCCTGTTCTTTCAGATTATTGGATTGTATTTTATACACCTCGGTTGCTTGTGCCCTTGACGTGCAGCCCATAAAATGTGACCTCGATTACCTATACATTGTAAATCTATTATTAAGTATTTATTCAATAATAAAATAACATTAGTGTTAGGTATGTGTAGGCACTCGGTCTTGTTGAAAGCGGATATACTTATATGTAGTTGTGATTGTTCAGGGAAATATTGTTTTGAAGATCCCCTTTATTATGTTAAACTAAATAGTGTTCACTCATTAAATTAGTATTCTCGTCCAGATAATTTCACACCATACAATCTGAAACGTTTCCGATGTCGAGTTTTACAACGGTTTTCTGTCGCCCAATAGTGAACATTATTATCCGTTAAATAACCCATTATTTGTAAAACGAGACTCATCTTATCACAATACATTCTCTGGGGAAACAAGCTTTACTATTATTCTGGTTAATATGCTAACAGCAGAAATGTAGCCATCTCTTTGCGTCACCTGGAGGTCCTTGGCTAGTATGGACATTGTATGGATGATGATACCGTAAGCATAGTAACGTAGTAATAATCTATAAGCGAGTGAGAGAAACTTTTGGATTGAAGCCAATATTACAATACCTTCAACGGTTACTATCAGTGGCGTAGCGCAAAATCCTGGGGCCCATCCGCAGAAGCTTGTCTGGGGCTCCTAGCCTGCTGCTACATATTTGACAAATATTGCTAATAATAATATTTGAGGGGCTCTCAGATAGCTAGACCTTCCCGCCATGCGGAGGGTTGCGGATTGTATTTTACGCCACTGGTTGCTACGTTTCCTGTGTCACGGTTTGTTGGTTTACCAAAAGTCCCATATGTTCTTTAAATTGACGCCTAATCTATCTTCATTGATGTCGTTGTCTTCTGTGTGAATACAACTCCATATTTCTTAAGATTTCATATGACTTCATTACTAAATTTCTTCATAACTTAATTATTAATAAATAGATAACATAGATAAATAAATAAAATACGTGTTTGTGTCCATGTCCATAATAATAATAATGCTCCAATAACACCAAAACAAAATACATAAACAAAGAACAATACAATAAGCGTATATACAAAATAACTATCTTTCTAAGCTCTACTAATTCTAAAATAGCAAAAATCCATGAGCAGTACAACATAAATCTTACTATCAACTAGCGCTGTGCATCAACATCATAACCGGTTAACCGGTCACGACGGTAAACCGGACGCGAAACGGTTAACCGCCGTGACCGGTTAACCGTTCTTGGCGAATGAGTCAAACATATAGTGGATACGTTTTATAACTAGCAATTGATAACATTAATTGCCGATAGTGCTCCAAATCACAGTGTTTGTACAAAAATGAATTCAATTGAAACTTGAATTAAATACATCGTACATTCTAGATATCTAGAGACTTGCCTCGATAAGTACGGCATCGTGCAAGTTATAAGTACGTAACATACACACGTATACGTTTTCGACGAGTATTTATATGACGATGCATATTACCCGTACGTATAACTGCGCACAGGTGTTGTAGGTAGTGTCGTAGTTAGCGCAGTTTTTTATTTACGCGTAGATAACATTTATTGCCTTATATTTGACGTGTCGAAGACTTTTTAGACAATGAAATAAATACAATAGCATAGGGATATCAATTACGTTATAGGAAAATAATAACAAGTAGTACCGCAGACAATTATTGTACCCTACATGAATGATTACTTACGAGTAAGTATTTTACCTACTTACATTGTTGGGTAAGATACTCGCCAATTATTAACAGAATACATTTATTTACTTGCGAGGTGTTGAGTACATTTATAACGCATGCATTTTGTTTCAATCAATAAGTAGTTTGAACACTTATCGCTAACAAGTAACTATTTAAATATTGGAAGAGAAATGTATTTGTGATACATTGTCTTAGAGCTAGTTATAACAATTCGCATTAAAAAAACCAAATGGGGATTCAGGAAATCGGTAAGAAAATCAAAAATATTGCTAAATAAAAAAAATTAACACCTAAGAAAAGTGGCTTTTCTATACGTAAATGCAAGTGTACCAATAAGGCCTTATACAGTGACCGGCATAAATATTGTAACATATGGGAAATTTTGAAAATGGAAGAGTACGTTTTCGGTATGACAGTTGTTGTTGCAAGGGACTGTATCTAGAAGTAATAAATAAAATTTTACAAGCATTTTTATTTTGAAGCACTTAATAAACATTACTTTTATTGAAAATTATAACACTTTTTTGTTTTGTGCATTAAAGCGGAAATCCTTAGTCTAAAACTAATAACTCATCACACTACATGCGCGTACCGAAGGTATTAAGTAGGTTTTGAAATTAGAGAACAAATAGTAGGTAAAATAAAAATAGTTTAATGTCTATGAAACTCAATAAAAGTAAATGATCAATAATAAAGTACTTCCAGCTAATGATATGAATACTTATTAAGCAAAAATATTTAAACAATAACTAATAGTAATGAACAACTTGTTAGGCACATATATCGTTCTGTTTCTTCTAAGTAAAGTAGGCTTTGAAATTAAAAACAACATAATAGTGTAGTAAACTATTTTAATTTTCTTGTAACTGAGTAATTACTATTATTTTTATTTTACCTACTGTTTATTATTCGTTGTTCTCTAATTTCAAAATCTACTTTAATACCTTCGGTGGGCGCATGTAGTGTTACCAGTTTTGGACTAACGGTTTTTACTTTAATGCAAAAAACAAAAAAAAAAGTATTATAATTTTCAATAAAAATAATGTTTGCTAAGTGGTTTCGAATAAAAATGTTTGTAAACTTTCATTTATTAGTGCTATATACAGTACCTTGCAACAACAATTGGCATACCGAAAATGTACTTTTCAGTTTTTGCTCTGTTAATTATTCAAAATTGACAAAATTGTTTGAGTATCAACCAGATTTAGAAATATCACTGCTGTTGAGTTGCTAAAAACGAAAAAAAAAAAAAAAATGGGAGATATGTAATTCAATGAAATAATATTTGGAAAAATTGTGATTTTCATTTTTTTAAATATCTTCACAAAAATTTGCACACGGCCCCTGAATTGAATTCTAAGCAAGTTTTTCAAATAACTTTTTTGGATATCTTGTCATCTAACCTCACTTTTTGGAAATGCATAGACAATTTTTAAATTTACCCCCATACTAGTGGTCACGTGACGTATGTCAAAGTAAATTTTGTGGTTCCCAGCCATGCACAACCTATCCCCCCAAAAAATTTGGAATATTTTAATAATAAAAAATTTTCTCATATGTTGCAATATTTATGCCGGTCACTGTATAAACTGGTACGAGAAGCGCACTTGGTAAGGTGAAACATATGTATGTTAATATCAACCGAGTGTTACCTACGTTTTCAATGTGCCCTAATTATTAATTAGCGTTAGTTAATTAACGCATGTATAGTTTAATACTCGATCAGAAATCGGAGGGCTGGCGTTTGTTCATAGATTCCGCAAAAGCTGTGCTCTTTCACAAGAGATATAAATTTCTTTCAGTCCTAGTAGGATGTAATCAATATGAAGTTCACTTTAGATAAGATTCAGAATGATAATACTGATATAACTTACGCGAAGATTTCAAACTGACTACGTTCCTGTTTGATTTACAGGCGAGGCAAACAAAATTTTGGTGCCTTCTTTGTGAATGAAATGGCAAACATAGGAAAGAAAGATTTCTAGAAAAACTCATGCGCTCCAAACAATATACGAGGAACGAAATTTGGGTTTTCATGTATTTATGCGCATTATTGACAGAATATCACTCGTTTTGGACGAAACGTACGGAGTTATCAAATTCACAAAAATATAGTTAAACAAGTACGCAAAAAAGTAAATACTTAAAAAGAAAACAAGTACTCAAAACTGCGCCGCTGCTAATACCGAAAAAAAAAACACCACACCATAAAAATTCACTGTAGGGCTATCGTTAGCAGTAGGAATAAACTGCACTACCCTCAACTTAATAGATAATAAAGGCTAGAATTTTATTCGAGAACTGAATAGCTTGACAGACTGCAATAAAGTCATTTTGCTGTAGGTGCCTGGACATTCGGCAAACGCAAGAAACTAAAGAGCCGATGAATTAGCAAGGAAGGAACATCGGCTTAATATATACACCCAGAACCTGTTCTAGGAGTGTCCAAAAACACAGCGCAGAAGTTGGGTAAAAGGAAAACAAAGAATACTGGGACAAAATACCCAGGCAAATTCATGGAAAGATCTTTAGTAAGGGACTATCAAAGAAGAAGACTGAAGAACTACTGTAGTTTAGTATATATCATTTATCATCTTTGCACCGTAACAGGTCACCTTACAAGGCACTGTGCACTGGAAGGACACCTACAGAAAATTGGGATCGACACTGGAGATACCAACTACAGACTGTGTAATGGGATGACAGAGAACGCTTATCACATTCTGTGTGAATGCAAGGCTTCTATCAAATTAACCCAGAGGATTACTTTGATCAGCCAGGCAGAGATCTGTATGATTGGTGCATTGTACTAGGATACTGGAATGGCTGATGTAAATTTAATGAGCAAGAGAAATGGGAGTCCAAATTACAAAAAGCCAGGGACTGTAGTGTTTCCGGAGACTTTAGGTCAGGACAGGGAGCCGTCCCACAAAAAAGGTTTAGAATTTAGGACACGATCGTAAACTAAAGAAGTGGCATTTGTTTATAGATTCTTAAAAAATAGCTTAAAAGTCGTGCCCCTTCACAACAGAAATAAATTGCTTTCTGTCCTAGTAGGATGTTACCAATATTAAGTTTTCTAAGATTCAGAATGAAAAATACTCATGGAACTTACGCGGAAATCCTAAACTGATTGTGATCCTGTTTGATTTACAGGCGAGGCACACTAAGTTTTGCTGTTTTCTTTGTAATTAATAATAATAATATTTATTTCCGTCCAACAGGTCACACAACACAACTAAGGGACACATAAGAAATGCAAAAAAATAGAATATAAGATAAATATGCAGTACATATTTTTATCTAGCGTTATGCACATTAAAAAAACAAAGATAGATTATAAATATAATAGAAATAATATTAAGAAAATATAATAAATAGTATAATGCACGAGTAATTTCTGCATAGAGATTTTAAAGTACAGAAACCCGACGTTTCCAGCATTCCCTAACCTCATCATGACTGTTACCAGCGCCCGTTTTAGAATGTTTGTCCTAGCTAGCGGCAAACTAAAACTGATTTCTGTCGTTGAATTGAGACGAGGCACATGTAAAGTAATTCTGCCTAATAGAAATGGGCAATCAATTCTATCAGTTAGTAATTTTACTAAAAAAATTTCACAGAGGGCATTTCTTCTTGCGGAAAGAGATAACATATTGTAGCGTTCTAATAGCTGATACTGTGAGATACCTCTTTCGGTTTATATACCATCTTGTTTGAAACTCAGGAATTTCAGGAACTTGCGATGTATACGTTTTAGCTGTATGGAATCACAGGCATAGACCGGGTACCAAACCAGAGGAGCGTATTCTAACTTGCTCATAACATGCGCGTAATATAAGGTTTTAATGAGGTTGCTGTCTTTGAAGTAGCGGGAAACACGCATCAAGAATCCTAGTGATCTTAAAGCACTCGTACAAAGAGTATCAATGTGAGACTTAAAGGTAAGTTGACAGTCAAATAGTACTCCAAGATCTTTAATTTCCAATTTTCTCCGTACAGGAGTACCATTAATATTGTATACTGATATGACAGGAGAGGACGTTCGAGTGTAAGAGACAGTAGAACATTTATCCACATTCAGCTTTAGTTTATGAGTGTCACACCAATAGACAAATTTAATCAGATTTTCTTGCAGGCTGCAGACATTCGAGTTGGAAGAAATGTCAGTAAACAGTTTAATATCATCTGCATATGACAAAAACTGGACAAGTAAGACTGTGTAACAGTTCATTGATAAAGATGTTGAACAATAACGGACCCAAACTGGACCTCTGTGGTACTCCAGAATCCGACGTAAACTCCTCTGAATTGTGCCCATTGTAATATACGTAACATCGCCGATCACTGAGATAAGATCGCATTAGTTCGGTAGCTGCAGGAGAAAAGCCGAAAGATGCAAACTTAGAAATTAGCAGGCCATGATCTATGGTGTCAAATGCTTTCGAAAGGTCTATGCATATAGCGTCGACTTGTCCACGTTTGTCCATAACCTCAACAACAAAATGGCGTAAAAGAGGTTAAATTCGTAATTGTAGATCTTCCAGCGATGAATCCATGTTGATGTTGGCTTAAGAACGGACGGACAGAGTGATATATCATCGAGTAAAGGATTTTCTCGTAGACTTTCCCAAAGTTTGAAAGAATGGCTATAGGACGATAATTTGATATCAACGCACAATCTCCTTTTTTGTGGACCGGACAAATTTTAGTTCTCTTCTAGCGCGCAGGGTAAATAGCAGATTGAATAGACAGATAATGTGATAATGAATGTTAAGGCCTTAGCAAGAACATATCTGCAATCACGAACTAGAAAGCTAGGAGCTAGCTCGTCACCTGCTGTGTATTTATTTGGTGCTTGACTCATGGCACGAATAATAGATTCTTCATTAGTAGGTAGGATCAAACAAGAAAAGTTATTTGAGGGAGCGTCAGCAGATTGCAATGTGCTATTCGGTGGAAAGTCAGAGAAGGAGGCAGCAAAGGCATTCATGATATCCTTGAGTTTAGAATATTCAATGTTTTTCATGATCACGTAGTCTTGGAGGAATTCTGCTAGATCTTTTTATTGTGCCAAGAAATTTCCAAATACTGGAAGGACAATCTTGAATATTCTGTTCCCTTTTGAAGTACGTAACGGTTATAAGAATCCTTTATCTCCTTTTTCGTAATGTTGCGAAGTCTTTTATAATCCTTGTAATGTAGTAAGTTTTTTGTTTTAGTCCACGTCCTATAGTAATAATTTTTAAGTTTTAAGCGATCTTTAATTGCCTTGTAAACCATGGTGGATAGCTCTGATGAACAAGGCGCTTGTGAGGAATGTAGGAATCAAGGATGGAATATAATGCTTTATAAAATGCATTCAAGGCAAGATCAGCATCTGTATGATTTTCTATGAAGGACCAGTAGTAGTTCTGCAATGCCCTATATAAGGAAGGGTAATCTGCTCTCTTGAAATTACAAGCAATGCTGTCAGAACAAGGAAATGTAGGTGTTTGCATTGAAATGTCAAATAAGTGTTAAACTAGCTGCTGGATGGTACGAGTTTCAGCAACCAACGGATGTTAACAGTGGCAAATATCGAAGTTATACATAGTTGATATTAGAAAAAAAAAAATCTAGCAGTCTATTGTAAGTATTACGTACGTTATTATATTGCTTAACGTTCAAAATTTGTAGGAAGTTCTTGAAAATGTTTGATTTGTTACATCTAGTATTTATTGGAGAGTACAAGTGCGGCAAGTTAAAGTCACCAATTAGTACCAAATCTTCATCAAGGAGGTAAGTCTCAAGAGCACCAGCAAAATGGAATAGGAAAGATAGGAAAAGAGAACGTTTCAAGAAAAGTCATGGCCTTCGCACAAATTTCTTGAAAATACGCCTTTAGTTACTGCTAAAAAGATTTATCTACCACCTTTTCACGTAAAATTAGGTTTAATGAAATATTTTGCGAAAGCCATGTGCAAAAATATACAGCGTTTATCATATTTGGAAGAAAAATTTCCCAAAATTAGCGATATGAAAATAAGAGAGGAAATTTTCGTAGATGCCCAGATAAAGTACTAATGAAAGATGAAGAGTTCGAAATGGAAGAGTCAACAGATCAAGAGATAGAAAAACAATGCGAAAACCTATAAAAAACATAAAAAATGCAGGCACAAATGGTATTTCTAAAACATGTAGGAGGCAAAATAAAGGAAAGAATTTGCACCTTGATAAAACGAATATAGCAGAAAGAAATGATGCCACAATTCCGAAGAAAGGGGAAAAAGCCAATTGTGGAAACTACAAAGATTGAGAATTGTTAGGAACAGATTGAGTCCTTCTCATAATGATTTAGTAGGAGAATATCAGGAATGATTTAAAGGTGTATGATCAACTACGGATCAGATGTATATGCTACAAATGGTACTACATTAAAGCTACGAACAAAATTCGAATATATACCTTCTTTATTGATTTTTATGAGAAGAAAAATATACGAAGCGGTGTAGCTAAACATCCCAAGCAAATTAATCAGGGTAACAAGAATGACACTGACAAATACATGCAACAACGTAGTAACAGAAGGAAAAGTATCGCACAGTTTTGAGGGAAAGACGGGAGTTAGACAAGCGGATCAACTATCTACGGTACTATTTAATCTAGTATCAGAAGCAGTTTTCAGAGACACGGGAGTGCAAACATAAGGGATCGTATACGATGTAGTACTTTTTTTTTGCCTGGATATGGAGGTTTCGGAAACACTGCCGCCTCTTGCGTTTTTGTATTTAATTTTCGCATTTCTGTGTCCTTTACACTGAAGTCTAGTGCTGCTATAAATATAAGCTAACTAGTCAGTCCTTGGTTCGTGGCAAGTCATGATAATCAAGTTAAATGAGCCGATGCGATAGTTAAGCCCTTCATCATATCCATGTCTTACGGTTTATTTTGTCTGTGACCAAAATTGGTTAACTCCAGTATTTTTAACTATTTCTGGATGCTTCCGAGGTGCTACTTCCATACAATATCCCAGATTTCTTTCCTTTCCCTTACTGGTTTCTGCTGACCTGAATTCAGAGCTAGTATCCTTGGTCCTTCGATTCAACAGCAGTTAGGCCCGTGCCCTTTCAAAGATTCGTTATGAACGCGCGTAACTAGGTTCTTGTGGGTGTTGGAAAGTCATTTATAATACTCTTCCAGTGAAGATTTTCCTCGTGAATTGCACGTAGTTGATGCTCCCACTCGCAGCTATCTGTCATGAGTAGTTTTTGAATGGGATCCATCTGCTGCTGATTCATTCTTTCTTGATGACACTTGTCTATTACCGTCATTTGTAATCCTGACGCCACCTCGCTCAATCATGCGGTTTCTTCTAGGCTTGCGGTATATTTTATAGTCTTCGTTAGGTCTTTTTAACTCTCGATACGCTTCTTATTGCCCTTGGTGGTTTGGCTTACCTCTCCCACCTTGGGTAGGGATATCTGTAACTCTAAGAGGTCCTTTAACAAGTTCTTTTTCATTCGGGCCAGGTAAGACCTGCTTTTTTAATGAGGTTGATACTCTTCCCCCTACTAAAAAGTCATTTTGAATACTTGGGGACATGGAATTAATGGTTACACATAATAATGAAGACGACAAAGATATAGAAAGAAAGGTTAAATAAGAAAAGCAGTGCAAAGGGATAAATGGAGAAAATGTTAAAACCAAAGAAATTTTCCAGAGCAGCGAAAATGAGAATATATCGGGTGAGCTTTTTATTTTGAGACAACGTCATATCTCGGAAGTTACGTATCGGATCAAAAATCCTTATAAATATAATTGATTTAGCTCAAAGGTGTCCTATTAACATCAATCTCGACCGCTCAACCCCACCTAGTGTAGGTGAGAATAAAAATGTCACAAATAATATAATGTACCATAGATTCTTACTGCATCAAAATATTGTATTAAAAAATCTTTTAAAAATTATCAAATTTCGCATGGGCTTGTTTGTATTCAGTTCACAAAGTGCTTAAAAATATGGCCATCGATTTCATTGTACTTATTTATCCAGACTTGATTGTACACAACTGAGAAGTGTGTTCCTTGATGTAATCGCCCGACATGCGTTTCGTGAGCGTGTTTCGCTCACAAGGGAACCTTGCGAAGTGTCACTCACAGATTTTAATGACACTTTGTCACTTTGTAGACTCCATGAAGTGTTACTCAAGAACACTTTCTAAAACTGTGAATCGATTTATATACAGGGTGACATACGTTTCTGAATACCATGTATAAGATATTGTAGTTATGGCTGTCATAGTCAATACCTATGACCGTATATTTGCATCCACATCAGTAAAATATTTTAATATCTAATAGTCTATGAACATATTTAATTTTATTAGAAAAAGTGCAAACGTCAAAATTTTAACAAAATTGCATATCTCAAAAACGATTAGCTTTAGGAATAGGAAACCTTAACACAAGCTTATCTAAAATGAGGCGAGCATTACACTGAACCCATAAAAATTGCACCATATCATTTAAATTACGAAAGTCGATATCAACACCCTATACAGGATGATTCTCAATATATGCGACAAACTTTAACAGCTGCTTCCTGAGATTATTTTGATCATAAAAGTTCATATGAGTATATGTCCAAAACGGTTTGGTTTTAAAGTTATTGAATGTTTAATAATAAATTATGAGCTATGACTAACACGATATAATATCACAGTTGGTTCTTCAAAAACTATTGTGTTGAGAGGTAATTGTTTATTTGTCATTTCAACATTTGTCAATAGTTGTCAGAGTAGTCATTCAGTTTATTGCCAGTTTCTGTTTTCTAAAATGAATTACACGAACGCTGAGATGTGTGATATGCATTTCGTTTACGGTCTTGCCAATGGAAATTCGCATGCTGCTAGACGTCTTTATGAAGAACGATACCCGAACCGTATCATCCCGCATCATTCAATATTTGCCCGTTTTCACCAACG
This sequence comes from Protaetia brevitarsis, assembly GCA_004143645.1. NCBI lineage: Eukaryota > Metazoa > Arthropoda > Insecta > Coleoptera > Scarabaeidae > Protaetia > Protaetia brevitarsis. The sequence goes on along the minus strand of RXPK01000288.1, from coordinate 556,037 downwards.
TCTTAGTGAAACGGGAAATTTTTAAAAACGGACGACTGATAACGGGCACCCATCTACAGTGAGAACTCCACACGTTGAAGAAATGGTACAAATGAAAATTCAGGAACATCCTACTACACCAGAAAAATTGCGTTTGCGTTAAACATTAGTCAGGCCACAGTTTGGAGAATATTGAAAGATCAACTGTTGTATCCATATCACATTCAACGGATGTAGGTACTTTTTTTGTCAATGGATGCTACACAAAATCGCACAAAATCCTGACTATTTGGCTCAAATATTCTTCTACCGATGAGGCTACTTTCTCTAGAAACGCAATTATAAATTTTCATAATAATCACATATGGGCCGAAGAAAATCCGCACGAACAAGTGAATGCCCGTCATCAGCATCAATTCTCTGTCAATGTGTGGGCCGGAATTGTTGGAGATCACTTGATAGGTTCACATTTTTTTACCGATGCGGTTAAATGACGAGGTATACCGCAATTTTCTTGAAGACGAGCTACCACTACTGCTGGAAGAAGTTCCGTTGCAATTGAGATTACAAATGTATTTTATGCATGACGGTGCTTCAGCACATTTTAGTTTAGTTGCTCGCGAGTTTTTGGACAATACATATGCAGATCGGTAGATTACGTTTTTTTAAATAATACATTGACTTTAATTATACTCTAATTTTAGGTGTAGTTAGTTATTTAAGCCACTTTACAGTTAGATCATAGATTACCTTGATATTACTAGATATTCCTTGAGGATATAAAAGGTACGTTAGCTATATTGTCATGTTTGGAAATAATAATAATTACTACGATTTGTATAGGAGTACGGAAGGATTTTCTGTTATAAATTTAAAACTTACTTCTTAAATCGTTGAAAGTTAAAATACAAGTACAGGTATTTTTGTAAATATATTCGCGATTGTGATTATGATTCTAAGATTATTCGTTACATCACAGCTATTTATCCGCGATTTGTTCTAGTTTTCCAACGCACCGATTTGTTTAATACATATATCGTCATATTTTCAGCCATATTGCAGTTGGAAATGTAAACAAACCACTAGTAATCGCTCCATAGGTACGATTATTGTGATTTTAATTGCTGGAATTGGGATTTGGTTTTTCAAACGTGATTACCTTCAAACACGATTTAAATTCATACTTTTCAAACGATATAATTTATAATCGCACACCTAATCACAATTACGATTTATATTTACAAAAATACCTTATATATTATATAATATGTAATATATAATGCATAGCTTGAATGCTGTAATTTTAAATATTTAATCAATAAATGTTATTTTTAAATGTTAAAAGTTTCTTTTATGTACATTTTTATATATTGTCAATTGAAATAAAAATTCAAATAAAAGTACATTTTAATATTCGTTTGGCGCACGTCATCTACAAACGTCCCTTGGTATTTTTAGCAAAAACTATTAATGGGAGTTGCCTATCTCCTGAGGAAACTTATTTCTTAATATATCTACTGGATCACTGTTTACTCACAATCAGTAGCAGGGGGGGCGCACTAAATACGATTTGTTTATATCAGCGTGACGTCACGATTTGTTGGGGGATACAATCTACTAGGCGGCGCCGAATGCTGGAATAAATCACGTGTTACCGCCATTGTTGTTTTTGTGTCATTTTGATTCTGACAGCGTATTGAGTATTATCGATTCAAGCGTTATAAAATAGGTTGTAGTTTGTATTTTTAGATTAGTGTGTTAGTTGTAGAGTTGCTGTAGTGTTTATTAATAGGTTGTATTTAGTTATTTCATATAGAACACCTGTGCATTCGACAGTGAAAGTTTTTTACGAAGCCTTCTTTCTGCAGCAAGTAAGTTACAAAACCAAAACTTTTGTGATAAAATGATTTACTGTATGATTGTTGCTTTAGACATGAGAGGCCGTTCCTGTGCAGTAATGGGTTGCAGTGACCGGACATCCTTCAGACATCGGTTTCCTAATCCAGAAAAGGTGTGGAACACTTCAATAAATGGATTGAGCTTTCTGGTAATGAGAAATTGCGAAGTGTGGATCCGCACATAATTTATCGAAATTATCGTATCTGCCATATCCATTTTGCTCAAGAAGAGATATCGTCTAAAATGTTTTTATGGAAAACAGCTATTCCATCATTATTCCTACCAAAATTGCCACTGACAACAGGTAATTTATTTCTTCTGTTCTGTATGTAGTACGTGAAATCATATGTAGTTATGCAAAAGAATATACGTTACTTTATAATTTATACATATATCTACGTTAAGATACTTTCTGTAAATATGTTTCAATAAAAATGTATGTGTAATTATAGAATGTGTGGTCTTTTTATTCGTATTATAACAATAAAATGTATTAAAGGAAGGCTGTGTTACCATTTTTTCGCAATTTTCAGCATATGAATTTCCATATGTTGAAAATTGCGCAAAAATGGTAACACAGTCTTCCTTTAATACTCTGAGGTGAATTTAAATAATTTTCAAGTAAGCGCGCTAAATGTCCGCTAAGCGGGGATACAAACCGCTAGATGGCGCGAGCAGCACGGTTACACGAATTTTTTAATAGCGACTAGTGATGTAGCATGTAGCGAATATTCGCATTCGCGAATATTCGCATGTTTTTGAATATTCGCATTCGCATTTGCAATAAATATTGCGAATATCGAAATATCCATTTTAACAGGTAACTTTTACCTGTTAAAATGGATAATTTAGAAAAAAAAAACGAATATTCAAATTCATTGCAATCCTAAAACAACCTTTTGAGCACGAATTTGCAGTTTACATTATAATAACCATCAATAACTTCAAAACTAAACTTGAATTGACAAGAATAAAGGCGCGGGGCCACTGCACGCGAAGCGAAGCGAAGCTCAGCGAAACTAATTTCCTTGGAAATTAACTCCTATGTAATCATACGCGCATCTTCGCTAGCCTAACTTCACTTCGCTTAGCTTTAGTTGCCGCGTCCGCGTAAGATTACATGGGAACTAATTTTCAAGGAAATTAGTTTCGCTGAGCTTCGCTTCGCTTCGCGTGCAGTGGCCCCGCGCCTTAAGACGTAAAAAATCGAAACGATTCGGTTGTACTTGGCTAGTTTCGCTGCGGTGATGGAGAAATTTAATTCTCGGCGTGTGCTTAATGCAAGTGATCGTATAGTTGTAAACTGAAAACTGATAGATGACGCTAGTAAAGTTAAAAAGTTAATATTCGCATTCGCGAATGTCTAGTGCACATATTCGCATTCGCGAATGTGTAAAATCACGTATTCGTTACATCACTAATAGCGACCCATCTATACCAACCTACCTTATCTATGATCAGATTGATCAGTAGTCTGAGAGCCGCATTAGAGTGCAGACGATATTAGTCGATATTAGGATCTCGATGCATTAAGATTTTTTTATAATATTCCTTGTTTGCTTTCGCTATTTAATCGTTTCTATTTAGAATAAGTACATATTTCAACTATTTTTAGCTGAATTACTGTTTATTGTTGTTCTCTTATCATTTTTCTTTGCAATAATGGATGTTCCCTATTGTAAAAAGAAATTCGTAGTAAAACATTACGTCGTCGTGGGTCTGTCAGGCAAATTACTCGTTCTTTCAAGGCAATATTTTAAAAAACTATTGGTTATGAAGCTGTAAGTGGCATACTTAATAAAAATTTGAAATGCATAGATGTTTTTCCCTACATCGTTATAAAAAAACATTAATATTATAAAATGAGGAAAGGGATAGCAGCTGAATGTTTTATACAATACGGTCTAGAGGGTTTTAAAGGGAAACAAATACCGATTCTAGAAGTTGAATAAAGCAAGTGAAATATTGCTTAACGACAGATATGGCAGATTCGACTTTTATGAAGTAATATCGAACGATCAATGACGAAAAATTTGTAAAAAAACATTTTATTAGTTGACGAATCCTCTTTCGTGTTGCATGGACGTCACAATCTCTCCGTTACACGTTATTGGTCTAAAGAAAATCAAAACATAACATACAACGCTTGCACTCAATATCCCCAAAAGGTGGGCAGGTTTTTTTTGGGAGCCTACATAATTGGCTCCATTTTCATCGACGGAAATTTAAATACGGCAAATTATTTACATTTTTTTACAAAACACTGTGTTACCATACATAGGAAACCTTCAAAACACCGTAACGCACGATATTTGGTATTAGTACGCAGGGTGCTCGGCTCATAATGCAGTTATTATACGAAGGTACCTGCAGGAAATCTTATCTTATGATAATCGGTTGATCACCGTGCGGAGTACTATTTGCTGGCCTCATAGATCACTTGATTTAGCCTTAACCCTAGTCCTACCAACGTTTTATCGTAACGTGTCCTACCAAGGTGTGGCTCACAGGCACACATCTATTTGTACACATTGTTGATGTAAATAATAGCAAAATATGCATTATTTATTTCATGTAGTAGGTATACAGTAAGATTAAAACATATAGAAAGAATATTGTGTGTCAGAAGATATAATTTAAAAATAGTACAAGATAGTAAAATATTTGAAAGTTATTTATGTAGTTTGCAATTTGTGCACGTGAGTATTTTCTCTGAATGTTCACCACAAACCGTTTGCTTACACTTATCACATAACTGTGTTGACATTCTGCTTTTCTTTGATGGGCAAATATAGCACCGTTTTCGTTTTCTTACTTCTCGAGCCGAAGACTCCCCTGTGGTTGGTACTTGATTCAACGTAGTTTGTATCAATGAAGTATGACTTTTATGCATGCCACTCAAACTACGACGTCTAATTTGCCCCAGTACTAAAAATATGCCAGTCAGGATGGATATTTCTCCAAATGACAAATGAAGCTACTCCACACACATCAATTATATTGAAAAAATAGACCAAAGGTCACCTATTAGTTTTGCGTTTACTGAATATGTATGTACCATCTGATCAAGTGTATCCACCCCTCCTTTCGTGGAATTGTAGTACTTATTGATTTCAGATTTATTTTTATTTTCCTCATCAATGGTGGAGTCGTTGTGCATTGTAGATAATAATATGACACAGCGATTTTTCTTAGGTATATAAAGATACCAAAGTCATTGTCTTCTGAAAACCAAACAAGTTGCTTTCAATATTCCGTCGCCTGTGAGGTAAAAAAATTGGTGGTATGCAGCGCTTATTTTTTCTGAGCGTTCCTACACAAGTTAGGCCTTTGGTAAGCAACCTGGATGCAAGCTCGTAGCTGGTGAAGAAGTTGTCGAACGTAATATTCCTTTTAGTTCTCAGAAAAGGTTCACAAAGGTCTTCAACCACCTTTTGCGCTAAGTTTTCTGCTCTGTTCAGACCTTCTTTTCCTAAGTACGGTATACCACGTAACGGATAACTAGTTCCACTATCGCATATCCACCAAATTTTCATACCGTACTTATCTGGCTTGCTTGGCAGGTACTGTCGGAAAGATACACGACCTCTAAAAGGCACCAGTTGTTCATCGATGTTAGATTACTGCCAGGAAGATAATATTTCAGCAAGTTTGTATTAACACGGTCCCACAGGTCTCTAATTGGTGCCAACTTGTCCTTTTGCCTTCGGAGGTTCTGGTCGCTTTATCGTCAAAACGAATAAATCTTAGTAATTGAGTAAATCTATTTCGTGACATACACGCTCGATAAACAGGATTTCCATATAAAGGATTCCATAGCTCATTATAGTCCACCATTCCTTGTTTATTTCTTCCAGCAGTAATCAAAAGGCCCAAGAAAGCACGGATTTCAACGTCGTCAACTGGTTTCCACAAACCTCCAAGAATACGAACAGCCTCCTTATTATTGAAAGTAACCACAATACCAATAACCGTATCATCAAAGAACAAATTGAATGCGTCACAAGGAGTATCAACATGCACTCCAGTGGAAGTTTCACTTTGTTCAAAGCTGTTGTAATTATGTTGTGTGCACGTGTTTTTCCCTTGGCAATCGGCGTGGCATTCCACTCGGTACCATCTTTTCCAATAAAAGTTTGCGAATGGCCGGGCGGTTCATCATTAGCATCACTATCGTCACTTCCTTCTTGTTCATCGCTTTCTTCATCGCCAGTTTCTTGGTAATCCGCTTCACTAGAAGAGGTTTCGTCATTTGGCTCTTCTTTATCTTCACCATCATTTACATTCCTTCCAAATCCTCATCACTTTCGTACAATGCATCGAGCAACTCCTTTTCAGTTAGTGGCCGGCGTCGGTCAGTCAACCAATCGGTCATACTTTCTGCATAAATTTCAAAACCAAATAAGCATAAAACAACAAATCTATTTTACTGGGTCAATCAAAACTTTATTTTGCTTACCTGGTCTATACTATACTCTCCACTAGGTAAAAGAAATAAAATTAACCAATAGACACCTAAAACGGCCAATGCGTTCGTTAGGAAAGTCACAAATACACTGATAGCAATGCAGTTTGTAAGCTGACTGTTTTAGCAAAACGCCAATGTTGCCAATTGTCCAATGTCCGTAGAAATTTTGTTGAGAGGTTACGACATTGTGCATTTCAGCTTGGACATCGTTTCGAGAATGTTCTTTTTATCTTGGTTTTGCATAGATTTTTTTTTTATATTTTAAACAATATATCTGAGGCTTTTTCGAAATGAAGACGGTAAGGAAGTAAGATCAGATTGGCACAACGTGTGTTTTGGGGTACCGCAGGGATCTGTTCTGGGACCGTTGCTGTTTTTACTTTACGTGAATGATTTACCAAGCATTGTTGATGGGCGGGTAGTGATGTATGTGGATGACACTTCCTTTGTGACACATGCCGCCCGAAGTGACGAGTGTAAAAGAGTGTTGGAGGGGAACCTGGAAAAAATTGAAAAATGGTGTCAAAATCACAACTTAAAATTAAACTTAAGTAAAACAAAACTCATAAAATTCACTAACCATATGGAACCATGGCAAGTAGAACATCGGGGACGCACACTCATCTCTGAAGGTAGTGCAGCTTTCTTGGGATGGCAGATTGACTCTAAACTATGTTGGCGAACTCACCTGGAACACCTTGCTGGTAAATTGACTAGTGCCTGTTACGCATTAAGAGTGTTATCAAAGAGTGTTAGCACTGCGGCAGCAGTTCCATCCTACTACGGTAACGTGTATGCTAGACTGAAATACGGCTTTGTGTTTTGGGGGAATTCTTGTGACATTAACAGGATTTTTGTTCTTCAAAAGGCGTGCATACGTTCTATTTTTCAACTTGGACCTAGAGACACATGCTCTAATATTTTTAAATCTAATAATATATTGACTCTACCATCTATATTTGTTCTAGAATGTGCACTTTTTGTTAGACAGCATTACCGGGAATTTTTTCAATCATATGAAATGTCTCATCAGCATAATACGGTATGCGGCAAAATAAACAGTACTGAAACTATGAAACGTTTATTATTTATGTATTTTTTTACATTATATAGCGATACTTTAACATTATATAGTGTTGCAAACATTATTCACGAAGACGTTGCTGATAATGTGCAAGATGCCCTCCCTTCAGTTTCAAGCAGTATCGTTCGCGAAGGTTCACAAACATGTTTGTGAACATGGGTTGTTGCATGGCACGAAAAAAACGTTGAATTTTAATCCGCAATTCCGGAATGTCAGACAGTGAATCAGTACGGAAAACAGCCTCCTTCAGCATTCTCCATATGTACGCATCAGATGGTGTTAGGTCTTGTGAGTGCTATGGAATGGGAAATCAGTGCCACGCGAAATAAGGCGATCCCCAAAATTATTGCGCAGCATTCCAAGAGACACCCTAGCTGTGTGACAGGTTGCCCCGGCCTGCTGAAACCATTGTTGATTACGTGGTAGGTGCCCGGCACGACAAAATCGCTGAAGATCATGCAGAAATGGTGTGATAACCTGTTCTCTGTAGCGCTCCTGATTCACAGTTAACGGCGTTCCATGAAATGGTTCAATGAAATACGGGCCCAATATGCCATGTGCGGATACAACACACCAAATGGTAACACGGTCACTAAGAAGGGGTTGCTCGATGATTATATCGGGGCCTTCGAATTCAAAAAACCCTCTTTCTGTATGACCGAAAATAGTGCTGCACGATAAAAACATTTTCGAAACAGTGAGAACCATCCTGAAGCAACTAACATTAAAAAGAGATTCACATACGTTGTAACCATGTTCGGAAACCACTCGGTACGTTTCAGTGCATGACACATACACATTTGACGCATGCGCATTTCAGTACTGTTTATTTTACCGCATACCGTACGAGAAGTACTTACCATAGCATCTTGTTGCCGCCATCCACACACTTAACAAAAATCCAGAAAAATGTAATACATCAGTGCATTAAAATTTATAACTATATCCCCGCCTCAATGAAATCACTTTCCATCCCGCAGTTTAAAAAGGTGTTGAAAACTACTTTAATAAATCAAGCTTTATATAGTGCTCAAGACTTTTACAAAATTATGTTTTAATCTGTTTTTATGTCTATTTAATTTATGTGTATGTCTATATATTGTTTGATCTATACTTTTGTATAGGATTTTTATTTTGACGTGTTCTGTGCTTTTTGGCAATATGGAATAAACCGTATTATTATTTCTTAAGGTAGTTTATGTTATTATTGGAAGTGATTTTATTAAGAAAATATATATATTTAGTTTTATTTCTCTTATCTGTGTGAGAATATTTATTGATTTCTAGAATTCTTTTTATTTCCACAAAATTATCTTGCAATACATTGCATTACTACAGTAGTAATTTAGTACTCCCATAAGAAAGTTATTTTCGAATTTAGCCGAGAAAGCTCCGTAAAAATGAGCCAGTGAAATCTTTGGGACTAGTTTTTTTCTTTTAATTTGTAACCAATAATAATTAGAGAAAATTCTTTCTGTTGATTTTCGGACGTCCAATATTTTATAAATAAACATAAACATTGGATAATCCTTTAGAATTCCGTTTTTTTTTAGCTTAAGGTGTGATATCAACTACAGATATGAACATCGTTAAAACTTTTGTTTTGAAAACTGTATGATGTTATTGTGCTGCTGATGATAAGAAAAGTTTGCAAGAAGTGTTTCAAATGAAAAATAAAATTTAGAGAACTTGAAATGAAAATTACCATCGTTTTGTATTCTTTCGTAATCGATTGTTTCGTGAGTATTTGTTAACGAGTGGCAAAAGAAAAACCTTCAATATCAGATTTCCGAGAATTTTAATCTCTTTAAAGTTCCTTTTGTTTTCTTTGCAATTTTAAATTAAAAACAAATATTTGCACTAAATATATCTGCCTACATCCATCGATTAAATTTCGACGTCTTCGAGGTACCTGTTTCCCTTATGCGGACCTACCGCCAACGCGTTACCCACAAAAATGACTACCATAGAATCTTCGGCTGATGCGTACAGAGGCGAGTATCGATTGAGTTGGCGGCGGCGCTTTTGCTTCAGTCGCTGCGACCACGGGAGGCGGCATTTGTCAGCTAGATTCAATGCGGTGTGGCAGTTTATGTAGTTAACATGGCATACGTGGTCGGCCCTTCGCGATAGTGCAAAGTGCGTACGCGCGGTGATTCGTGGAGGATTCGTCCGTCACTTCGGTACGTATGTAATACAAACGGCATTGCGTACAACTGGAAGAACCTAACCAGTTTCTCAATCTGTCTACCCAGAATCGTCCCTTTTATTCGGTCTTTGGCAGGGGAGGTAAGATAACTACTATTTTCCCTCCTATTCTATAGGTGTTACTTAATTCGAGTTTCTTGCAATTCTGTTTTATATGAATGAACGTAAAATTCGCTATGTATTATACATTATAGTGCGCTTTTATCTTATTTTAAACGTTAATTTCCGAAAAAATTAACAGATATTCGAAGAAATAAATTTAATCATTATTTTATCACCTATCTTGTTTTTACTTCGTACTTTCTGAGTTATTTTTGGAGAATAAACATGAAGACAAATAACTATCCAAAAGAGAAATGCAAAATATTTGCGTAACAAAGTTCAATCCACTTTCCCGCTCTTTCCATATACAGTGTGGACTTAAAGCACGGAATCCTAAAATAAATAAGTGAACTCCATCTTTTTCTTTTTTAAATGAACACGTCGGATTTGCTTTTTAAAAACAGACCTTAATATGTGCGTTTTATCTTTCAATCTTTATTTGTTTTTTTAGTTATAACATCATCACAAAAAAAATTAAATGACAATTTAGAATTTTCGTAGTGGAAGTCGAGAGTGCTTTCCCTTTTCTTCTTGATTTTTTTTTTTTATTTTAAACTATAACATTAAAATGCTACAAAATCTGAAATCTAGCGTATCATAAAAGTATTTTGTTAATCTGTTCAACGGTCTTGTGATTATTGTCTCATCTCATAATTATTGTAGTTAATCATAGAATTAGTTATTAATAATTGTCTATCAAATTATTATGCCTAATTTAACAATAAGGCAGCGTTTAGACATTTTAATTTATCGATTATGAAAGAATACAAAACGATGCTAATTTGTTTATTTTGGGCCTGGAAACCTCATAAAATTCCAGCAAGAAGTGTGTAATATGTTTAACGGTAAATATCCAAATCGTTCTTTTGCACAATCGACAAATAGCAAAATCGAAAACAAATCGGAAGATCTTAAGGATAATTCGAAAGACTACATCCATCAGATATATGAAAGTGTTGATAAAGAATTGAAGAGGATTTAATGATAAAAGATATCGCGTTTTAGATGGGCAATAGATGATATCAGCATGGCTGCACTACTCAAGTTACTGAAAAGAGAAAGATATGCATTTAAGAGTCAGTTAGTTCAAAAACTTAATGAAGATGATCCTAACCGACGTACAATGGGACCAAATCCCAAAAAGCTGGCCAAAGATTGAAAGTAAAAGGTTTTATTTCGAGGTTTCAAAGTTGTTGCTTAGATAGTTAAGTAGTCCAAAGATCGAACTGCAACATGAAGAGGGAATAGTCTGCTATCCCCGTTATTGTATGCAGATTCCAAGGTGACCTTTGCTCTATCAAGGTGTGTTGCGTTCGAAGCTGTACTCCCAATGTTTTATACAAGTGGGCGCCAAAGCTACGACCATTAATCAATTTCAAATCTAAATAATGGATTCGAAAGCTGAAACGGAGTAGAATATCATCATATCTTAAAAATTCACGGTAATTATTTATCTAATATTGTATATGTATGAACAAATTTGTAGGAACATAAATGTTGAATTGCAACCGAAAATTGTAAGCTCGTGAAAAAAAGTGTTTCAGTTCTGCAGAGTTCTGCAACAGACTTTATTAGATTGTACATGATGATTGTAAAAGGTGTATTTGTGTGTAAAATCTTTTGATCATCATAGTGGGTGTAGTTATACCCACATAATTTTCTTTTCACATTATTAATTATTTGTAAATATTTTCATCATCACCTTATTTAACTAAATCTAAAATTGTAACTGAAAATTATGTTTCAGAACTGTATTTATTCTAAAGCGAAGTAATATGACCGTGCCGATTCAGAAGAAAGTTTTCAAACCCGGGTAACTTTGCCTTTATACACATTTCTATATGACGAGAAACAATAACTTTTATTTTTATATAATAATTTATAAATATATTTTATAACTTTTTAAGTAATTTCGTTCTATATTATATTACGAAAGCGAAATAGCAACGTTCTCTACAGAAGTCTATTAGTTTAGATTTGTCATTTAAATTTTTATTTTGAATTTGTGATCTGCAACAAATACAGCACTGGAATCCATTTCCGGGCGCACGCAGTTAGAGACTGGAAAAAATAGACGTATAGGCGCTGAATAGATATGTCTTCAAAAAGGTAACATGTGTTATTCCAAATTTAAGGTTTTGTGCCGAAAGATAGCAGAGTATATTCATGTATCATTTTAAGTGAGTCTTCTTAATTATCTATAAAATGTAACTTTGGGACATACCCCGTTTGACATTTTCATTTTTGATATTGTTATTAATACTACTGACAATGAGCGATAAAATCTACTGTTTAAATAAATATTTATATAAAATCAAAGCATTTAAAATAATTAAGCTTAAATCCGCTTTTATCAGATATAAAATTAAAACTATTGCAATTCTGGATGGTTTTAACAGATTCTATCTTTCTCTTATGATCGTTTTACTAACAATAAGAAATAATTGACAGATTGTCAATTGCAAGCATATTATTTTCAGAAAATTATAAAGTATAGAAAATATATGAACGCGTTATAAACTATTTCTTGTTAAAAACCACAAACAGCAAATGTCAAAAGCGAAATTCTGTATAGATGTAATCTTTGGATTTTGGCAGATTAAAGACGCCGGCTATCTAGCGCATCGTTTTTTAAATCCCAATATTGTAGGAGAGGGTGGGGCAAGATGGGGCTACGAGGCATGATGGGGACATCGTCTTATCTACAAAACGGCAGTAAGCATCTGCCAAATAATAGCAGTCCTAATATTGACAAGTGCTGTTTTATGTTTGTTGTAATATAGGAAACTTTACTAGTCGTAATAACAAAGTTATTGTTGTTTGTGCGTGAACTTTGCAATTTCCAGAATTTCGTTATTATTTTGATGGTGAGTTTAACGGCCAGTATCGGAAGCATAAGTAAATTATTTACAACTAGACTTTTTTGTGCTTATTAATTGACATGTATTGCATGTATTTTCTATAGTGTGTTATTTGTTTATTTCAAATATTATTATTTTGTTTCCTTTTTTTTTGGATATTCCGGTTTTTTTCTTATTAATTATACAATGTTTTTACGTTTCGGAATTTTGTTTATTCCTTTTTCATCTTTTCAATCATTTAGGTGTTTTTACATTTATTCACCTTTACGGTGTTGTCAAAAAATTCATTTAATTACATTTTAATATTGTAAACGACACGTTACTACATTAACAAATATCGACAAACAAACATATACTGTTATACATATACAGTATATGTTTATTAATGTAAAATGTGATTAAATGATTTTTTTGACAACACCGTAAAGGTGAATAAATGTGAAAACACCTAAATGATTGAAAAGATGAAAAAGGAATAAACAAAATTCCGAAACACGTAAAAACATTGTATAATTAATAAGAAAAAAACCGGAATACCCAAAAAAAAGGAAACAAATTAATAATAAGAAATCAACACCGGTTAAATAATATTGAAGAAATTTATTTCAAATATTTAATATGTTATCATAACATAACCAGAAAATGTCCCAAAGAGGCAAGATGGGGCTATTGGTACGGGGCAACATGGGGACATCATTATCTCACTCTTCAGTCTGGTCCATTATGCCTAGATATGCCATTATGCTTTCCCGAAGACATAATGCCTATTTCTCATGTTAGGAATAAAGTACAGGTTCAATCAAAGCGCAACAAGGGAAAGACAACAATCCTTACAAGCGCTACGTATAAAAATCTGCTACAAGAAAATAGAAGTCTGGAGAATTCCTAAGGCAAGTAGAAGTGCTGAGGGAGAGTTAAAGGAAAAAAAAATGACAAAGAAGAAAACAGTAGAGATCAAGAAGTCGAATTTTGTAAGGAAAGCAAAGAGATAGATTTTTAGAAAACGTCAAGGAAATAATCAAGTTCTTCTGTTGATGAAGATGACGCTCAATGTTAGTATTGTAAGGGGAAGTATTGATACAATGCCATGGATGGCGAGGTTGGTTACATGGAGGTTGTGCGAATAACGTGGATGAGTTCGTCTTCTATTGTCTCAATTGTGAAGATTAAGTTTAATATTCTTATCGTTATTGTATTTTTTTTTATTTTAAGTAGTTCCGCTTTAAAGAGTTTAAGCTTTGTTCCTGCATGTTTTTAAGAATATTTTAAGAATCTATTTTTTTTACCTATTACCTAGATTTATGGTACGACCCATTTTTAACTCACCTGCAACCCCATCTTGCCCCCATGGTGGGGCAAGATGGTGTATTTACACATTTCTTTTCAAAATTTTCTCACAACATCAAGAGTACCCATCGAAAAATTGTAAATTCATCCATCAGCGGATAAATGTTTAAAGATTACAACAAGCGTACTTAGAACCTTGTATATCAATTTGCAATCCTGATGCAGTGTTCTAAAGCTTAATGTTCCCATCTTGCCCCACCTTCCCCTATATAGTTCCTTGATAATCAGTCACCGCATTAATTTCGGAATACCCAATAACATTCCCTTTTATTACATTTTTGGATAAATTTTCGGCCATAACGACCCCGCCATATTGTTGTTTAAAACATCGATCTTTGGTTCGTAATTACCTATCCCAAAAAACCTAGAATACTGAATTTCAAACGTTTTGGACTTTTGGCCAGGTACCATTTAGCGTAAGATTGGTTAGTAGGCAAATCAACTATTTTCTGTCTTCCAAAATACATCATCAAGCATTTGGATGTGTTTAAATATGGATCATAGCTGCTACAAGTTCGTATTAAAATATCTAAATCGTCCTGGACCGTCCGAGCTGCATCATATGAGAAGGACCTGTGTATCATCTGATTCTGCATACACCTTCACATTTATAAGTCACCCGAATTTTGTTGTCAATTTCAATCAAATCATGTTCTGTTTCCAAAGCTTAATGCGTAAACAGTTAGGAAATTAAACGGATAAAAGTTCCGTAATTTATTTATTTGTAAAAATAAATATGCCAAGTGTTATATAGTTGGAATCGTCTGAAAGATGCCTTTTTAATGAAGTTTTATGAAAGTGTGTAAAAAGGTAATGCATCGATTATAGTCTTCATTAGAAAAACACAAATTCCTCATCATATCTCAAAAATTTTAGCTTAAATGAGAAGTTCCTTGGAGTAATTTATTAAACACGTAATTTCTTACCACTTTCTTGTTTTTCCAAATTTAATAATAATAGAGCTATACACATTGGCCGAACAAATGATTAGGGATATGATTATAGCAAAGAACTACAGCAGCGTTGCCAAACCGATTACCCCGCGTGTGGGCGAAACAGCGACGGATATGAATCGCTAGTTTCAGTTAGCTGTAATTTAATATTACAATAATGCCTCAATAAAATATAATTTATTTCACGCATTTGCAACAGCGTCAACGATACATCCGGATCTTAACTCCTCGCTGTTCGTGTCTAGACTAATGTGTAGAGTGGACAACTTTCGTCTGCGCACCAGGTCAGTACTAACAATACGTTTCGTATATGTGACATTAACGTTTAATACAAGTATTACAGTACAGTGTCGGGAAAGAGCAAAATTATTTATTTATTTAACTATAAATTATTATATATAAGCCCCTTACCTAAGTAGCAGAAATGATATAGGATTGCTGAAAAGCTTGTAGCATTAAGTGTTTCAAAATTTTTCTCACTAAACCGGTTTCGTCGCGATGATAAAACATGCTTATATTTTGAAAAAGACCGTTCAACACCAACGGATGTAACACACGCATAATTCAAATAATCTTTATAGGTAGATAACGGATCAAATGCACCACCATCAACGTGTAGTCGGATTTGTGCCAGCATAATATCTGTTTATCGCACACTGTACAAACTATTTTGGCCACCACAATAATCTAATTCCTGCATTATGCAAATAATGGTTTTCTGGGATTTTATACACCCGACATTGTATTACATTTACAATACGTTAAAACTGTGAATTGTACTATCTCGCATACGCGACTAACACTGGTACTAGATACTAGAGACACGCATCGGAGGCAGTGATTTTACTGCTTTGAAGATATATTATGGCTAAACGTTTTGCACAGCGCGAGGCGAGTGCTTCCCGCGTAAGCAGACACGTCCGACCACTTTAGTGTTGTGTGATGTACTAGATTAATATTACGGGAGTGCGAGCACCTGACTGTCAACATTGCAAGGTAGCGTTACATCCCTTCTTCGTCCATTAAACATGCACGCGTATCTATCTGATTCATTCTCGTACCCGTAAAATGCTATCCCTAGTTAGCCGCTCGCTAATAGTGTATACGTCAAAAGGAATAATAAAAAACACTTTTTTTAGATATCTAAATCTATTCATGTATTTTTTTCTAAAAAGCCAAAGACTCGTTCAATTGAGCTCATAAAACTGAAATACTCCCCTTATTTGATCGTTTCGCTCTCTTTCCGCTAGCTTCCGAGCTCCCCGTACTATATAACGGAAAAGAACTGACACTTTGAAAAATGAAAATTCGGTTCCCGAATTAGTTGTGCAGTCCTAGTATTTATTATAAGTATGTATCGACGAATTTGTATTAAAATTATTTTTACTTGAATGAATTTTCAAAAGCTAGAAGTAGATGTAGGTATATGCATCGTAATGGTAGTATACGATGTTGTTTAAAAATTGGCCTGCAACGATCCCTAAAGTCAGCACCCACAATAACGCGCAACGCACGCTTTTGCAACATAAAAAACTTTAATAGAATGTGAAGAATTTCCCTAAAGCATAACAGCCTAGATCAAGTAGCTGTAAAATAATGAGCAGTAAACCGGTAGAATAACATTTGGTTCAACAAGTTTAAATTGTGCTAGATAACCTTGCACAAATCTCATTTATGTGATGTATCCATCGTTTTCAATTGTAACACCAAGGAGCTTTATCGTATTACGTGCCTCATCACCTCCACGCGAATCGAAATTCAGAATCCGAATTTTCTCAGCATTTAATTTCAAGCTATTCGACACAAACCAACCCTCGCATCTGCCAGCAGCTCAACCGACATTTTAGATAGGGTATTCACGTCCTTAGCAGATGCTATCAGTGTGGTATCATCCGTATACATATCACACGCGTCAGGTGTAATATATTTTAAAAAAGAGTCATTTTCATAAATGATAAAAAGAAGAGGCCCGAGGGCAGAACCATATTTAATAATGCGACATTTGGAAATATTATTCTTTACGTCAACAAATTGCGCGCGGTTAGACAAATAAGAACGCAGTAAATCATGAACATTTTCCCGCATCCGGTATGCAAAAAGTTTATCAAGCAACAACACATTATGATCAACACAGTCGAACGCCTTGCTGATGTCACACATCGTAATTCTCGTACGCAGACCATCCGATATACCAAGATACACACTGCCTGAGTGTGATACTACTATCGCACCGATATTCTTCAATTTCGAAAACGTAATTTGATTTAATGCTTCAGGTTTGTCTATCTAACCGCGTTTTTAGTTAAATGGAAAGAAAGTGTGTTAACTTTCTAGTAATATTAAAGGAACCATTTTTATTGTTAATTAGAACGAGCTGAAACTTTAATTTAACTAAACAGATTGAGCTAAATTCTTTTTTTGTAGAATCTGAGAAATTAATTTGGTTTAACTCAATTTTTGTCATAATAAAAAAAAAAACAACAAAGAGACATTTTGCTAATTTAACATCTTTACTTTTCTGAGTGTGATTTTGAAGATAACGGAAAATTACATACATAATTAGTACTTAAAGAGTTTAAGTTATAGAAATTTAATCAAAAAGATAATTTAGTGTATCGAATGAAAATGTACATATAATGTAAATATCGCTTTCAATTTGTTACCATAAATACAAGTCACATTTACCGCCATATTCATAGTGCTTCCGTAAGGTATACTTTTCCTTAAGGTTCTCCTTAATAAATTTTTTGTTTCATAGACCACATTTTTTCCTTAAGGTTACCTTACATAAGGAAAATCTTAAGGTAGCTCCGTAGGTACTTAAGGCTACTTTAGGCAAAAACTTGACTATATAATTTGACACATATGTCATTTTGGATGTCATTAATCATTTATTAATTAATTAATGGGATGCAATGGCAGATATAGAGGATTTTTTGTATTACATAAATATAAAATATGATAGTAATAGATAACTGAAACGGTATATCAGGAAAGCATAAAAATCCCATGAAATAGTAATGCAGAATTTAGGAAGAGGTATTGTTTTTCCAAACAAATTCCAAACATTTTATTGCCGCTTGTTAACGGACGATTACCGAGCATAGAAAATCCTGATGGTTTACCCATATCACTATTTTTTTGCACTATTAACTTCTTGTGCTTTTTTGTTGTCACTGATACACAGTTTCAAGGTAGGTAAGTAAATTTTTATTTTTAGTCCTACAACATTGTATTACAAAATATTAACTAGTATACATATTTATATTGTATTTGCCTAACATACAATAGTTGATACAGCAGATACGAGGTTTATCCGCATCATTCAAAAACTTTTAACTGCGCTTGCTAAAAAAGACAAGACGGTTTGTATGAAGAACGACAAAATATTTACATTAGCAAATCTGGGTGGTCAAACTGGAAAAATGTTTTGAAATAGAAAAAAGAGATTCTTTGCTCTTACTGCGCAAATAATAGGAGTTTCAAATTTAAAAACACTTTATATGATGGTCTATCTATTCAGTTTACACAAATTTATAACCATACTAATCAAATAAAATTGAATCAAACCACTACGTAATCATAAACGTCACAATCTAGGGCCTGTTGCATAAAAATACAATTACAATTTACAGGTGATACTTTTGTTACAATCTGTCAAAATTTGACTTACGGGCGTTGCAAAAATATATAATATATGTCAAATTTGACAGATTGTAACAAAAGTATCACCTGTAAATTGTAATTGTACTTTTATGCAACAGGCCCTTAGTCGTAAACTGTCAACAACAAATTTAGAATAAATACCATAAATATGGAAGATTATAAGTACAAAAGTAATATGTGAAGCTAGTCAATGTGGTACGCAGCTAACAATAAGCCGTTTTCGATTAATGAGTGATACACATTGTAGTGCTCCAATCGGTGCAACACTGGAACACTTCACATTTGTAAACATCTGAAATCGAACATTTGGCGCTTAATGCTTTTCTGTGCCACCTATGCCCGATACATCAATTTTATAACTTTAATTTTATGTTATTACTCGTATCCATGGCTGAATTTGTGCATATTGATTGTTGAACACCAATAACACAACATAACCATCAAAATCAAATAATTAATACCGCCACCGTGCATTCAATTTTCTAGCCTAAAAATTAAACAAAACTATCACGCGCACTGCGCATGTCTGTTCAACACGCACCAAGGTTTTATCAGGTGCACAGAGGGGTAAAGGGACAAATTTCAGTAGCGAATGCACCCAAGGCGCTTTTTCTAAATCGAACACTAGCAATATGCTACTCAAACGCTTCGGAGCAGCTCTTTCAAAGTAATCGAAAACGGCTGTGATTTTATAGCAATGTCATTTAATAGAATTCTATTCATCAATTCTAGAGGAAGCATCCTTGTTCGAGAATAGCCGAAGTGAGTCGATATTGTGACTATGAAATAGAGAGTTGTTTAAGGTGTAAGGTCTCCTTACGTAAGTCGGTAAGTCATACTTTTCCTTAAGATTTTGCATGGACTATGAATATGGGGGTTAGTGCTTTCCATTCACCGTCTATCACTCCTACTACAACGATTATAATAGTAATATTTCATTTGCAATCATTTAATTTACCAAAGCAAAAAGAAACATTTTTCCACAAATAATTTAAAACATCACTGTAGCTTTCTAACCTTGTCATAAATGGCGTGTAGAGCATGAAACACTAGCAAATAAGTGAGTGCATAAGGGGAGTTTCGTGCTCCTTATCAAAGGAACGCTTAAATTGCAGTTAGAGTACAGCGGAAGTACTACCGAACTGCTTTTATGAGTGAATGGAAAGCTGCACTAATTGTATTTTTTACAGAAACATAAATGTTTTACTTTTAGGTTACGTATCCGTCAGAATAGGAATAAGGGGAAGGCCCTGAAAATGTGTAGACACGTTAAAATTGTAAACTACTTCAATAAGTCATTAATAATAAATGTTTCAATCTTTTCAAAATTATTACGTACCCTGAAGGTTTTTTTTCTTTGTTTGAATTCATAACTTAATTATAAGGTACAACTCGGATGCGACGGTGTGTGAATTCTTAGCGAACTCAATTCCGCAGATGCAATAAAAATTCATAAGAAAATCCACCGCACCGTTCGTTTCTTTTTTTTTCGTTCGAATTGTTGATTACGAAATTAGCTGCGGATGAGGAAAAAAAAAGTCAATTCCGACTCGCACAAGTAACGCAGGATTCAAGAGAAAATCTTTAAAATATACTTTGAATTATACATACGAGGGGAAAGTTTCCATTTTTCATAGTTCACCTACATAAGTGATGTTGTTTGTATCTAATTTGTATTTTAAATTGGCCAGTTCATGAAAATGCATTGAGAGTGTAAATTAATTCTCTTAACCTCGTACAGCGAACGCGCTGGCGTGACGGGAATTTATGGTTTGCGAGCTTATAGTGTTATCTTGAATTACGTTTTGGTGAGCAACAATTACTTTGAAATATTTGGCGTATGTATTAACATAAAAACACAACGTATTTTGGGCGTGACTATATGTATATGTCTATTATAATTATGAAGTATAGCAATAAAATCAAAAAATGCAATAGTACAATTTATAACTGCTATTTTTATTTGTGCCGCGACAAACGATAATGGAAACTGTTCGACTAGTATTACCGCTTTGATGTTTGAAAACGGTCAATACTTGCAGCTCTTTCCAGGAATATTATTTATAGAAGTAGAAGCGATCGTTAAATTCATTAAATTTGCATTGTTGGACTAACTGCGTCCATATGAAACATACTTTATTTCTGTACCGTAAGAGATACGTTTGCTAACAAATTAGAGCTGCACTGATTGTGAGTACGAACAAATGCTTCATATCCTTCTATAAAGAAACATACTGTTGTTGGTTTCTACTTAGGTATATTCTTTCAATATTGAAATTAATTTTATGTTAACAAAAAAGTGTTTGGTATAGTTTTTAAGAGAATATGAGGGTTACAAATTTGGTGAATGCGCAGGTTAATTTCCTGTAAAAGCAGTTTTATGAGTGCGTTTATAATTGAAGATACGAGCAGATGAAGGTGCTATGTCGCTTTTTTGCATGAATGAAGGTGTTTTGTACCTATCTTTCACATCGAAAATTCCAGAAATTCAAGAACACTCGAGTCTCCTGAATGTATGAAGGGGTTATGTTACACTACTTTTGAGAAAAATTACATAAAAAAACTTAATTTCTGAAAGAGTTTGATTTTGTAACATAACACCTTTCATCCACTCGTGTCTTCAATTATTATATCGGAGAAAGAGAGACGAATCATTTAGCTGCATTTACTGGTAGTATTGGGTTAACAATTTGTTTCTCCATTCTGTTCGCTGGTTTAATCAGCGAACAGATAATACATGAAGTGTCACTTGCTGCCGGCATCTTTGATGTTTTGTCTTTAAAAAACAATTTTTATCGGTGGTGAATTATTTTAGCACTAGATTCTTTAATTTGCACTAACCATAAAGAAAATAGGCACTGTAAACGCCAAATTAGATGGCGAGCGGTGGGAGCACAGTATAAATAGCAAGGGCAATGGATGAGTCATCAGGGTCTCAATTTTTAAGCCTAACTTTACTTCAAACAACAGCCTCCCAATATGGCAGTTTGTTATTGTTTATATTGGTACATACATAAATTAGTTTACTCTTTCGCTTAATCTACATGATTTACTTGTTTTATGTATTTTATTAGTTTTAAGCCGGCAGTTCGGCTGAGAAGGAAGGGCGCATCATTGCCAATCTTGAAAGTCAAGCAGCAATATGCGGTACTGGTTGTTGGTGGGTGACCATTCGGACAACACTTTCTAGCGGCTCGGTGTGTTCCGGCACCCTAAGCCAAGGGCCTTCAAGGCCTGTAGTGCTGAGGTATTATTATTATTAGTTTTGAATTACCCCTGCAGTTTTAAAAACAATTAATGAACTTTTGGTAAGGTGCATTGTGTAAAACGTAAGGTCAGTGGCCATAACATTTATATACTGTGGTATATATTATATTGTTAGGTTCAATAACATATACTAGCTTATATAAAGTCATCTATTTTTCTGCGTATAATTTAATAATGGAAAATAATAGAGCAACTATGCCTTTTTCTACCTTTAGAATAGCTGTACATAGAGATCTTATTTTATTGAACAGCATAGAGTAAAAAAAAATAGGTTGGAGTTTAAATTGACGCTGCAATGGCGTCAGGTATTTCTACAGAAATGATAATCTAGTTATGTATTGCATGATAAAGTAAATTCTTTATTATACATACAAATATAGGCTTTACGTACCTATATGCAACTACTTGTATTACTTCAGAATGTGACAAATGTACTCTGTATACCTTTTTATTATTATTTTACTTTTGGTTCTCCAAATGAGTGACCTAAAATATCTGTCTTTAGAACATGGGAGTCGAAAATACCTTTCATGAAAGAAGAATTTTTGAATAAAATAGCTCAAATAAAAGGTAAATTATACCTGCCTTAATAAAAGTGGACTAACCCTCAAGTGATTTGAAAACGACTTTCAAACAAAGTTGTTATGAAAATATTTCCGTGGAATAATTTTCTTTTAAAATGCTTTAGGTACTTGTATATGCTTGATATTTTACTTATTTTATAAATATTACATTGCCAATTTATCCACGCGATTTCCCTTATTCATTCATGTAGAAACCTTTTCACCTTCGTGTAGGAGTAATTTTGTTTGCTCGCTGAAAGTTAATTATACAGGATAAGATTAGAAAAGATCCAATT
Source organism: Protaetia brevitarsis (assembly GCA_004143645.1). NCBI lineage: Eukaryota > Metazoa > Arthropoda > Insecta > Coleoptera > Scarabaeidae > Protaetia > Protaetia brevitarsis. The sequence continues at coordinate 533,344 of RXPK01000288.1, read as the reverse complement.
AACTCATTTCACGCGTATAATAGCACAGCAAACGTAACAGGGTGTGAACTTTATTGTTTGTGTTTTATTGTTTCTTCTCTTCCCGTTTTATGCATTTGGGGTAAAGGTAAATTGGACACTTATTTCATGATGTTTGTTTCCAGGTCATGATTTTTATCTCGTATTTTATATTTTCTTTCCTCAGTAGGTACCAGCTTTTATTATTTATTTCAAGACACAGCTTTAGTATTTATACTATATTTTTTTCGTAATTAATGCCTATATCAAATTAGGTATATTTTCTACACTGGGAGAAATGTGTATTTTCGAAACTTTTAAAATTTTATATATGCGTTAATATAAGCAGCAAATGGTAAAAACGCTACGATGACGGGGCTCATGATTTATTGTACGAATCATCATACCAGCAAAAGCAATGAACAAGAATCTAGTGATTACCATAATCGAATGCAGAAGTGAGAAGTCGATTATGACGTTTCAATTATTAATGCGATCACTCGATAATATTTTGAGTGATGAGTATAGGTAAATCGAATAAATGGTTCATAATCAACTACGTATTAAATCATTATCGTTATTGTAGTCATATTTGAAGGACTTTTTTTCAGTTAAACCATTTCGCAGTACATTTTCTTGCCATCATAAAACGTTTAACTTAAAAAAATGTCTTCTAAATATAAATCAGCGAACAGATAAACCAAGAAGCGACACACTACTGTGTCAGAGTGCGGCAATTGTTGGGAGATTTGCAGTTCCTATTCTGACATTGATCTTGACGGTCGTTGGGAGCAATCGAAAATAATTAAACATTATCTTCGGAATAATTCTATCGCTTTTTTAATTCAACTTACTGTTATTTTCTTTATTTCTCATTGTTTGTTATTTTGTAATAGAAATAATAATTTCTTTATTACCAGTCAGATTCTACACAACATGTATTTACGTACTGCTGTGGACTCCGTGACCCATACTACCCTTTTATCACTGAGGAGTATTTTAAGTTGCATATTATGGTTGTTGTGATTTCTTTATCCGTACAGCTGATTTTCAATTTACCGAGAATTTTCACAATTTTGTTTTGTTTTGTATAATTTTAGTTTAAGAGTTTATTGTATGATTTTAATAATGTTGTGTTAGGATTCAGTCATTCAAATGTCTATTGTTCGCTTGTGCTGATTTTATGCGTATTCTATTAAATATTGTCATTGTAATGTTCTACGTCTGCGTTGTACGAATTTAAAGAGAGGGATTTTTGAGGGTAAAAGAATTGTAAGCTTCTGTGAAGGACCTACTTGTTCGACTATTGATGTAAGTGGACCAATTTCTTATGTAATTGTTGCCATTTTGTTATTCATTTTGTACCTATTGTAAAATTTTACATTCTTCTTTTACATAGTCAATCAATATTTATTGTAATAATTGTTAATGTATTGAAGTGTACACTTGGTAGATATAAGACAATTATTATTTTTTTGTTTAGGAAGATTTATTTTAGTTTTTTCCCTCATTTATATTTTGTAAGAGTTAATTTTTCTGTATTTTGCTGTATCATTTTTTTTCACCTCGTTTGGGTGAGTAGAAGCACTTTTCTATCATTTAGCTTTTTAATTTTTGTAAACTTCTAGCGTTTGTCCACGCTTAGATTATTTTAATTTGTGAAACCACATGGATAGAAATTCGAGAGTTTTGTATATTGAATAATCTTCCTAAACAAGTAAAGCCTTTCGTTTTTGCTTTGCATAGGAAATAGCATTTTCCTATTTTAAATTAGAGTCTGGTGCAGTTTTTATTTTAGGCCAGAACCTTCAGTTCGGGTTTTTTTTTTCTGCACAATTGTCTTTTAGCCTGTTTTGTTGAAATAAATTTATTGTTTAATGGCGTCACTGGGTTAAAAAAATTCTGTTCTTTTATTTTATATTAAACCTTTATAATTTTTCGAGTAATTAAGAAAGTCTGTTTTCATTTACTCACAATTTACTTTTCGTGGTTAGATTAAAGTTTTAATTCGCGAGAGTAACTCTGGAATTAATAGTTTTTTGTTTTATTTAAAATCTTTTCCGTTAAGCTAGCTAATATTTTTTTCTTTTCATTTTAAATTCATTTTAGCATTTTTTATTTATTTCAATTAATACACAGCAGTACGTTCATCGGTTCAACGTAGCAAGTAACAGCAGATCATGGATATGGTAATGTAACTGCTAAGTGAAGAATTTTTTTCTTTCTGAGTGTCAAAAAGTTACACAATAATGGTTTAACTATTTTCATTTAGAAAATGGGGAGCGAAACTACTTATTATCAATCAGTTAGCTAATTTTTAATAAAGCTTTTAGAAACGTCTTACGCTAATATCTTACAAGCAGTACTAATAACAAGAGCAGATTGCAAGATATTAATTAATGTATAGTGCTGAAACTCCCAAATTTAACTATACGTTGTAAGAAATGTACATTTTCAACTGAAATGTAATTAAATCTAAAACGCTTCTTGACGATATTACAGTTTCGGAACGTTGCAATTAATTTTGTTCAATACCAGTCTCTATAGCGGATGAATATGGGCTCCCTAAGGATCTTTGCAAATAATTAAAATTAGACGAAATTGAATTATTGTTGTACAAGTTAGGCCATTTCTTTCCCATCATGGGAAACAAAATAACACAAAAATCCAGAAGTTTAACCGTAAAAATGATGAAATAACAAGTTAAATGAATTATTGCTTGAAAACATTAAGCAAATATTTTTTTTTGTTAGAAATCAGGCCAATATATTTTATTTGTATTTTTTATTACCTCTCAACGGTACAGAGTTAACGTATCAAAAACTGTTGAAATAAACTTTTTCATGTTACTTTTGACATAACTATACTAGCCCCTTAGAGTGCATGATTGCTGTTTAACGACACAAAATTATTAAAAAAAAGTGGACAAATAATTCAATTTTATTTTAATATACACCTTCCAAGTCAATTATAGTTCAACGATACACAAATCTTTTTGAGTGCTATTCATTTATTTTTTTGGAAAAGATATTTCTTACATTAAAATTAAAGAAGTTTCTGCACAGAAATTGGCAGTGTTTTTTCAAGTATTTATGTATGGATCAAACTTAAAATGCAGCATCAATAAATGCCTCCGACCGAACGAAATAAAAATTATGTTACCGTAAAGTGGTGTCCCAGGTGGTAAAACTAACAATAAGTATTATCAAAAAATTCCGATGGGCTACTAAATTGGCAACGTTGTAAAAATAATCACATCGATAAAGATAAAGAGCGGAACAAATGGCGGATAACATAAGACAAACATAAGCTCCTGATCTACCTAATAAGGGAACAACCAGCGTTAATAGTTCTTCTTTGTAGTGACGTGTCTCATACCTATTCTGGTAATTGAAATAAATCTGCTACTTACTTACTACTTAACTAATAATTTAATAAATGCATGTGTTTGGTGTAGCGTTCGAGGTGTTTACTTATTACTAATGAAATGAACCCAGCTGGGCTTTAAAATGGCATCTATTGCGATATGTAACAAAGAATTCAATCGAAAGTAACAGCGTCAAAAGATAGATGCGTATTGTTTTTATATTTATGTTGTTTTCAATATGTGAATATGCATGCATAAAGTGTCGTGGTGGGAAAGGCTGATGATTTTTTTTTTTATAATGAAACATTGGTAGGCTTAACCTAAACTTCTAATAATCCTCACACACCAGTTTGTTGTCTCCATCCTCCCTAAAAAAAGGTAACAGTTTTACATAAAAATTATTTAATGAAATACATAATATGTTAAATTACCTCTGTGAACGTGATTTCATGTTGCATCGTAAGTTTAATGAATTTCAGCCAGCACTTAAAATAATGTATGGTAAGCAAAAGCAAAATAAATAAATAAACAACAGACATTGTAACCCCGACAATGTAAAACACAAATATCTGTAGTAGTTGGCAATTATCAAAGTATCAAATCTATGAGCAAGTTGAAAGCCGCGAAGAGAATAGTATAAGGTAAAGTCAGGTAAGTGTGTAACCGGGGCAAGTGTGTAGTTTGTTTACATTTATTTTTAAAATTGAAATACGGATTCCTCTTTTTTATAATACTAATGTCTAACTTCATACTAGTTTTACAAACAAAGTTCGATCTCCTAACGTGTAATAATTGAATATCTTGTGAATATCATACCTTATTAAACAGGCATCAGTTTAGTATTACAACTCTTGGCCGAACTAAAGGATAATGCTATTAATATATAAAATGCGGAACGATTACACACTCCCATTTTGCTGGGTAAGTGTGTAAGTATTGACACTGTTAAAATTTCTTTTTTTTATAGAACCCGTTGATAATATTAAAAGGTGTATCTTATTGAAGGCTTTCAACTGAGATATATTGACAGTAATTTATGTGTAAAATTTATCAAAATGGCTTATTATGTGAACATTTTCTTCGCACTATGCAATTTTAACTACACACTTACCTGACTTTACCTTATCTGGCGCGGAATGAGTGCACGTTATGTATTTCATTCATTCAATTTGATTTTGGTGGCATAATGATGCTACGCTGCCCTTTGTGATTGATCATCGTGGTCGCAAACAAAGTGGAAATTGGTGTGGCAAGACGCACGTATAGCAAGGCACAGTGACATGATGGACAAATAGGAAAGTGCATTGCATATTATTCAAGAGATAAGATTGTTTGCATAAAATCAATTAAATATTCGTTTGAGTAAAAAGAATTTACCAAAAATGTGCATTTTTAAGTGAAAAACGACATGTTTTTCAGTAAAAAGTAAATTCTTTTAACTTAAACATAATTTCTTTCCTTCAAATAATTTTTTTCAACAAAATATTTTTTTGACTGAAGAAATCTTTTTTATCTGTGCACATATGTGGTTGTAGGAAGGTGCTGTAACGTTTTGCCTTTTGGAATTTTATTGTATGTATGCCGCAAATATCATGCAAACTTGCAAAGTTTGTTTCCGTATCGGAAAACTTGCCAGGATAATTCCTTATTAAATGTTGCAGCCATTTGGTATGCCCTTTTACTGCGTGGAACACGTCCAATGCAAGGTCTGGAACTTGTTTACAAAAATTTAAAAAAGTATAAGTTGTTGTGTGTTTGTCAGCTTGTATCAGGCAGGAACCGAACCTAAAGTATGAAAGAATGTGTAATTGTATCTAAATGCATTTGTGATCACTGTTTTGCGTGTAAGTAACAACATGAACATGAACATAATCACTGCAGTTTACGATCATTTTGCTTTCGTTTACAATGTCGTTCTAAACTGACTAGTGAAGTAGCAAGAATTGTTTCTGAGTTAAATTTGTAATGTATAGTTGTTTTTGATGAATAAATGTGATTCAGTGCGATGCAAATAAACACATATTTTGTGTGATTTTAGGATGTAAAACCACTGTAATTCACTCTACAGAACAATAGATTTAAAATTGATTCAAGACATATGTAATGTGTTAATAATATTCCATGAAATATTTTCCATATAGATTATACTTCTCTGTAGTATGATGTCTAGTGAACTACCGCAGGGAGATGAGCCGTAAACAATGCGAACATCAGAGCGTTCAATTTTTTTTTTTTTTTGTGTTCTTGCCGATAATACGTTTAGGGGCCGAAGAACTATTTATGAGGAAGTCAACAGTTGTGAGAAAATTTAGTAAATATGCGGAACTTGCAGAAAGTTTATGTGAGTATAGAAAGATTCCAAGTGAATTATTAAGTGACAAAATTAAGTGCTTTATTTGTTCGATGTTCAAGTCGAATTCTTTCTGGACGAAAGTGGATATTGTAAGCCAATTGAGGTTTGTATTTTGGTTGGGCTACAGATTCGGTACCACACTCTCCAAAAGATTGCTTTTATCCAAACAAGATTTTATTGTATGTTTAGTGGACACCGAACGTAATTGTCCATTTTGAGTGTTTGGAAAGAGGTCAACACCATATTGGTCAACTCGTGTTGTGGAAGCTGCGGTGAGTATAGAAACTCATCAAAACAGCATTCCTTGATTAATTGAAAATTATTACAATTATATCCTAAAACGTGCTCACCTAAAGGTACTGCACGAAGCTACCTCTTCTAAGTACTGTATGGATTTGATAACAATTGAAATGTTCCTCCTCTAACTAAATAATTTCTCTAACTTTGTTATTATGTTTGCGCCCATGGAACTATTTTAGTTATCTCCTAGCATTCGCCAAGCAGTAAAACCATCGAAAAACCTTATTCTGAGAGCAGGATCTAGGAATTAGGCTCAGATATTGTTACTGATAGCCAGCAAATTATTATTAATATTCTGAGCTTGGAAGAGACAGACTTCACGTCTCATTTCCGACAAGCCGTGTCGTCTTAGTATCTGCGCGTTTTTTCGGACTTCATGAATTTGAAAATTAAAATAGCAAGAGGATGGACCAGTAATGATCTAAAAATCAATATAAAAACAACACAGTCCCATTCTAAACTTACAACAACCTAATTCTAATTATTCTAACCATAGTAATATAAATTAAGATNATGATCGACAATAGGAAAGTGCATTCATAATTTCAAGGATAGATTGTTTGCATAAATCAATAATTTGTTTGAGTAAAAGAATTTCAAAAATGTGATTTTAAGTGACGACTGTTTTTTAGTAAAGTAAATTTTTTAACTTAAAAATAATTTCTTTCTTCAATAATTTTTTCAACAAATATATTTCTTTATGAGAAATCTTTTATCTGTGCACATATGTGGTTGTAGGAAGGTGCTGTAACGCTTTGCCTTCTGAAATTTTATTGTATGTATGCCTCAAATATCATGCAAATGCAAAGTTAGTTTCCGTATCGGAAAACTTGCCAGGATAATTCCTTATTAATGTTGCAGCCATTTGGTATGCCCTTTTACTGCGTGGACACGTCCAATGCAAGGTCTGGAACTTGTTTACAAAAATTTAAAAAAGTATAAGTTGTTGTGTGTTTGTCAGCTTGTATCAGCAGGACCGAACTAAAGTATGAAAGAAGTGTAACTTCATAAATGCATTTGTGATCACTGTTTTGCGTGTAAGTAACGACAACAAACATGAACATAATCACTGCAGTTTACGATCATTTTGCTTTCGTTTACAATGTCGTTCTACATGAACTCAGCTGAAGTAAGCTCAAGAATTGTTTTCTGAGTTAAAATTTGTAATGCTATTAAGTTGTTTTGATGAAATAAATAGATGATTCAGTGCGATGCAAATAAACCCACATATTTTGTGTGATTTTAGGCTGTCAAAACCACCTTGTAAATATTCACTCTACCTACATAGATATTAAATATTGATTCAAAGACATATGTAATAGTGTTAATAAATATTCCATGAAATATTTTCCATATAGTATCTATACTTTCTCTGTAGTATTATGTCTAGTGAACCTACCGCAGTCGGAGATGATGCCGTAAACAATCGAACACTACAGAAGCGGTTCAATTTTTTTTTTTTTTGGATGTCTTTGACCGGTGAAGTACGTTCTAGGAGGCCGAAGACTATTTACAATGAGGATAGTCAACAGGTTGTGGAAGAAAATTATAGTACAATATGCATGGAACTTGCATAAAGGTTTAATGTGAGTAACTAGAAAAGATTCCAAGTGAATTATTAAGTGACAAAAAATTAAGTCGGTTTATCATTTGTTCGATGTTCATGTCCGAATTCTTCTCTGCGACGAAAAGTGGATATTGTACTCAAACTTTGAGCGTTTGTATCTTTGGTTGTCGCCTACAGATTCGGTACCACACACTCTCAAAGATTGCTTTCATCCAAACAAGATTTTATTGTATGTTTAGTGGACACCGAACGTAATTGTCCATTTTGAGTGTTTGGAAAGAGGTCAAACCATTATTGTCAACTCGTGTTGTGGACAGCTCCGGTGAGTACTAGTAAAACTCATCCAAAAACAGCATTCCTTGATTAATTGAAAAATCATTACAATTTATCCTAAACCGCGTGCTCCAACTAAAGGTACTGCACGAAAGCTACCTCTTCTAAGTACTGTATGGATTTGATAACAATTGAAATGTTCCTATTCTAACTGAATAATTTCTCTATCTTTGTTATTATGTTTGCGCCCATGGAACTATTTTAGTTATCTGCTAGCATTCGCCAAGCAGTAAAACCATCGAAAAACCTTACTCTGAGAGCAGGATCTAGGAAGTAGGCTCAGATATTGTTACTATAGCCAGCAAATTATTATTATTCTGAGCTTGGAAGAGACAGCCTCCACGTCTGCTCAATTCCGACAACCGTGTCGTCTTTAAGTACCTGCGCCGTTTTTCGAACTTCATGAATTTGAAATTAAAATGCAGAGGATGGACCAGTAATGATCTAAAAACAAATAAAACAACAGCAGTTCCTATTCTAATACTTAACAACAACCTAATTCTAATTATTCTAACCAATAGTAATTAAATTAAAGATTTATGTTTTAAATATTTTTTTATACACCCTTACCATCCTAAAAACTATAATTTAACACTAAGACACTTAGACCACTAAAGGGTATAAAATATTCATTTATGAATGAATATGTACATCCCTACTATCTAAATATGATGCGTAACTATTTAATTATTCTTTGGTAGCATTACTGTAAAATTTCTACCGTACGGTCGACACATTTTTAGCGCCGCGGCCAATTTAATGCCTTAGCTAATGCCCTAACTTTGCTGTATCTGCGTTGTATCTGCCCCACCACATTCACAATGCGAATCGTTAGCCCTCCTAATTCTACATAAATATGATGAATAAAAATTATCTACCCGTATGATAATTATATAATTAATATAACGTATTGCTGATTTGCAATTAATTCTGCTGAAATGATTGGCATGATCCTAATTTAAACTTTGATTTAATAATTCAATACCGTATTTATAAAACAAAAGCCGCCTTGTACACATCACTTTCGTACCACAAATTTTAAACTCTCTTCAAAAGTGCCTATAAATTTGTTATAAGTAACACTTTTTAATTCCGCGGGATGTGTTCGGCCTCCTATATCCACTCGCCCTTCTAAATGCCCGATCTTTTTAATTCGCGCCCACGAAATTTAAGTTCCTTCAAACGTAGATCTACTGATAATATACCCAATATAACGGACGCCGCGTTTCCCGGAATAGACGAATACATGTTCGCGGGCCTAACCGTTAACAATCTTTGTGCCTGACTAACGGTTTTATTTCTTTAATTATTCTTGCAGGATAACGTCAGGCGGTATACCGCAATAGTGTCCCGGGGCAAAGTTTCTGAACTTGGTCGGAAAACGGTACTACACCCTCCATATTCTCTCGTCTCTATTTCATTAAGTGATTACCACCGCCTTTTCTCTTTTGACAACTATATAGAGTATAGCAGTTCAAAACTCCATGTGATGTAATAAATACAGTGCGCTAACTTTTTTATTAAAAATTATACAGCTCTGCAATACTGATATACAAAAATTGGTGTCACGTTGAAAGACGATTAAGTGCGATGGTAATTTCTTTCAATGCATGATAGTATATTATTTCTTAATAATCATTTTTATTCTACCATCAAAAATCGCAGAATTTGTTTGGTTGCTTTCACAATATTAGAAAATTTTCGAATGACAATTTTTAATTACAAAAATAAAATAATGTTTGGAAAATCACGATTATGTCTACAGTTTTTCAAGATATCAATGCATAAAGCCACATGTTTTAGATATAAAATACTGTACTACAGATATCAAGCTCCACGGTTTATGTTTTAGCGTGTGTATATCTGTTTAATTTGTTATAAAGAGAATAAGAAAGGAAAACTTATTCGCCATTCATGTCTAGCTGGCGTATATATCAAACTTTCAGTTAATTAGCAAAATCAGTGCTGCTCCCTTAAAAAACAGATATTTTCCAAATGCATCATGATTTTCTACTACTTCTCAATTTGAAGTGTCATTGCCTGTGAGTATTTAACTCAGAATTTGTTTATAATGTTCAAATAAATAAGGATTAAAGTCGATCTGACTAGCACCTCCACCAAACTTGGGATTCCGGTAAAGAAATTGTTAAGTAGCAGATATTATCATTAATACTTGTAATGACTTATGAAATAGGTAAAAAGTTTGTGTATGTGGAATAAATATATAGCGAAAGCAAATTCTGTGAAGCAAAATCTGTACTATATTTTTAAATGTACACTGAGAAAAATTGGTTAAGTAAACTGTATACTTGACAAAAAATGCTTACCATAGGTAAAGTTTGTGTTGGACTATTATCTTGAATTAGTCTGCAACTAACCCAGTTTCCTGAAAGCAAGTTGTTTTGTAAATAGTGCTTTTATTAACGGCTATTATACAGCGGCCTGACGAATTTGTGGTAATAACGTATTACTTATGACTACAGCACACGGTTATAGAAGTAAAAAAATGCTGATCGCTATTAAACTCATGTATTTTCTTAAATAAGCAACAATTGCCACAACTACGATTGTTTGATTTTGCTATCACAAGTGATTGTTTTGCTATTCCTGATTGGCTAATAGCGGCGGAGTAATAAATAGTCCCCGAGATTGCTACGCGCGCAAGCGTGGGCTAGCGTCAAGTAGAGTTAACGACGGCGGACGTGTGAAAGAGTGGCAAGGAGTACGGCCATTGTAGGCCAGTGTTGAACGCAAATATATTAAAATACGGGTGGGTTAAACTTAAGGCCTCATCCGTATAATGAACCCAGGAAAGAAGAAATACCGAGCCTATAAGCAATCGGATGTTTCAAGATGCAGTTTAAACCATGTGGTGGGATATTGGAATCCATCACTGGGATAATATCTGCGCCCGCTGGTGAAGTTAAAGTGTGGATCTCGTCGTTAGTGATCCACAGTCCAAGTCTGCACCTAAGGATAACGTGACAAGAAGCCGACGGCTAGTCGGCGTACCGATCAACTCGCCAGACAACGCCTAGTGCAAAGAACCAACAGAAACCGCAAGTTTACGCTAGTATATTATTTCTTTGTTTGTTATTAGTTGTAACTTCAAGCCATATTTTTCTTTGTTCTTTGTTTAAATTTCAATAGCTAAAACGTTCAAGGGCCCCATCTACCTATCTTTTATATGCTTGTGTTATTTTTTTTTCATTATTAAGATATATTTTATGAGTCATTACGTTGTAAATTGTTTAAAAAGAACTGTTGTTAAAGCGAACAATATCTTTCATTCATATCAGGTAGTCACTGTGTTTGTCCTATCAAATAAAACTATTACTAATAATAGGGCTTTAATTTAAATTAGTTGATATATAGTTGAACAACAAATTTAAGGTAAGTATATTGTATATATATAGAAAACATTCCTTTTATATATCAGTATCTAGTGATCGTGGCATTAATGATACTGTTTCTTTATCACAAGTAATCCTTTTATTACCGCAACTGCATATATTCTTGGTTTACTACTTCAGTTTAGTATCACAAGTAACTTCATAAGTATACCGTATGAAGCAGCCGTAAGTAACTTAGATTGCTTGTTGTTAGTGTCAGTGTTTAGGATCTCTTTTTTACTAGTGCAAGTAATCTGTGTTTTGTCCTATCCAGCTGAACTTTTTACTTACGACAATTGTATTTTCATTTACGATTATTAAATTTTTTTCTCAGTGTATAAATAAATAGGTAAGAAACTTACAAGAAGTGCGAACATATACTTAGGTAGTTTCAAATACGAAGCTTTGGTGAATGTGAAACTAACGCATCGTATTTTGTTAATTTATTTGTGACTCTCCAATATCACAGTGAAATTCGCCGTGAGAAGTGAGAAAATTGCCACAGGCACGTCTCCAGTTTTAAGTAGTGGTTTCAGATTTAGTGGGGAACTCGGAACGGAAGTTTGACGATAGCGGGCTTTTGAACCTGTATACATGGAATTAAGTGGAAATTTATGGCAGGCGACTCCTCTCAAGCATCTTTCTCGGAAACGGGCGTCGATAAATGGTGGTGATATTCGTGTTCGTGTCTCACTCGTTCGAACGACGATCCTCTTGTCTCTCTCGCTGTATTTATGGGCTGTCGGAGCTCGCTGATTATTACAAGTTTTAATCAATTCCCTCTGTTCTGGTTCGGCACTTAAAATCGTCGAAATGACAGCGCATCTGGCACGCGCTTTGTAAATATGAAACAACACAGTCCGATGTTATGTTTGCGGTCAAACCCATCCCTTGTTTTCCACAGGGGAGGTCAATGAGTTTACCTTGTAGGGGTATGCTTGGATTGAAAACATTTCGACGACAAAAGCTGTGCCTGGATAAACGTTTTGGCTTTAGTAAAAACTAATATTTTTTTTGTATTGACAGATGAAGGTTATAGAGTGATATTCACCCACCTGAATGCAACTTGGTAGTTATAAATACAAAAAGCTCGCGAATAACAAATTTTACAGTGCTTAACTCAATATATTAGGTGTACACAGTTGTCGAATTGTAATCGCGATGCTCCGCCTGCTTTCCCGGTGCAAGCCTCGCATCCCTACTGTGAGCCCTCGCTGTGGTTTTCTATTCATCATTGATACGCATTTTTGTTCGTTGCAAACGTGCATGGATAGGTGACATGTATGCTTGATAAAATGCATAGGTTTTAGTGCACACTGTAAAAATTTCTATTCGCGGGCTGTATATTTGTATATATGTATAAATTGCTGTTTAATTGCAGAAAAAACGTACATACAATTATCGCAATAGCTAGACAAGTTATGTTTTGTCTTTGTTAACACCCCTCAGTGTAGTGATGCGACGAGTCGAGTTCCCAACTGGAAACACTCGATTCTTGACGGTATTCGTTATTCTCGAATACCAATCGCTACGTACTCGACTTCTCGGTAATGAGTTTTTAGTTTTGAGTACGTGATTTCAGACTCTAAGATGTAGAATCGATTATAAAATCGAATATTTAGAATCCATTCCAGACTTGATCGTATGTTCGATTTCCACTCGAATTCGTAGACTCGATTTTAGACTGGAAACCAAATACTTAAATCTACACGTAGGTCGTATGTAAGTCGTAGTAAATCTCTTATAAATCTGTCCTTTTTATGGTGTTTTTTCAACATACATATAAATATTTTGAATTGGATAGCACTTCTCGCAAGAAAAATTGAAACATCAGCAATTGAGAATTTTAATTTTTTTTTGGTGTAAATAAAGCTTTTAGACCTGTTCAAGATTTAAACAGAAACATAAATAGAGAGAAAAAAGGTTTATACATAGAATAATAAAATACATTGTTGTTTGGATGACGATGACGGCGCGACGTGTTAATAAGAAAATACATGCAATAAAATAAACAGGGAAATTCTTGCAAAAAATTGTAGCAATACGAAGAACTAGTGAATCGATAGCTTTATTTAAAAATATATCTTTGGCTTATTTAATGTTTATTAGAACATATGGTAGAATTTTAACAATATTGTTTGGAGAAAATGTTTCTAATCCTCTAATCTTAAAGGGATTATAATATGCCACAAATTATTATTGCTACCTGCAGGGAATACAGAATTCTAACAGATATTATCAGAAAAGTAAAAGAATTATTTTAGGTTTTAAAATTAAAATTAGTGATTGTCATACCCATTGCTAGTTATTAATAATTTTCTTGTAGAGTTCAAGAAATTAAATTGCTGTTTTACAAAGTTGTGTTGAAAATCTGAATTGAAAATCGCATTGTCCCAAAACTCAGGAGGCTGATTGACATAATGGGTGGAATGCATAAAACGTAGTAGATGCTATTGCTTCATTAAAAAGCATCAATCATCGAAGAAGGTTGGCCTGCGGTGGTACCATAACCCTTTTGCGTATGAGGTTTTGCATTTTATACATTGTTTTGACAATTACGTGAGTATATATCTTTTATTATAATATTTTAAAATGGCATTAATCACTGGAAGATGAAATCTGTCATAATACAACTAATCTAAATTAAATACCCACATGTTCTACTATGTTTAATTCTGTTAAGTTCCTTATTTTGCAGTAAAATATATTAATTAGGAAGTACTATACTTTTATACATACAAATAATAAAAAGTAGAAACAAAGAAAATGCTGGGGTTTATAGTAGATGTTTGTGAATTTTTTAAACTGTGATGCATGCTTGTAATGTCATTTTGTTAAACGTAAATATGTTTAAATTTTATAAATGTTAAAAACAATCATTAAACTAAAGCTAATTATAAAATGTGATTAACAAAACGCATACCAATAAGGTACAGTCATTCAAAATTTCATGTCTCTCTAAAATATTATTCCTTTCTATTTTATAAATATAACGTTTCTCTGTGTTTGCTTAAAATGTGACCCTTGTTTCATGAAGCATTTAAGTCTTCGTAGAGTGCTACCTGAGACATGTTTACTATGTATTTCAGTGTACAAGACATATCCGTTTGTAATGTTTCGCAGGACAAATTGGCTAATATAAGGTTTACAATTACTAATAAAAAAAATCACCAAATTTAAATAAAAGCAACATATATAGTGCATGTATTTCATTATTTTGTTATATTCTTTTCTACGAAAAAAGCTGCCATTTAAAAGAAAACTTCTAAATGAAGTCGTCTATTCTAGAGGCCTTTTTGTTGTTATGATTTTTTTTGCATGAGTATTTACGTATTCTGTATTTTTAAGGGGAACGACGCCACCGAAACTCCAATGTGTTTATTCTCCGTTGCTAGTCTGGCGCTTGAATGGAAGGACTTCAGTTGTAGTGGTAGCACTTACGCACGAAGCCGCAGTATAAATTTATGCAAGTTGCGGAACGGTCAACGGTATTGTCAGCCGTAGCAAAATGATGCATTGATGGTATATAACAGATTAATAACAATTATCTAACGATTATTGTAATAGCGATTTATGAAGCTTGTAAAGTATATTAATCAACAATACATTGTATTAGTGAAAAGGGAGATAATAAGACAGTAATCATTTGTTAACCAAAATCTATTCATGCTTCTTTCTATTCATAACTTATTTATTATATCGAAGCCACAAGTAAACATAAATTCAGTGACAGAGCTCAGTAACAATATCAAAAAGAAAAAAAAGAATGAAAGCAGTATTTAAAAGCCAATAACAAAAAAAATAGCAAACATAATTCTAAAAAACCTAACAATATGGCGAATAAAGTCGGCAAATAGTATATTATTGAAAAAATATTCATGTGTGGGATATTTATTTATCATTAGTTCATAAAATTCCAGGCAACAGTAATAATCGTCGGGTAAAGGTTCTTAGGATGTGCTAATTTTCTACGATGGATACTTATTCTTATGTAAAAGGTTTAAAACTTTTGCACTATTATTAAATACGCAAACAATTTGTTTAGATGTCATATTAGGATTTTGTTCCACTAATACACAAACTTATTTCGATATCACTGACATTTTTCTCCAGAACATTTTTATTTTTGTTATTTATTAATGTCAACGTTGTTTCAAAACGTCGGACTCTATTACGAATAGTAGTCGCGGTGAGAATTAATTGGGGATAATTTTCTGCAAATAAATCCTGTGTAACTTCTGCTGAATTGCCATCGTAAATTCTTTTAATAATTAGTTTTTCCTCGGGCGTATAATATTTCGTTTTTTATGAAATAACTGACCGCGATCAAAACTTACTAACCGTTATAATAATATCGAGCAACTATTCTTAACCGAAACAATGAGAATGAATCAAACGCCGGCTAAACCGAAAGTGAATTTATGCCTGTGTTTACGCATGCCTATCGCAGCGTTCTTCTCACCTAGCAGTACACCGAATGAGGGCTATGTTGGAATTGATTAAAGTGAAAAATCGATGTGGTGATAGCATTTGTACTAGTTAGACAAGGGGTAGAGAGATAGCGGACGAGTGATTGGCGTTAGCAGGGATAGCATACGGATTTCGGAGATGGTATATCGAAGCGTGCAACTGCCCAGCAGAATAGCATGCGTATTTCTCGCCCTTCTTAACTTATAGAAATCATATTTTTCATCCTTTTTTACTATATTACGGTAATCTACAGGTCGAGTGTGCTTTTGGTATGTATAAACCTTTTTCTCTCTATACCTTTATATTTCTGTTTAATTTTTTAATCTTTGCCTTTGATCGCAATAACACACACGAATAAGTGATTTATGGCGTTGATAAGTGAATAGGTCATCTGAAAGCTGCATTTACACCCAAATAAATTAAAATTTGCGATTGCTGGTGTCCCTATTTTTCCTGTTTTTCTCATTACACAGACTCGAATTAGTGAGTGAATCTACGTACTAGAACCTCTTCACTCGAGTGCTAGAATCGAGTCTGAAAACTCGAGTACTGAGATCGAGTCAGGGAACTCCAGTACCAGAATCGACTACATACTAGAGTACGTACTCGATTCTTTTGCAAACCGAGTACTAGTTACTCTATTCTCAAAATCACAGACTCGTGCCTCTTGGTGATAATTGAATGCAACGCACTAGGGTATATAAACCTTCATAGAGGAATTAAACATGTTTGACAGTTTTTAGGATATTAAATCCCATATTTTTGTCACGATTTTGCTAAGTAGTCAATCTAAACCTGCAATTGCGTTCCTGAATGTAGAGAGAGAAGTTGACTTTAACCACTAAATTTGGGCCTTGCATGGGTAAATCGGAGTTAAACGACAGAACAATCTTATACTGTTTACCTTTACAAAATAATTTAATTGCAATCTGATTATTACATGGAGTATTTAACAGAAATGTCTTTAACTGCTAAGTACTAATTACGCATACTTACCATCACATATAATTAATTGAATAACGTTTTTACAGAGAATCTGATCAGGTTCTTAAGGTATCTCAGTATCTTGTTTTAAGGTTTTTTTTAATGAAGAATCAACTTTTCTGAAGGTTAGATACCTGATTCTTGTAGCGGCAAGGCAGCGGCAGAAAATATGCTCAACTATTTTCTCGTCTTCTAAACAGAGTTGGCATTCGGGCTCATTAGAGAGCCCGATTCTGTCACCAATGGCAGGTTCTGGTGCCTGAAATTATTCTGCTGCATCTTTTTTTACGAGAACGTTTGCTTCCTTATTTCTGAGAATGAGGTCTAGGTACTCAGATTAGGAATAGATTATTAGCCATACCCAATGTATTAAGAATATGTTTACAGCTCCAGATCAGTTTCGAGTTGACTGTCACTGAATTTTTTTATTGATTTCAGTTGGAATTTTTACCCAAAATCTCTGTAGCAAACATCTAAATGGCATAAATTTTCGAAAAATGGTTATGTGTTTTTCAAGGTTGTAATATCTTCGGACTCTTGGACTGCGACAAAATATTGGTAATATTTTTTCATTGCATCTCTATTCCTTTCTATTTGGAAAGGTGGTAGCGAAGTATGCATCGATCATTGGTCGAGTACGCATCATGTCGGAGGGCATTACAAGCATGCCGTCGGTTGGCCACACAGGTATGAGTATGCGGCAATTAATTCAGCATTGAATGTTGCCACCTTCCTCGTTGTCTGCCAATAGTCAACTTAGGACATTGGTTACCGCGGATTGTAGTATTTTCTGAGATGTTATTCATCATCTATCATCCTGGAAAGTGGTTCTATGCTAGAAGTTCTAAAATTGCATTTCGTGGGTCCGTAAATGTGTCATACGTTCGTTTTAGCGAAACTATTGGTCGCAGGATACTGTGCGGATCATTGCTATGTCAGGTGTATTTGACAATCTCTGACAGAACTTCCTCCGTGACTCTCTTCTAGCTCTTCTGCCATCCTCATTATACTCTATTAGTGCGTGGCGACATTGGTCCCATTTACTGGATGTTTTAGCTTGATTAAATAAAGTTCGAACTTATCTTCTGCAGGCTGAGGTTATGGTTCCACCAAGGTGTGCCTCCAATGAAAAATTAAAACAAATTGCTAAAATAAGTTATTAACTCAACGTTTGAGTGGCTTAATTCATTGGTTAATAACTACAGTGCAGCAAATATTACATTGGCATTTTTTATGGTTTCATAAATTAAAATTACGTTTCTTTGCAATCTAATATAACCGAGAAGCCTATGAAACAATATTTGAATCAATGTACGTATTTTTGCAGAGTTTGGTAGAGTTCTATAGAGTTATTAACTTAACCACATCGTTTTCCATATGCTTTCAGTTAAGATTCACTATAATCTCATTACTCGTGTTTAAAACCGAAAAAAATGTTGATATTACGGTTTCATAGACTATTTATCATTTTTTTTTATCACAATTTGGAGTAAATCGAGCTTTATGAAACCTTTACATATTCATTTAAATCCGTGAAGGCTAATAAAAAAATAAGCAGGTGCTAAAGTAATCTAATACTATCTAGACAAAAAACACTAGACGGTTTCTACCTACGCGTTTCACAGATTTCTTTGCTATACAATATCTGAATTGAAATCGATTTTACATTAGCTAACTAAAAATATGCGTGTTGGGTGTTTGTAAAGCAAAAAACATTGAGTCATTTGAAATCTGGAATACAGAAAACAAAATCAGAATAGTAATGAATAATAATTTACAATTAGATACAGACAGGGGAAATTAGTGGCAAACAATTTGTTTGAAATCGTGTATTCACTAAAAAAAAAAAAAAAACAAACGAAGTTCTTTTTGTGTTTTTAATAGATTTATGAAGAACTAACATATGTAAGTGCGTTCAGTGGAATATAATTATATTTTTTTACGAAACATTTAGTGTCTCTTAGGTTGCTCATATTGCCTCAAATATAATAAACTGTGTGAACTAGCTTTGCTTGTATAGTAGTGTTTTGTTATGTTTATGGAGTTGGAGATATGGGTCTGTTCCAGGCGGACTTTTTGGCTCAATCTCCAGCATTTGTGGATGGCTCAGTGGACCTTTTCCCAGGTCACGGTGCTATAAAAAGGAGAAGAAGAAGAAGAAGAACTGTGTGAACATTGGTATCGACAATGTTTCATAAACTACTTTAAGTATCCGCTTCGAAATGACTAGCATGCATGTTCGAATATATATGATTCTTTTTATTGTTAAAATATGGAAAACTTTTCTGTGAGATGGTAGATTCAGCATGTCCAACAACCCTAATACTTACCTTGACAGATATCACATGACCACTAGTATAGTGGTAAATTTAATTAATATGTAATAAACCTAATAACGTAATAATGTGATAAAAAAAGCTGCTCAGAATTCAATTTGAGGGCAAGTGTAAATTTTACTTAACATACATTCACAATCATTATAAATCTACTGAACAAGGAATGAGCAATACAGCTGTATATCGTCAGCAAAAAAAATGGTTCTTAAACCGGTTTATGCATTTAACAAAATTAGATCTGTAAATTGTATACAAAAGGGGGCCCAAAATTTACCCTTGCGGGACACCGCGTCTTATAGGCAAATACGAAGAAATATGATTGTCAATACGTTCACACTGATATCTTCTAGTAAGATAATTATGCAGCAAGTTGACAGAAGAAGGCCCCAAGCTAAAGTAAGACAATATCACCAGCATTAAGTCATGATTACAGTGTCGACGATGAATGACGATATAATTTGAATAACTCATGTCAATCAGTTGAAATAATTGTGTGGGCACCTTCATTTCTTTTATTGATTTGAATACTCTCCATTGAAGGAACAGAACCAATCCATCTACTTTTAACAGGACACTTCAATGATATTGATTTAGATGTGCTGGTGTCCTCGAAATGTATCTCTCCGTGTTTCTATATGCTGTTTACCGTTGTATTTGGAACATTCTATTTTATTCATAGCTTTGGAAAGTAAAAAGAGTCAATGCTAGAATTTGTACAAAATTATCATAGACCTTGAGTAACTCCTCGAGTAGCACCAAATATTTTTTCTCATGTATGTTTTACATCGGATGCGGCAAATATGTTCTTATGTTTTTGGTATATATTTATTTTTACTTATAGACGCATAATATTGTGATTAATATGTAGACCATATTGAGACCTACTGGTTCACTTGAACTTAAATGTATACACTTTGCCATTAGTTAATTAGGTTATCCCTTATGCTCCAATTCCTTTTAATTCAAGGGTACAATGCCATTAAGGCCACCATAATCACTAGAACAAATTAGAAAATTAAATCACCATATGTTGATTCTGCAAACTTTTTAAAGACATGAGTAGTTGAGATCATTTTGTACAAATTCACGATTAAATATGTGGATCATAGAAATTACCAAAATATTGTTGTACAGTACTAAGTGGTGTTTGAAGGTGTAAGCACATATTGTTACATGTACCAGGTGCGACGCCTCTTAAAGAGCCACGACGCCACCATTGCAAATCATAAATTAATCATTAAAAAGCTCTTTTGCGCCTCCGTCCAGAAACACCCATTTTCCAGTACTTCAAAGCGGCAGGAAAACGATAGTTTTCCTGCCTAGGCAGGCAAAACTGTCACTAAAGGTTGCCCACACTAGATTCCACATGACGTGTAATAAATTGTCATTAAGCTACTGTTCAACCATGTTAAGATAAACTGGTGTCTTTATTGCACTTATTATTGATAAATAGATAATACACTGGAAAGAAAATTACAGATTTATTCTCGGAAACATCAAAATACCAAGGTAATAACATGCGTGCCAACTTGTATTGTCAACTCCCTAGTGTCAAAATTTCTTTTCTATTTTCAATTCAAAATTAAGATTTGTCGGCCCAAAAAACATTGTGTATCGTACGGCCAGAAACTATTTTGCCAGTATTCGTACTTGTGGGCCTTGGCTACCATCTCAGCCCACAAACCGTACTCATATTCGCAAAACTGTAGTGTCTAGCCCAGTGATACAAATAACTATTATTCTCTATCAAAATACCGATAAATACACGTGCACACATACGACAAAACACGATTTGTAGTTATTTATGCAGGCAAGCGGCCAACTGGGACCACGTCTAGATTCTTCTCCGATTTCAGATTTCCGCGCGGAGCTAGCGGAAGAGGGGGTGGTCCCAGGATATGCAAAAATTATTATCTTGACCCGCTGCCCGCTGGTCGATCGCCACGCGTTATCAGTATACGTCAGTGCTCGACACTGTGGGGGAAGGGTCTTCCACTATCGCGGTGGGCAAGCGTGTGAGTCAGACGGTCGTCGAAGATCAACTATTAAAAGTAAAAACATATGTAGAAGGCCGTCGGATACGGACTTCAGTTAGGACACTTTCCCGCAATAAAAATTGGGTTTAGGAATATTTGATATTTATTAATTATAGTAATAAAGTGTAGTATTATTCTAGGATGACATCGCAAATTAATAACTATAGTATTTTAAATCAAAATGATTCATATCTTTCTTAGGATAAAAATTATGAAAATGAAATAATAAATATAATAAGGGAGTTATTCCTGAAAAATACATCATAATGTTTTAACCCTTCGTAACACTAACGAAGGGTTAAGTAAAAAAAAAAATAATAAGCAATTACCTTAGATAAACACACAAAGAAAATACAACTTGTGTGTCCCATTCTTTGTAAGAAATACATCCGCTTATACTTAGAATATCCATTATATTTTACTTGACGGCCTTCGCTTAAATAACTCATGTGCTCTGTGTTGCGTTATGTTTTCGTCGATATAAAATCACAAAAACACCTGAATAGTGTTATGATAGTTAGGTGGGCGAATGTAAACAAGTGGCCCATGTACACCAGCGACACTTTCTAATTGTACGACCTACAGGGTAAAATAGAGCCTACATATTTAGCGTGGATGGCCGCTTCGAAATGTGTAAACACAGATGTGCTGTCTGTTATTTTAAAAAAGCTTAGGCTAGATTTATTAATGTGCGAAGTTGAATGCATCTATTATGTATTTGTTATCTTTGCGTAGGCATAAATTTATTTGATGTTTGAAGTATTTCGAACTTTTTATTCATTTTACACGCATACAAATAATAATGAACGTATCAAAATGGATCGCATGAAAATATTTAAGTTAAGGTAAAGTCAGGTAAGTGTGTAGTAAAAATTGTATAGTGTGAAGAAAATGTAACACTGTTCACATAATAAGACATTTTGATAAATTTTACACATAGAACTACGTAATATATGCCCGGTTGTAAGCCTTCAATAGATACGCCTTTTATAATTATCAATAGTTTACTAGAAAAATTAAAATAAATAAATTGATATTATTATTATTATTATTATTATTAAAAAAAAGAAATTTTAATACTACACATCTACCCAGCAAAATGGCGCAAGTGTGTAACCGTTCCGCATTTTGTATATTAATAGCATTTTCCTTTAGTTCGGCCAAGAGTGTAATACTATATTAATGCCTTTTTAATAAGATATGATAAAATTACAAGATATCTAAGTTATTACACGTTAGGAGGTGCGAATTTTTTTTGTTTGTAAAACTAGTATAAAGTTTAGTACATAGTAAAATAACAGAGGACATCCAGATTTTAATTTTGAAAATAAATATAGCCAAACTACACACTTGCCCCGGTTACACACTTACCTGACTTTACCTTAATCCAGTTATACTGAAATCAGTAAAGCATATCTCCGTTATGCTTATATTTTTTAATCTAATTGATGTCTGACGATTTCATATCAATTTCTTAATTCGCTTCGGCTTCCTTCTTTGACATTAAATAATGAAAGAGATATGGCGAGGATGCATTCCAAACGATTTTTGTATCAGATACTAGAACGAAAAGCTCTACACTCGTGAGAAATATTTTTTATAGGTTATAGTATGTTTTTATTAATATTATATTAACAAGGTAAAACAATATTTCGATTATAAATTCCCTAGTTGCAAAGATTTTACCTCAAAAGTCTCACAATATTTTTTCAAAAGAAATACAAAATTTGAATTAGTCCTAAACCGAAGAGCAGTGATAGGTATAAATATAAAATGCAGGTTTAACTTAATAATTAATGATTACTTTATACAAATATTAATTATTCATTATATTAATATCGAAAAAAGGAGCCGCGGCGAATTAAAACTAGATATGAAAACAATCATTAAGAATCAATTAGATTAAAAAACAAAAATATTTAGTAAAGCTATAGGGGTGTGTAAAGAAAACAACATCTGTTCGTACACAATATTATATTTAAGCTAAGCAACTGAAAAACTTGGAATTAGGGTCTATTCACACTATAGATCAACGAACCTGCAAGGCACAGGCCCGTCACCGTCAAAGCAAAATTTCTTTTCTACTAAACATATACATTTCACGGTAGTATATTCACACTTGCAGTCTCCCGGCGATCGTGTGACGGGCAAGTGACTGCGGCGATCATTTGAAAGAATATTAGATCGGCACAAACTCGTCGCTTTCCGACGAATGCCTGCCTGTGTGAATTATACTGTAGGCAATCGCCAAATCAATTGACGCTAAAAATTATGGCCAAAGTGAAGCGACACAGAAAATTTACTTCGAAATGTTGTATTTACATTTTCAATACCATCATTAATTGTTCGTAAATTTTTTGAGTGACTTTCTGAAATGTTTAAAATATTTATTTTAGTTGTCTAAGAGTTGATTGCATAATGTGACATTGTTATGTTACTATGTTTCTGCGTTTTAATAGTTGATTTGCCTCTATTTTATAATTTCAATGGTTTTCTATGTTTACTTACTGCCTTCTTCTTTACATTTAAAATACAGAGACCGCACACCTGTGTTTATATATTTCGAGGACGGCAATGAATGCATAGATCCGTCTACTATCCATGCTAAACATATAGGCTCTATTTTCTGCTGTAGGTCGTACAATTAGAAAGTGTCGCTGATGTACGTGCAATTTAAAGATTAAACATATGCAATTCTGAAGGAAATACGTTAGTATTTATATTTAGGTAGCTAAGTATTCCCGATAAGAACTTTTTTTCATTTTAAAATTGCTTCTAAATTTGTCTGCATTAAATTTTTTTGTGTCGGCATTTAGTTAGCAATAACGGAGGTAATAAATTACTGCAAGCTGAGCTAAATTGATTGAAAACTTTGCAAAATTAATAAAACGGAAGGGCCGAGGGAGAGGGCAGTTGGCCGGAGATTGGCCCCACGACTCAATATTGTCACGAGCCGCCACTGATATGTACTGCTCTTGCTTTTTTTGGATGTGTTAATCATTAGTAGACATTCAGGTATTTGTCAATATCGAAATAAATGAAGGTTAGAAATGTCATCTAAATCCCGTAGTTGTACGGAGTTTTTAAAAATCTTAAAAATTTTTTTTTGTTATTAATTCTCGCGTACTTTTCGTACGCCTGCTACATAGTTGTATTTAAACCTACCCCCCAGTGTATACACCTCAAACGTACTAAAACTGTATTACAGTCTAAAAGGCATCGATTTTCCTCCGTTTAACTTGCGGTGAACGTCAGAGGTGTACCATCGTTCATTTGACCTGCGACGTTTCCGTGTCAAGTTCACAGGTCACAACCTGACGGAATCCCGAATAATTTATGTGTTAGACGATTTTCCGTGCGAACAGTGAGGGCCCGGAAGGCGACGGCGGGCTGGTGTCGTTGATTTTTTTTTTATCTACCAGTGTCGGTATAAGGATCAATTCGCCTATAAAAATAACGAGCTCTGATCTTTTTGTTTGTTATTCACACTTTGTCCGATGTGATTCTTCTGGAAAAAAGATCTATATAAGTGATATAAAAGGAAGTATGCAATATATATTGATTAAATTGTTTTTATCTTTGAATGCGTCCAGGCATGTAGTTAGAAGTAATAAAAGATATTGTTATAAAACAATAATTATGATATTTGTAGCACTGTTCCTAGATATGTGGGTATGTACACTTCTCACAGAAAAAATCGGGACACCAGCAATCGTGAATTTTAAAATTTCTTGGGTGTAAATGCAGCTTTCAGATAATATATGCACTTATCAAAGCCATAAATCACTTTTTTGTGTGTATTATTGCGATCAAAGGTAAAGACAAACACTTAAACAGAAATATAAATATATATAGAGAAAAAGGTTTATACATTAAATAAATACATTGGAATTTCGGTGGCGGTGTTTCCTTAGAAATATGGAATACGGAAATATTAATGCAAAAAAAAATACATAACAACTAAAAGGCCTCTTGCGTAGACGGCACCATTTAGAAATACACATATATGTATTTAACTTGTTTGATGTTATGTAGAGATAATTCAATTATTTTTTTAAGAAAACATATGGCGATGGGATTTTAAAATTATATTACCTATTACTACGATATTAGTTACTTAGTTTGATTTATGCTCGCGAGTATTGCTTTAGCAATAGACAATATGTCAATCAGTCTCCAGAGTTTTTGAACAATGTGATTTTCACATTGATTAATTACACTATTATTGATGTATTCATTATTGTTGTTGTTTAGTATTCTTAAATATTGTATTACTACAAAATATTTTTCTATGCATTAAAAAAATACCAAAAACAGTTTAAGATTATTTACAAAATTTTTAAAGCAATTAATTTCACAAAGAAATTATTTATTTTATTAACCCTCCGTTTATTGTATTTTCAAGAATTATATCTTAACTATCGCCTGTGTAATCCAATGTCGTTCATTTTATTGAAATATAGCTAACACTTTTGGTCTGTAACACAGCTTCGGGCAGTAGCAATGAAAAAAGTATTAAATGCATTAAATTCAACAATAAATATTTTAGCACTAACTGAGATTGACGAACAATATGCTTTCTTACAATGTTTGTTATGCATTATAAAGCCAATAATATTTAAATAATTGTTAATAAACCTGTGCTACATAAAGACAGTTTGTAAAGAGACCCTGTGTGGCCATATTTTAAGAAAATAGATCAACGACGTCAGATTACACAGGCGATAGCTAAGATATATTTCCTGAGAATACAATAAACGAAGGGTTCATAAAATAAATAATTTCTTTGTGAACTTAATTGCTTTATTTAAGAATTTTATAAATAATCTTAAACCTGGTTTTGGTAATTTTTTTTGTAGATAGAAGAAAACTTTATAGTAATGCAATATTTAAGAATATTAAACAACAATAGTAATTAATACATCAATAATAGTGTCAATAGTAGTCAATAAATCTGTGAAAATCACATCCCAAAACTGAGGAGGCTGACTGACATATTATCTCTTGCTAAACTAATACTCGCGAGCATAAATCCAAGTAACTAATATCAAAGCAGCACTAAC
Source organism: Protaetia brevitarsis (assembly GCA_004143645.1). Lineage (NCBI taxonomy): Eukaryota > Metazoa > Arthropoda > Insecta > Coleoptera > Scarabaeidae > Protaetia > Protaetia brevitarsis. The sequence goes on along the minus strand of RXPK01000288.1, from coordinate 507,146 downwards.
GAGTAACATAATTTTAAATAATAAAATCCCATCACCACATGTTTTCTTAAAAAAGAATAACCTCTACATAACATCAAATAAGTTAAGTACATATATATTTCTAAATGAAGCCGTCTATTCAAGAGTTCTTTTTGTTGTTATGTATGTTTTTTTCATTGGTATTTCTAAAGGAAACGCCGCCACCGAAACTCCAATTTGTTTATTCTATACATAAACCTTTTTCTCTCTATATATTTATTTTTCTGTTTAATTTCTAGTCGTTACCTTTGATCGCAGTAATATACATAATTAAGTGATTTATGGCTATTATAAGTGAATAGGTCCTCCGAAAGTTGCATTTACAATCAAGAAATTTTAAAATTCTGAATTGCTGGTGTCCCGATTTTTCCTGTGAGAAGTGTACATGCTCTAGTGAAAAACTTGAGACAAAGCAGCAAAATATACATAGATGAAGTTAAAAAGACGCCGAAATAGTTTTTATTGATAAAAAACTTAAGCATTGAAAAAGGCAAAGCCCTGAAAGTAAATACTTATAACATGAAGTGGTTATGCATTATGGAACGGGACATGCCTCCCGTTACATAATGCACGTGTTCATTTAATTTTTTTTTCTCTCGATATTATTTGACAATTAAACTCTAAAATTTGCTGAGTATCTTAGGAAAGCTTAGGTCTTCCTTATTAATTGAATGTTATTTGGTAAAAATTGTACGACTTTTATTTGTCATTTTAAATGAACAGCCTATATTTTTTTATTTCATCATATGCACTTTTTATGATCTTTCATTTTTGTTAGGAGTAGGATATATCTAAAACTTTTTTTGAAATTGTCACACAAACAACATTTATTCATAAAAGATTGGCGGTGAAACAATTTTTTATAACATTACCAAGCTGTCAAACACGTTGTGTTAGTAGAATTTCTAGTGTTAATTAAATTGAATTGCAATCACGAGGAGCTTGTTGATATGGTGTATGCTTTTGGTGAAGGAGAACGAAATTCTATGCTTGCTTCCCGAATTTATGACCAACGACTTCCTTATCGCAGACATCCCACCGCTTTAGCGTTTGAAAGATTTCGGTAAAGGTTTGAACGTATAGTAGAAATTAAATACGAAAAAAAAAAGAACGCGAGAAGCGTATTACCCATGAAGAAAATGTCTTTGCTATACTATTAACCGTGGTGCAAAATCCTCATGCAAGTACACGTCAAATGAGTAACGATCTTAGGCATCAGCCAAACTTCAGTATCGACAACTTCGCGAAAATATATTTTACATCCATTTCATATTTTTCAAAAACGTTTGGAATTTGCGGAATAGGCCTTAGACAAATTTCGCCAAGAAAATACTTTTTTTAATTATCTTTTATTTACTGTTGAGGCAACCTTTCACAAAAATGGCTATGTAAACCGGCATAATTTTCATTATTATGACACAGAAAATCCCCATTTGATAAGATCATTAGATCAAAAACATTGATGGCTTATAAATGTTCGGGTAGGATCTCACTTGATTGAATTGATGATATTTTTTTGAAGGGAATGTTGACGGGGAGGCTTATTGAATCTTTTGGAAAATCAATTATCGACTTTATTAGAAGATGTTCCACTCAATGTAAAACACAGAATGTTCAACACGATCGTGCTCCAGCCGATTATAGCAGAGTGGTTAGAAGATATTTAGAAAGAAATGTTATGGATAGGTGGATAGGTAGGGAAGGTCCAGTAAGGTACCCACCACGGTCTCCAGAATTAACAAAATTAGATTTCTTTTCTATGGGGGTATGTGAAAAGAAGTAAAAGCCGTGAAAGACCAAAAAAGGTGCATATGATGAAATAAAAAAATATAGGGTGTTCAATTTAAAATAACAAAGTAAAAGCCGTTTAAATATTACACAAATTGATTGCTTTTGAAGAGCACCCTGTATAATTTTACCAAATAACATTCAATTTGTAAGGAGACCTAAGCTTTCCGAAGCTACTCAGCAAATTTTACAGTTTAATTGTTAATGATAATTCCGGAAAAAAGTGAAATGAACACGTGTATTTTGAAAATTTTATTTAGAGAGTTAAATAACTTGGTAACCTTGCATTCGAAATTTGAAGCGAACATATGTATTTGTAACATTCATTACAACAAATTAACATGCATAAAAAAATGAGTATGGTTTCATTTGAACGTGAAAATATATTTAGAACATGCACTTCTTTCCTCATGTAAGATGCTACATCGAAAAATCTTTTATAAGAGATGATAAAGTCAATATCCACCGATATCGGACTATTGACTCACCCGGTATAAAAGAAAGACAACTCAGTCGGCGATATTATTATTTATGTTAAAAAAATATGCTAGCCTAGATGCAGGTCTAAAGATCATTCGTGAACGTGAAAGTTTTGAAAAATCTTTTATGAGAGATGTTAAAGTTAATATCGAGCGATATCGGACTAGTGACTCACCTGTATAATAAATATTAACTTTTAAATTATATTTTAATTATCAGACATACGAATTGACTTGGTAAAGTTTCTTTAGCTTTTCAGTTGTTCTACACGAATAAACTGGGACTACGGTGTGTTGTTGAAAGTGAGAAATACTGCAACTGTACGCTGTTGGATTGCTCTGTATTTTACAGTACCTACGATTATATAAACTAATATTCTAATAATTTTTGCTTCTATAATTTTTTACATCTTATTCATTTCTAAATGGAAGGAAGATTGACGTGGAATCACGTGCGTAGAGTAACTTTCCCTCACGTAAAAGCATCAGTCAAATCTTGTTTTTCTTTTCCTTGTTTTATTGCTGTTCGCAGTATCGGACGTTTAGTATCTTGTTTCCTTTTACGACATGGGGATTTATTTCCGATCGTAAAAGCATCATCTATTAGGCAGGGCTAAGTGAACACACGTAATTTGTGTTTGATTCGCTATGTTAGAGGTTGTAGAACATGGAGTATATTTGTTTCTCTGCAGATAAGAATATACCTACACAAAAGAATTTCTGTAACGTTATACACGATTGATTTCGTTTTCTATTTGTTGTTACTGTGAAATAACATTTCTTTTTATCTTTCCCGTCGCTTCTTTCATATTTTCCTTATTGACATTTGTGTACAAAATAAAATATTTCCGTTCCATGCATCATAAATATATAATGGAAGAAGCAAAAGACCTACTTAATGCATGAGTAAATATTTTGCTCACTGGCGTTTTCTTACCTTTTTCCTTTTGTTGCCCGCATTTGAAAGGAAGCTGATGTGAATTATTACTCCATTTCTGTCTCGGTTTTTGTAACGGCCGTAAAATGGAAAACAGGCTCTACAGAAAGATCCACACCAAAAGGAAACCTGAGTCATGACTTAACTTTGACCCGTTGCCCCCTGATATATTGTTTTTAAACGTGTTCCGAGTTATTATTATGTGCCGTGTTGGCGAGAGGGAATAAGACTCGAAAATAAATCGGTGGAAATTACTTCTTTATAGACATGCGCTGGAAAAAAAAGTTCTTGCTCCGATAAATATTCTGTACACGAGCCGAACTCATTTCTTTTCCATGGTGGGTGTGTATGCCTAGAACTGTGATGAGTTTTTTTTTTGATGGCGATAGATGAGGCGTTTATTAAATTGGGACGTTTCATATTCATGGTGTACGTTTGGAGATCAGTTTTTTTATTACACCTGTTTTCGCTTTTGTTTGCTTTTTCAGATCTATTTTGTGATTTATAATAAACAGCTATGAGTACCAATGGCTCGTGACAATATTGAGTGGTGGAGCCAATCGGGCTAACTCCTCTAGCCCTTCCCTCTCCACCTCCATTTCATTAATTTTACGAAGTTTTAAATCAGTTTAACTCAGCTTGTAGTAATTTATTACCTCATTTATTGCTAAGGGTCATTATTACAATAGCGATTTAAGGATTAAATATGGCAAGGTTGAGTTTATTTTTATTTATTTATAGCAGTTGTAAGTTTAAAGTGAAGTTTAAACCGAAGATTATTGATCTACGGTTTAAATCGCGATTGTAATAATGGTCCTGGCTAAAATAATACCGACACAAAAAATTTAATGTACACAAATTTAGAAGCAATTTTAAAATGCATTTAAGTTCTTATCAGGAATACTTATCTACCTAAATATAAATACTAACGTATTTTCTTCAGAATTGCATATATTTGGAGGTCGACAAATCGCTTGTGAGAGTTGCGCAGTGGCAAAAAGAGCGAAGCAATTACGCTCACCTGTCATCATACTCGTCATAAACCAGCCGATTCCTGTACAATGTAGGTACGCAGAATGACTTACCACTGTTACGAGATTTTTGTTAAGCTGTAGTTTTTAAACTGCACGTACACTTCTCGCAGGAAAAATCGGGACACCAGTAATCATCAATTTTGAAATTTCTAGGTGTAAATGCAGCTTTCAGGGGATATATTCACTTATCAAAGCCATAAATCACTTTTTGTGTGTGTTATTGCGATCATAGGTTATTAAGGTTTATTATAGGTTAAGATTAAAAATTTAAACAGAAATAAAAATGTATAGAGAGAAAAAGATTTATATATAAAATCAACACATTGGAGTTTCGGCGGCGGCGTTTCCTTTAGAAATACTGAATACGAAATATTCATGCAAAAAAAAACAACAACAAAAAGGCCTCTTGAATAAACGGCTTTATTTAGAAATATAGTATATGAATAACTTGTTTGATGTTATGCAGAGATAAGTCTTTTTCAAGAAAACATCTGGTAATAGAGTTTTAAAATTATATTACTTATTTGTGCTACTTTGATGTTAGTTGCTTACTTTAGCAGTTAACAATATGTCAATCAGCCTCCTGACTTTTGGGACAATGTGATTTTCACAGATTTATTGATTAAACTATTATTGATGCATTACTTATTCTTGTTGTTTAGTATTCTTAAATACTGGAATGTGTATTACTTTAAAGTTTTCTTTAAAGTAATACACATTTACTAAAACAAAATTACCAAAAACAGTTTTAAGATTTAATGCAATTAAGCTCGCAAAGAAATTATTTTTTTTTATTAAGCCTCCGTTTATTGTATTTTCAAGAAATATATCTTAGTTATCGCCTGTGTAATCCAATATCTTTGTTTTATTTTATTGATACACTTTTGGTCTCTAACACGGGTCCAGGCAGTAGAAATGAGAAAGTATTAAATGAATCAAATTCAAAAACAAATATTTTAGCCCTAACTGAGATTGACGAACAATATGCCTTCTTATGATGTTTGTTATGTATATAAATGCAATAATGTTGTAAATAATTGTTGATAAACCTGTGCTACATAGAGTCAGTTTGTAAACATACCAAGTGTTGGCCATGTTTCATGAAAATAGAATGACTTTGGATTACACAGACCATAGCTAAAATATATTTTTTGAATATACAATAAACGCAGGGTTAATAGACTAAATAATTTCTTTGCGAACTTAATTGCTCTAAGAATTTTATAAATAATCTTAAAACTATTTTGACAATTTTTTAATACCTAAAAACTATAATAATGCAATATTTAAGAATATTAACCAACAATAATAGTTAATACATCAATAATTGTGTAGTCAATAAATCTATGAAAATCACACTTTCCCGAAACTAAGGAGGTTGATTGATATATTGTCTATCGCTAAAATTATACTTGCGAGCATAAATCGAACTAAGTGACTTAATATCAAAGCACCACTAACAAGAATATAATTTTAAAAATCCCATCACCATATGTTTTCTTAAAAAAGAATTATCCCTACAGAACATCAAACAAGTTAAATACATATATTATATTTCTAAATGAAGCCGTCTATTCAAGAGGCCTTTATGTTGCTATAATTTTTTTTTGCATAAATACTTCCGTATTCCGTATTTCTAAAGGAAACGCCGCCATCGAAACTCCAATGTGCTTATTCAATGTATAAACCTTTTTCTCTCTATACATTTAGATTTCTGTTTAAAGCTGCATTTACACCCAAGAAATTTTAAAATTCTCGATTGCCGGAGTCCCGATTTCTCCTGTGAAAAGTATACATGAGTTACTTGTTTAGTTCAGGTGTTTGATGATTTTATATCGACGAAAACATAACACAACACAGAGCATATGAGTTATTTAAGCGAAAATCGTCGAGTGAAATATAATGGATATTTTATGCATATGTGACGTACTTCTTAAAAAGAAAGGAAAATATAATTTTTATTTTCTTTGTTTGTTTACCTAAGCAAATGGCTGTTTTTTTTACTTAAAACATTATTATGATGTATCATTTTGAATTGAAATGCTGTAGTTATTAATTTGTCATGCCATCCTAGAATAATACTACACTTTATTACTATAATTAATAAATATTAAATATTCTTGAACTTAATTTTTAGTGCGGAGAAGTACTAAACCGAAGTTCGTATGCGACGGTCCTCTACTTATGTTTCTATTTTCAATAGTCGGTTTTCGACGACCATCTGACTCACACGCTTACTACCGTGATAGTGCGAGACCCTTCCCGCACAGTGCCGAGCCCTGACGAAATGACTCGATTAACCAGCGGGCAGCGGGCCACGAAGCGACTGGCCCCACTTCAATGTAATTTTTGCATATGCTGCGACCACCCCCTCTTCCGCTAGCTCCGTGCGGATACCAACAAATGTCTAAAAGTCGGGGCCAATCTAGACGTGGGCCCCAGTTCGCCGCTTGTGTGTATAAATAACTACAAAGCGTGTTTCGTCGCATCAAATCAAGAGAATCGCAACGTTCGTTCTGTACTTAAATGTGTCTCTGTGTGTGGTGTGTGTGTACACGCAAGAAGGTCTTTGCATTACCATCTAAAATGCGGAAGTGGCTACATAGTACTGTGTAGCCAGCTAATATAATTTTGGATTATACCTGTAATGTTTGCATTACACATTGTACCTGGATTAGATTAGATTAGATTAGGATTGGGGTGGCCTATGGACCTGTTTCACCACGATCTTTTCAGATCTATTGTGATCCCCTTTTTTCCTAGAGGACGCTCTCTAATTTTGCCCTCTTAATTAGGCCTATCATCTTTGAGAGCGGATTCTTCGTGCAGCTACTAGCTGTGGGGTTCTCCCCTATTACTAGAAATCTTGTCCTCACCAGCCCTTCACATTGGCACAGCACATGAACTGGTGTTTCTTCCTGTACCTGGTGAAATTATTTTATTGTTCGAAATTTAACTACTAGGCAGTGCGTCTGCTATGTTCAGTTTATTCTCTCACAAAACTGCAAGCTGAGGTATAGACTTGAAAGCATCGCTAGAAAGCTGAACTAAGCTCACTTCTGAGGACTGCTGACTGACAGGTTCAATTAAAAGTCTGAGTCTGATTGTTTGTTTCGTGAATTTTATGGTTTAAATTAATATTTTACAAAATTTTAACTTTGAGAAATTAGTTACGCTGACGTTATTTTTTCGTCATGTATATTGTACCCCTGATGTCACGCGTCCCTTCATTTTGCTGCCTGACTGTTGGATTCGTGTCCTATATTACATTCACTAATCATTTACAAATTTTGTGCTTTCAGAAAACAGTTTAGGGAGGCTAATTAATTTTACGCCTTTCCGAGCGTGCGGACGCCAGGTGTTAAGGTCGCTCTGAAGTCCTAACTCTACGGTGGTTTTCTATCGCTAAAGTACAACTCGATTTGAAAATATCAACCTTCCGAAAACATTTGCACTTTTTTGACGTCAGCTCTTGAACTATTAAATCTATGCTGCTCTTCAGCTAGGCTCCTATGAAATTCTATCTCCTGTTTACCTAGAACATTTAGGACTAATATGGGCCTAGATGAAGTTGTCTCTTGCATCGTTTTCTTTTTTTTCTATTAAGACCCACCAAAACACACAGCTCTTAGATATATGCTTAACACGCTCATCACACATATACCTATGACTTTGACAAGAAGAAAATTTATGTTTTTCTTGTAAAGAGCTACTGCGTGATGATTTTTAAATTAAAAACCTAAATAATTAGTTCTTTTAAATTTTATTAGATAACTGATAGAAATCGACTCCGTACACCACATATTTTTGAAAAGAGGAAAAAATTGCCTACTACGATTTACATTTGAAAAAAAATCAACTTAATGCTACAGGCGAAAAATGAATGCATAAAGTAAAAATATGATTTAACTAGTCGATCCTACTCATAAAAAATGTCTCAATAATGTTAAAACAAAGACAAGCGAGTTATTAAGCATTCTGGAAAAGTTGAAAATTTCAATTTTTAGCTATAACTCAAAAACAAAAGAATATAACTAATTTTAGTTGTCGCCATTGAGCATATCTCGGAAAAAGAGATCGAGACTTGGCCACTCATTTTATACTGTCTCTTACGGCTACCGAGATGCCCTATTCTGACAAGGAATTTGGACCAGCCCGTACATCTCTGTAATATTTTATCAAAATCAGAGGTGACTTTGTTAGTGGTGAAAAATTCAGGGATTTCGCTAAATTTCATTAAACTTATTTTAAAAAACACAGGGGAAGAAATACGGTGTTTATTTTATATATAATATGCAATATTTATATTGCGTACTATTTGATTATCATTTATATGATCGTCTTATTCAATGTGATTTTGAATAACCTGAATTTCCGCTTATTTTATGATGATAAGGTTTCTTAATTGCTGAACATTGCTTGTGATATATACTCAAACAAAAGTTACTTCTTGCTTTTTACTTCGGAAGATCGTCGCTTAACTGTGCACGTAAACGGTATCGAGGTAGTGTCAGCGAGCGGCACTCGCCACAAGACGGAAAGAAAAACTTCCTAAGGAGTTTATTCGCTCTAATTGCGGAAGGGATCGCGCCTATCATGCACAACAACATCGTGCGTAACTACGTATACGGTCGGCATTCTTTTCTAACAGTCAATCAATACGCCTATGCGACCATATGCTCGTATGTACTACGACCAACGAAGATGGAGATGGCGGGTAATAAATTGGCCTTTATAAAGTCAGAAGTCATTCTAGTTTAGCCATTTGAATAGCGGAAGTGGAATAACCTCGTATTATTCTAAACGTATCCCGGTACGTTACATACAGTTCCTCCAGCAGTACTTTATAACCTGCTCCAGATATCACATGAATGTGAAACTATAAAAAGGTAAAGTTAGGAAATCGTGTGTAGGTCGCGGTTCCGCTTAAAATTTTCGCAAAATAAGGAAACGGAAAACGTTTTGGAGTTTACAACCTCTTTGGTAGACCCCAGGGGTTTCAAGGGATGTAAGTTAGGAGCTAGATAAAATTGTGTTACTTTGTATGGTCGATACTTTATGCATTTGTATATTTATCGCCTATTAAATAAGGATAATAATAAGATCAAAAATATTGAGGTAAATATATCCTATACCTTAAAATAATGTTGGTTGTACTAACATGCAGATATTATACGTAAAGTAACAAAAAAAAATCTTTGAATTGTTGTGACTTTATAGACGTCTAATAATAAATAGTAGAGTATTGAGAGATTGCGGCTCACTAATTGTACTTATCCTTTTTATTTTTCTTTCAAAGACTTCCGGTGGCCCGTGTCACCGGGGCGTGTCGGATTTTTACTGACTAAAAAATATCTTTTCACCTCCCTGCAACTACTGGGGCGTTATTTCAGGTGGGATCCGCGCAGACGTTCGGACACTCAAGTTCTAAGTTAGACTAGCTCTTCTCTGTTGACAATCTCTCTCTTTTCGGATAAGAATTCTTGCAGCCATGTTGGTGATATAGTTCCAGGCTTCTTCAGATGACTGAAGATAACAGCATGATTTTAACAAGGCTTGTCGGGGCTAAAGTTTTCACCTGATTTTGTATATAGATCCTGTATACTCGCCATCTTTCACTTTCAAAAAAAGTATGTTACATTGTGGCCCGCGGATCGCAGTGTGGGGAGGCTTTCGTGCTAGTTTGAAACGGTGGAAGTAGCCCTGATAATTGCCGTGTCCCGTCAGGAGCTGCGTCAAGTACTACGAGAGTTCCCATGCTTCTTTTGGAACCATGATTTTATATTCCTTACTAGTGTCTTTGTCCACTCTGCGTTACTGTTATCCTGCTCCCAGGAGTATAGCCATAGGTCAAGCAGATATGCATCCGCAATGTTCTTATCTATTCTTCCTTGCTCCATCTCTGTTCTGGACAACATCATTAGGTCTATTGGGGAAGTTCTTGCTAATTAATAGGATCTACAGTGATTTTGATGGCCGTTTTCGTTGTACAGCGAGTATGATAATTCTGTATAACTGCTTTTCCATGGCGTGTGTCCAACCGAGGCTCCAGACAACATAATCGCCTGGGATGCTGACGTCAGGAGCCAACGATTTCCTTTCTGTGGCCCGCCCAATCTTGGCATTAAGTTGTCCAATTTCGCCAGAGTTTTGGTGGTTTTGACGGCAGTCTTTCGGACGTGAGTGTCCATCCTCATGCCCGCATCGAAGTGGATCCCAAGGTATTTAATCGAACTCTGACTGGTGATGTTGACAGTGTCCAGCTAGATCTTGAAGTTAGACTGTCTCTTTCCTCTCACTAGAAGCGCGGCCTCTGTCTTTTCGGAGGCTATCTTCAGTCTCTTGCGCTTTAGCCATTTTACTATGTCTGCTATGGTTTTATTTACCACCTCTTCTACCTTATCTACGGTTTTCTGGTTGACGAGTACCGCCAAATCATCGGCTTATGCGATCAGTCTTTTTCTTCTTGGTACTTGTTTTAACAATTTTTTGTCTATATGATCCATTTAAATGAAAATACCTTAATGTAACTGCTAAATTGAAAGTGCAGTAGAATTGAAAATATTCATCATTATCATCATCAATCACTTCATTAGACTAAGTGTATCAAACTCTGTTACCTAGAATATACTATTTACCAAAGATACATACACTAGGAAAAAGTATGAGATCGTTGGCCGTGATCACTGTACTATGTTATTTTTAGATATAAATGCTAATGCTAATGATGATATCTTTGTAATCGAAACGTTCATTCAGTGTAGTGAAATTTGTGGTAAGGTGTTTTAAAGTATGTAGTTTAAAAAAAAAAAGTTTATTACATTTATTATAAAAACTACATTATTTAGCATTGTTTGTTGTAAATAAATAAAAATAAATACTATTACTCATTAGTAATGCTTTGCTCAATCAATATAGAAAATTGAAAAAAGAAAAATTAATATATACAATGCAGAAAATTGAGGTATTGCGAAAAAAAATAAAGATAAGCGACTTTTTCCTATAACATTTTCTAAAAAAATAAAAAAAAATGCCATATCACTCGCAATGAATAATAAAAAATGTTAGTTAATACTTACGCTAAAGTTTGCCTACGTTTACCAACACGCTAAGAGTAATATTTCCAATTTTTTCACATGTTCCATATTCATAAATTATACGGTTGCAGCAAAAATAATTGTAATCATAAATCATATCGGCCACGGTGACTAGTTTCCTGATTGCCTCGGCAGTGACCTTAATCTTTGGGGTGTACTGAAAGCCAGGATGTAATAAAATTAAAAAAAAATAAAGCACGTTACAGTCACTATTATCATATGTATGTAGAAGGTTATGAAAACTTTTTATGTTTAAAGCATGAGATTGCACAAATCGGAACTATAACAATAAAGGAGTAGGAATAAAATAATATAATTTACTCGACATAAGCTTGCAAAAATATTCATTAAAAATCTAAAACTTATTTAATTTAAATATTTTAGTTTTTAAATTATATATTGCATATTCTATTTAATAATAATAATTATAAATAATAGAAATGAAATATTTGGCTTTAATTTTGTAAGTTAATAAATATTTTATTTATGTTTGAAATTTGATTTTGTTTGTCGGATAGTTATTAATAATATAAATTACATAACATTAATAAAGGATTTGGCAAGATTGTCAAATTCTCAAGTAATCATTTAGAAGGCTGTTTTGAAAATGGTTGTCGGGGGAGGTCTGTTGGTAAAGAAAAAGGAGAGAAGATTTTTTTATTTGATAGAAGACAAATTATTGAAAATTATTAATTTGTCTTATTTCTTAATAAGAATAGAAACAAATCATTTTAACATATTCTTAGTGGTTTGGATAGGAAGTTGTATCTTCATGTCGTCATAAGTATGGATTCGAAGTTGGAACTTATATTATTCAAATTGGATTATAGTTTTATAATTGGGTTGGAATTGAAGTTAGATTAGTGCCAGAAATTGAAGAAAAAAAAAATCAATAAGAAAGCTTTTATTAGAAGATAATGAGGTTGGTCGTTGTTATGTAATTAGTAAATTAATTGTAATTTCGATAGATATTAAAACAATTCCCAAATAGTCTTTACTATTTTGGAATTGAGAACTCACATAGTGTCAAGTGACAAAGGCCAAATTGACACATAACAATATATGAATTATTAAGAAATTTTTTATTTTACTTTTTCCGGATTGACATTATTATTGGCTCCCAACAATTTCATCCTATATGCCTGAATATCCATAATTAGGTAATCCGAATTATGTATTACGAATGAGCGATAGTATTTTTTAATTTTTATTTGTTTACTATGAGATTAAATGATTCCAGCTACTGGTTTCGAGAATAGGTGTGTTATCACAGGCTGTTTGCGTGATCTGGTAATAGTCAATGTTAAAACATTAATATGAAGATGAAAACACACCTATTGTCGAAACTAGTAGCTGGAATCATTTATTCTCATACTAAGCAAATAAAAGTTAGGAAGTACTATAATTTATTCTTAATACTTATTTTCATTAAGTAAAGATTGTAGTTCTTCATAAATGATTAATAATGTGTAAATCGATGCTCATTATGACTACGAAGCATTTCGAATAAGTATAACATTTAGATTACAGGCATTTGATATATGAATTGTCTTGTCCCTACCGCTATAAACAATAAACGGGTCACTAAACATAGCAAGGTATGTTACTTGTTATACTCAACACGATTTCAGACCATTCATTATCAACACATACGTGTTAGTGAGTGTCAAGTGCCTACAGTAAATTCATTTCCATTGCAGAGGATCACAGAGATCTGAGATGTTTAATCGTCAACCATTGAATTTGTAACATTGTATCCATGCCTAAATTATCCTTTAACTTCGCGTTGAACTTGTGTGAATGGGCAAGACTAGAAAATTGTGTTCAAAATAACCTGGTGTTTATTTTAAATCAGTTGTCAGATTAATGAAAATAGAAAGAAAAATCTGGATGCTTTGAAATTTGCTGTTGTTAATTTAAGTGTCCTGTATAAAATACTGAAGGTCCTGGAGCGTAGAGCGTATTATTCACACATTCATTTTAAATAAATGGGGGAAACGAGAAGGAGAGTGTTTCATTAATACACAGAGTTGAATTAAATTTAAAATGAAATAAGATAATGCTATTTTGATTACAAAATGTAGCTTTTGTAGAAGTATCTGGCAAATTTATGTATATAAATATGTGTACTATACTTTGAAGGGTCGTATATTCCTTCAGGTGTAGTGTTAGGATCGTGACTTAATAATATGTCTAAAGCAGAACTGCTAAAGTTCTGGAAGAACATATACGGTTAAGTTTTTGTTGCTTTAAAGATGTTTGACTCAAGCTCATATGACTTCAAATTTAGCAAGGACATTATAACGATATTTATTTTTAGAAATCCATTTCCTGGTTTCGTTATTATATCAGCAGGTTGAAAATGTGAGCGTATGCGTAATGTTCTCTACGGTTCAATACCCTGGTGAATCAAAATATTAAAATACTCTTGAAATGTGTTTTCTTTTGGAATCCTGTAGATTTAGTGATAATACCGTCCGTCGCTCAATTTGGAATATTTCAGCAATTCTAGACCGAATAAATGATAAAGCCACTCCTCTTCAAAGTTTCCCAAGCTCTCTGATTCTTTTTTTTTGTATTACCGTAATTCGAGAGGTTGCGGTAAATCGTCAAGAAAGATAATACCCTTCATTGTATGCGACAAAGTTCTTCAAAGTTTCCGTCAACGGACTAAATGTAAAAGTGATTTTCAGAGTCTGCGCATGCGCAGTTTGGATAGATTTTTAAATCCCTTGTTTACGGCGACATTTTGTTCCAATCAACTGTTCGTATTTTCGCTTATCGCTTCCCTTCGATCTAGTTGTGCCGAGAGTTTCTACATTTAGCTATAAGCGGGTGCAGATTAGAGGTATATCCCACTTTAAACAAACTTTTAGTGGCCGCTTGTGAATCGGAAATAATAACAGCGTTCGTAACCCTGTGACTGTGGCATAACGAGAGTGCTCTAAAAATTGCAAAGTTTTCCGCCGTAAAAACAATACAACATGCAGGTAAAGCTCCCTTCTCTGAAACATCAAATTGGGACAGAAAACGCCATAGCCAACGCGTGCTGGATTACCCGAAAGTGACCCATCTGTATAAAACTGGACGCTATGAGCGTAATTGCTTGCAATCAGTCCTCAGAAAATTTTGTTGTACATCAAAGTTATTATTACCAAAACATCTATCTATCATCATTCTTCGGCGGATCCATAACTTCTTTTGGGTTAAGGGAGTAGCATACCAAGTTATCATTCCTATCGAAATTCTTCAATGCTTTTGCCCATCTAAACCCTTCACCAAGGAGGGAGTTGACTTTCGGATATATTCTTAATAAAGAACTCCATTTAGCTAATTCAAGTCTGATAAGATCAGTATTCAAAGTCAAATGCTTAAGTACAAAATTATTAGTAAGCTGTGCTATTCTAAGGTGGCTGGTAAAGCTATCCTTAGGCCGGCATTTTGGATGCGCTGCAAAGACTCCAATTTTGTTGAATTTAATGAGGGCAACAAGAATGCGGCATACTCTATATGCGAACGAACAATGGCAAAAAAAATCTGTAGAAGGCACTTTGGATCTGCTCCCCATCTGATTCTTGTAATACTTTTCATCAAATTTAGTCCCTGGAAAGATTTAACGTCATCAACAAATTCCTTCATAAGTAATTTAGCGTCTAATTGCACTCCAAGAAATTTAATTGTGGTATAAAATCTCACTATTATCAATATAAATAGCAGGCAGATGTATAGACTGCACACCTCTCTTAAATAGTACACCCTTACTTTTTGTTGGTGATATTGAAAGTCCATGTTAAAACATCCAAGACGAAACTCTATCTAATATCCTATTCATACCCGCAGTCATGTCTTGCAGATTTGTGCCCTCAATAAGAATAGTAAGGTCATCTGCATACAGCACAACATCTCTATCGACTAAAATTTTTGGCAAAGTACACATAAAAACATTAAAAAGCAGGGTGCTTAAAGGGATCGCTGGGGAATTCCTTGAGATGTACATCTGGTTCCCAAAAATTGGTCAATCGATTTCACATACACCTTCCTATAGGTAAATAGATCATAAATGACTTTGATAATCACTTTCTACAAGGATAGAGATATTAAAGTTATCGTACGCCGAGGATATGTCCAAGAATAGAGCCAAAGCCATACTGTTTTGTAAAAAAGCGGAGCTTTTTTTCGATATTAAATATGAAATTGCTTCAGCAGTTCGCTTGCCCCTCATTGTCTGGGATCTAGAATTTCATGTGATTCCAAAAACCATTCCAATTTATTTGCAACAGTTTTCTCAAATAACTTTCCTGTTGATGAACCCAGCCATATTGGTCTCCAACCTGATACAGAAAGAGGGTCCTTGCCAGGTTTTCTAAGCGAGTGAATTACTTGTGTCTTCCAGCTTACTGGTACCTCAACAAGTCCACTAAGGATGAGCGTAAAAATGTTGGCGAGCCCCTCAAGGGCTATGTCAGGCAGATTCTTAATAATGCAATTATCTATTCACATTTTTAAGTTCCTGAATCACCCCGTTGACTTCGGCAAAGCTCACCTCTGCAAAGAGATCATTATTTCTTGTTTCAAGGACAGGTAATGTGCATTCATTTATAACGCTGCAAGGTGTTACATTTTCTAGGAGTTTAGCAAAAACATCAACATGCCTTATCTATATAGCCTGCTTTCACATATTTCCCCGAAATTTTTTTTAACATTCTTCCAAAGATCCGTTATTTTACTATTCCTATTCATATTCTCGCAAAAAGCAACAAAACTCGATTTCTTTTTCTTCTTTAATTTCCTCTTCACTAAGGCATTGGTTCTTTTCACCTCTAAAAAAATTGTTGTAGTAGTTGGATATTGAACAAGACCATCTCTTCTTAATTGGGCTAGGCTGTCGCACTTTTGATCCCACCAGGTCTTGCTCTTGGGTCTAATATGACGAGTGTTTGCTTTTGGGACAGTCTGATTGACTGCAAAGTGTAACGCTGAGTCGAACTCCTCAAAACTAACTTCAGCACCTTGCAGATAACAAGCCATCATTGACTCGAACTCTTCCCAATGGCCTTTTTGGTGTTATATGTTCTCGTGTTTATTAGCGTAGATCGGTTTGATGCTTGAAGAGGTAAAGTATTATTGATTATAAGAATGGGAAGATGATCGCTGCCCATATTATCTTCATACAGAGACCATTCAAAACTTAACTGTAAATCCAAGGATGTAATAGACAAATCAACTGCACTACGTTGATGATTTGGCATGGACACACGAGTAGCAGGTCCATCATTTAACAGAGATACGTCAGAATTTAAGATAAAGTTAGCAATTTCTATGCCATTTCTATTACAATCTGAGCTGCACCACATTGGATTATTAGCATTCATATCACCACATATTATAAATGGGAATGCAATTTGTCTAACAATTCAGTCCAAGTATTCTCCAAGATTGTCACATCTGGAGGGATATATAAAGATATAATAGTAATTTGATCAAGCTTTATCCCTATGATCTGAAATATATCACCATTCTGCAGATTTAATACAATTTCTTCAAAATTCAGATTGCACCGAATAAATATAGCAACACCGTCCTTTCTGTCATCTCTATCTTCGTGCACCATGTTGTAACCCTTTATTCTAAATTGGGTGTTGTCTTTAAACCATGTTTCACTTATACATGCTACATCCACATGTAGATCTATTAAACCTTTTCAAAACTCTCTCTATTCGATTTTAAACTTCTAGTGTTCCACTGTAAAATGATCATTATAAAATAATGTTCCTCACGTGTCCCCAATAATTTAGCATAATCTGCGTATTTTTTAATTTCCTCATCTGATACATTAGCACGCTGAATAAACTGGGTCAGTTCTTCTATTAGGTTTACCAAATCTTTTTGCTGTTCTGCATCCTTCACAGGCCCTACACCCACAGAACTTCCTGAAGATGGAGTCGAAACATTGGATCCACGAGCACTGGTTTTCTGACTAAAAAGATTGGCTTCTTAACTGGAGTTAGTTCAGGACTGTCAATAAATTTCTATGCGCCTGCCTGTCATATCCTGGGGCTGGTTGTGTTAACGGCCTTTTTGGTCTTGGCTTCTTAGATACCACAAAAGAAAAAGATGATTGATTTAAATTGCCGCCCTGTAATGGTGGAAAATGCGGTGGCTGTTAAGCTTTGTTGCACTTTATTTTTAGCTTCCCAAAATGTTATGTTGTTGAAAGCCATCAAGTTTTTTATTTGTTTCTGGGTAATATAACTTTCGCAATCTCTAGACGAAGCAATATGATTTTTGCACATTTAATGTTTGCAGTGCATGCATCATTCCCATTATGATTTTCTCCACAACGTATGCATCTCTGCACACCTTTGTATTCTTTCTTTGTGTGGCCGTACCTCAAACATTTGAAACATAATATTACCGGAGGTATGTAACATTTAACCTCAAAGGGACATTTATGGATTATTACGTGCTTAGGTAGAAGTTTACCAGGAAAGGTTATGACAATGGTTTTGTAGGTATATACTGTACTTGCCCATCTTCTTTCACCTCTCGTCTATTAAGTCTATGAATATTTAAAAGTTCTCTTTCACCACATCTCATGTTTGCTTTAATTTCTTCAACCGATATGTCTTTATCCACTCCTCGTATCACCCCTCTACAGGTGACCAAATGAGATGGTATAAAACAGTTCCATTTATATTTATCGCTTAAATTACTATCGATAAAGTTATTAGCATTATCAAATTTCTCAAATTCAAAAGGTAGCCTAGTTTTACCTTTTCTATTTATTTTGATTAGTCCTTTTAAATTCTCTATATAAGCAATTCGATCTACTTTTAAAGGGTGTATACTTGCTCGATTTTCCTCCTTATTTTGAACATACACAATATAAGGGCCTAAACTGGCATCTTTGTATTTATAGCAAGGCTTTTTTCCATTGAGGTTTGTCAATTATATGTGAATTGCTTGTATCCATTACTATGTCGTGATCTCCATTATCATTTGAATCACTGCTGTTGGAATTACTAATCATGCGGTCATTTGTTACAACGGCAGGGGCACGTGCCCCCCTTCCAAAACGCTCATTTAATAAGCAGAAAGCGTAGCGTGCAGCAAAAAATAGAAATAAAGAAGGA
Source organism: Protaetia brevitarsis (assembly GCA_004143645.1). NCBI lineage: Eukaryota > Metazoa > Arthropoda > Insecta > Coleoptera > Scarabaeidae > Protaetia > Protaetia brevitarsis. Next base: position 488,660 of record RXPK01000288.1, on the reverse strand, counting down.
AAAATAGGGTTAACAAAGGAAAATATTCGCTTACTCAGTAAAATTTCACACAAATAGTAGAATTCTCAAACCTTCGAAACCGGAAGTCTTCAGTTAATGTTGCATTACTTATAAGCAGGCTTGTAATTTCGGTCTCGTTCGATCATCTGCCGTACAAAATTTTATTACTCGGAATGTCCCTCCACAGTCTCTCGCGTTCCCACCAATTTATCGATGCGACAATGCGACTAGGTGATTCGGCAGGCGATGATCGTGGCAGTAATCTATCAGTGCAAATGCATGTGCCTTCAGAAGGATTGGTTTACGTTTTCATTTAACAATTTCTGAGTTTCCTTCAGTTATTTTAAGTTTTTACTAGAGATTCCGTTTTTTATTTTATATTTTGAAGAATGAAGTTTCTATTCTTAGTTTAAATTTTATTATGAAAATAATGAAATAAGCAGTGCTTTTTATGTTCTTCATATTTTCTGAGTGTACTTTAGCATTGTTTTTACTGTCATACAAAGCATAATATAATAATAACAAAGCCCGATAATCGGCGAAAATGTTTGTTTGAAAATTTAAGAATACCTAATAGTTGCCAACGCACTTTGAAGTATATAGTGTTTGAACGTTTAAAACTATTACCCACGGAAAAAATACGTTTCTTGTTGAGACACTTGATTACTAAATTATTACTTAATTCAAATAATATTAAAAAATATTCCTGTATAAACGAATAATTTGGTTAAAAGGTTAGTTTGAAACAATATAATATTATTTCCATATAGCAGATTTCTCCCTATATAGTACTTATGTGTAGTACAGAAATTGTCGCATAGATGTCACATCTCCTGTTTCATTCCAGTAACAGAATATATTTCGCACAAAAGAGGGTGGAATATACGATTACAACATACTAAGCTGGTATATTTATCAGATCAACATCTGATAGGAGTCTACTGAGATGATCGCCGCGATCAACTCCCAATACCAAGGGCAAAGGCTTGGCGGTTTTTACAACATCCCAACCACGTGTCCCTCCATATATGATAAACATGGAGTGCATGGATGTTTTGAGATAATTCCTTTTTTATTTCAATCAAAAATGATCACAACATTTTGTTGTGTTTACGCTTTTCGATAAAACCGCAAAAAAGTCAAGTCTAAATGAATTAAATATTATAAGAAAAGGAAAACCTCTTTGATTCAAAAAATGCTTACGATGTTTCTGTCAATTGTAGCGAGGTCAAGAAGAGTTTTCAATTCAAAATAAAGAGGACTTGAATCAACTATCAATATGTTTCACTTAAAAGAATGAACTGCTTGCACAAAAAAAAAATTATATTCGAGGAAACGCGTAGGTTTAAAATTATATTACTTTTGAAGGTAACATCAAGTCATGTTGGCCGTATAGAAAACTTTTGGTGTAATACAATTCCTTTCGAATAAAAAGAATATTTCTCTCAGTGTAGTATTACAGAAATCTGACACTGTAACAGCTGCTACCTGTAATTAGTCTATCATCCCTGTAACGGTGAAAGAATTCAGTAGGTTTGCGTTAAGCACGGGGGTTCAATGATGCATTTAAATCGGAGTATTTAAACTATCATAAAAAGGTCGTTTTAGACGCTTCAAAGCCTCAGCCGAGTTACAATACAACACCATTTCCAAAATCATTAACACCATGAAAAATTAATTAAAGAGAATTCACTCTAGTTTAATTTTCTGTAGAGTGGATTTGACGAAAAAAAGATAAAAAGCTTGACTTTTAAGCACTCTGGCTAATTACCCACCTGCGAATACTTTTAATATGTTATGCAAGAGAATCCAATGAATAACTGTTGAAGTTTCTTCCTATTTGGCAATTTTTATGCTAATTTGAATAGAAATACAATAGTAGGTAAGTTATATTCTTTTATTGTGTATAATGCCACAATAAAAAAAATAATTAGATTCAATATCGATTATTACATAAATTCAATGTAAAAGTGTTAATACAAACAAAATCAATTATCGTCTTATCGTCGCATGTTTAGCGATATTTGTTACATGAGAATATTCATTAAATAATGTAATGAAAGTAAGTGGAACAGCATATTTATGGCAATTTCTATAATACAATATATACGTATTTAACGATTTTTTTTTACAACATGCGTAGGAAATGTTGCTCTAATTCTGTTTACTAACAAATATTTTTGACTTATAACGGTTAATACGGTTATTTTTAATCTATAGTAAATGAAAAAAGATGATTAGGGGAAGGTGGGGCAAGATGGCCACATTAAGCTTTAGAACACTGCATCAGGATTGCAAATTGATATACAAGGTTCTAAGTACGTTTGTTGTAATCTTTAAACATTTATCTGCTGATGGATGAATTTACAATATTTCGATGGGTACTCTTGTTGTGAGAAAATTTTGATAAGAAATGTGTAAATACACCGTCTTGCCCCACCATGGGGGCAAAATGGGGTTCCAGGTGAGTTAAGAATGGGTCGTACCAAATCTAGGTAATAGGTAAAAAAAAAATAGATTCTTAAAATATTATTAAAAACATGCAGGAACAAAGCTTAAACTCTTTAAAGCGGAACTACTTAAAATTAAAAAAATACAATAACGATAAGAATATTAAACTTAATCTTCACAATTGAGACAATAGAAGGCGAACTCATCCACGTTATTCGCACAGCCTCCATGTACCCAACCTCGCCATCGATGGCATTGTATCAATACTTCCCCTTACAATACTAACATTGAGCGTCATCTTCCTCAACAGAAGAACTTGATTATTTTCGTTTTCTAAAAATCTATCTCTTTGCTTTCCTTACAAAATTCGGCTTCTTGATCTTTTCTGTTTTCTTCTTTGTCATTTTTTTCCTTTAACTCTCCCTCAGCACTTCTAGTTGCCTTAAGGATTCTCCAGACTTCTATTTTCTTGTAGCAGGTTGTTATACGTAGTGCTTGTAAGGATTGTTGTCTTTCCCTTGTTACGCTTTGATTGAACCTGAACTTTATTCCTAACATGAGAAATAGGCGTTATGTCTTCGAGAAAGCATAATGGAGTATCCAGGCATAACGGATTAGACTGAAGAGTGAAGTAATGATGTCCCCATGTTGCCCCATACCAATAGCCCCATCTTGCCTCTTTGGGACATTTTCTGGTTATGTTATAATAACATATTAAATATTTGAAATAAACAAATAACACACTATAGAAAATACATGCAATACATGTCAATTAATAAGCACAAAAAGTGTAGTTGTAAATATTTACTTATGCTGCCGATACTGGCCGTTGAACTCACCATCAAAGATTCACGCACAAACAGCAATTAACTTTGTTATTACGACTAGTAAAGTTTCCTACATTACAACAAACATAAAACAGCACTTGTCAATATTAGGACTGCTATTATTTGGCAGATGCTTACTGCCGTTTTGTAGATAAGACGATGTCCCCATCATGCCTCGTGGGCCCATCTTGCCCCACCCTCCCTATTAGATAAACTTATCCATGACGTTTCGACTGCATGCTTGTAGTTTTCTGCTAATGAAAAAATTAAGAAACCCTAAACAGATTTTTTTAAATATACCTATTTAAGAATAGAAGTAAAATTATTTTAGTTAAGGATAAAATAGTGAAAGTGAATAAATTATGTATAACGATAAAAAATGATACGTCGCGTTATACCAGGTGGTTTCCCCCCAAAACTTTAATGCAGTCAGTTTTATAAAAATCCACCTAGTGGTTACATGGTCATAGCCCTAGAAACGCTTCAAAGTCATACAAAGTTTTTTCTGTTTTTTAATGGAACTTGGGATTTTTTAAATGAATTCTGAGAAAGGATTAAACTCTGAGGAAGAAGGTACTTAAATGATCTAAAAGTACAAAATCTCTTAACGCAAGATCCTGAAAACGGTTCCACAGTCATAGTTCTAGCAGAGCGCTTGAATGTGATACGAAGGTCAAGTAGTTTTTGTTTCGTAGAACATAAATTCTTAAAAAGGGGGCGCGAAGCAGAAACCCGGAATTCATAACCAAAATTGTTATGCAAGTGGGTCAAAAAGAAAGGTTCTGGAGCTGGTACATATGGAGAAACTCAAAACCATATAGAATATATGATACTGAGACAAAATACTACCATATATTAAACGAAAATAGTAGCGACAGAGACATATGCTCATAGTGCATTTGAAAACCAACTCAAGGATCACCTGATTAATATCCAATCAAATAGGGCTAAAGACATTAGTATCCCATCAGAAAACCTCGAAACTAGCTTGGGATTGCTTTGGTATCGGTGCCAGTGCCTGAGGGCATAGCAGGCAGCAAAAAAGGAGCTGCGAAATAATATTTTTTTGGATCTGAACCAATCCGATAATTAAGAGTGCGATATGTGGTACAGTGGCTGAGTGGATAAAAAGAAAACCAGGGTTACGGTAGTAGCGTTAAAGGACAGATGCACAGGAAACGAATGATAAGGCACGAACGGCACCGCTGCTTGAGAAAGTACCTGCATAATATAGGCTACGCAATGAGGAGGTAGAGACAGTTTACCACGTTGCTGGTAAACTGTCGCATTGGAATACTGCCGTAGCTGGGAGCAATTAAATGCTTGACAGAACTGCCAGAAATAGATTTACCACACAGGCTGCTAAACCCAGTTAGAGAGACTAATCTGTTTTACCATTTGCCGCTGAGAAAAGTAACGATACACGACACAGCATATACAACCACATGCGTATGTATATTACCACAACCCCGCCTTACAATGCATGTGCACCATAATGATAAGTTGCGTAAAATTCGGCACCCACTAGAGGGGCATTGCCATTTAATTTTTCTTACGTCTGGATATTTTTTTTCTTTCTTTACATAGAAATTGCACAGAGAAATATCTGCTTAATAATTTTTACACTTTACTGTTGGACGAAAATTGTAGTAAGAATTTGTACCATTGTGCGAAATTCTTAAACAACGTCGCTACAGTTTTCCATATATATAGTTACAAAAAAAAAGCAATAAAATTGTTAGAAAATATTGTAACATGGTCTTCTAGAAAATATTGTGAAATGTTTTACAATATTTTATAACTGGTAAATATAATAAATTGCATACGATGGAATGGAGAAAGTTATCAACGAGAATTTTTATACTGAGAAATATTACAGTACTCGAACACTGGTGCAGGGATCGAATGAATAATTAATTAACTATAATTGCAATATTCTGATTTCCGCTAATGTTAAAAAGGACGTCGGTCTGCCAAGATTTTGGACATACCTCAAAATTTACGAATTGCTATTTCTAAAGCAAAAAAGCTAATGTTAAGACGGGCATCGGCTTGTCGACATAGCAGTAATAACTATATCCAGCAACTGCCAACATCCCTCAAGATTTACGTATTGTCGTCAATGAAATCTACAAACAAACCCTCAAACTATAAAATCTCGCTTATTTTAGAGATATTGCGAAAATTGAGAAAATAATTCGTATAAAAAGCGATCGTATTATTTTGTTCCTTCTAGTTATCTAATTTAACAAACCCATTAATTTCACTTAAGCAATAAGTACTCCTCAATTAACAAAGTGAATATTATTAAGAAATAAGAATTACGCTAACCACAATTGTAATTAATTTGTTGTAATTATTAAGTACAAATTACTTTTTTTTTTCCAAATCTAGCCTACACTTTTATAAACAGGTTCTGTGATCTAAGCATTATTATTATAGCGAAGTGTGCTACCCATATAGTTACGTTCAATAGGTATATATGATACAGCAATTGTTGTAAAGATGGCGCTTCTCCTATTTTACTCAAACAAGGTTATAAAAAGTTGATTTGATGCATTTACTGGAGAAACATTGTATACCGGCGAAGGAGAATTCGCAAACGTCACATACAGAATAAAATAAATTAATGCGATCAAAACTACTCAAATTAAGGGCCCTTTATTCCTGATCCAACAGTCCAGCTTTACTGTACAGAAAATTCTACTGAAAATTCGCTATAGCATTTGCCGCAAGCAGTATGCAATTTATGTTCTTTTTATGCGTAGGTTATGTCAACAAATTATGCAACAAAAATAAAACAATATGTTTCAAAAAAACCCATTATACAGTGAATAATTATTCACAACTAGGTACATTATATAATTATAGCAACAGCGTAGTTAATCTGTACGCAAAATCTTAATGGCGGTTCACCAAAACAGATTTGTAATAGTAGCAAAAATACTGTAAATGTTTTGTTGATGATTTGCTGCAATTGCCACTGACCTATACGTACTATTTGCAACAAGTGATCTGCATTTAATGCTACTGTAATATGTAGGTTCTGTCAACATAAATTGTATAACAAAAGTATGCTTTTTGTTGCAAAAAATGTGATAACTTTCGTCAACAATTTTGTGGGAAATCTTAATACAAGTTGTGCTCGTCCTCTATATGTTCAACAACTTGTGCGAAAATTTTATTATTGTTTGAAAATTTACAATACTTTTTTTCTGTGTGTACGCGTCGTTAATAAAAGGGCGGCATATGTGCTAAATGCGGAATAATACAAAATACATTAGTCCCCCGTGTTAAGGAATAGTGAGAATACCAAAATGACTCAATAAGCAAAACATGCAGTATTATATTTGCGTTATAAAGACCATTAGCTGTTTAAATATATCATTAATACAACCTTATTATAACCAATTTTATACTGTTCAGGCAATTTAGCTTACACTTCACAATTGTCTCGTCAGGAATTAAAATATTCATATATATGTGCAACATACTTTCTACAACTTTGTTGAAATTACAAGATATTAAAATGATTTGTTCACTTCAGACTAGAACGTTTTAAATACAGTTTTTATTATTGCGCAGCATGCATTTACATATTTCCTCCGGGAAAGTTAAAAAAAGGTGAGGGTTTTAATTCAGTTGAAAGCTCTGTGTCGAACACGTAGATGCGTTACGGTTTCATCTTTCATAGGTATATTTTTCAAAATGTGGCTGACGGCTTTTCAGTTTTTTTTTTTGTTTTCTTTCGCTAGAACTTTATTTTTTTATTTCATAAAGGTGAGAGGTTTAAAAAAAAAGTCTGCCCGTATCTCTAAATGTTAATTATTTTTTGAAAGATCGTGGGCGTATTTACGTAATGTTGGTAAAATATGATCTTATTAGCGAAAAGGTACCGTAATGGTAATGTGTGTCGGAGATTTCATCAAATTCCACTACTGTTTATTCAAGGATATTTTTGTAACTTAAAAGAAAATGATTGGCTGCCTATTTGATTAATATACCAATTTAAACTCCCTATTCAAACAGTATTTGCTAATATTCATTAGAAGAACATAAATATTTCTTTAAAAAAATCCATTTTTCTTGGTTCTAGCCAGTATAGGAGTAAAATAGCTTGAGCGGGAGTTTTTGCGTTTTTGAATTTCTATTCTTGAAATTTCTATTCTGATAGGCTGGAGAAAAATCCGTAAACAGTTAGACAAACAAATTTATTTTCGGCAAATAAAAATACCTTCACAGGAAAGAATCTCATTGCACAAGCGCGGAAAAATGCAAATAAAGTACTATCATAGAATAAAAGCAACAAGTAGAAAAATGTGAACAAACAGATGTACTGCGATCACTAACACTGCTCATTTGATTTTACTCCCGGAAGTTCAGCCACTTCCAATATTAAAGAAGAAAAAGACAGCAGAGGTGACCACGTAGAAAGACTCATAACGTCGACTACTAATAAAAAGGAATTAAAGCTGTCACTTACCTAAATATCGGAATAGAAAAAATAGATACATAGAACGATTTGTAGGAAAAATGCGAATAGCGTTTCTAAAGCAGACAACGCGACACTTGGTCTTAGTGAAGTGAAATTAAATTCTAAGAAACCAAGAGTAAGAGAAAAAAACAGGCTTTTCTTCCTCCGATGACTCAAGTAGTGATGTTCTCTTAGCTAATTTATCCAGTCGTAAATGATTTTTTACCAGAATTCAAACGTCTTCACAAGATCCTAACTTGACTGATTGGCGAATAGCGAGGAAATTCACATTCAATGCAGTTAGCTGGGTGGTTACATCGTTCAAACTAAGCAAAACACTGAATTGGTACGGTATATGTCTCCCACTTTTACAAAAGGAAAGCACGATATTAGTCCCCCACTTGGTTTGATTCTTAAGAGCTAGTCTTGCTTGAATTATGTATTCACAAGAACGGAGGGGTGAGAGTGGCGTAGGTATATTTTCAAACTGGGAAACTCGGAACCCACTCCTACAGACCCTTTCGTCCAATTAGTTTAATGTAATTTCCTTTGAAAACATCAGAAAAAGTGTTAGAGTGTTATAAGAGAAATAATTCTTCCGGATAGGTCTCCCCTATCTGCACTAATATGCGTATCAAACAGACAAATGTACGAATTTTGCAATAAAAAGTCTAGTTTCCAGGATTTCGAACTCTTTCGAAAATAAGGAAATAGTAATGGCGGCCTTTGCGCATAAAGATGAAGCATCCAATTTCTTTATCGTTATGCAGAACAGTTAGAGCGCGAAACGTGAGATCAATCATAGGAGGCTCGATTGCTGCTATGCTTACGAACAGGTTTGTGACAGACGATACTAGGCGGGAAGATAGTCAGGTACAGACAGGGCAAGAGTGTTTGCAGGGAGATATGTTATCCCCACTATTGTGGTTGCTACTTGTAGACGACCTGCTGGCTATCATCGTGGCGCTTGGAATCGAGGCGCAGATTTATGCAAATGACATACTAAAACTTTTAATGGGAACGTGGGAGGAGGAAATCGTGGTATGAAATTGGCATTTGCAGATAATGTAAAATATATGGGCGTGATATTTAATAAGCACTGTTAGTGGAAATATATTTTGACGTCACATCTCAGCGGCGTACGGCTGAATATAAACTGCATGCGCATAGGATCGGTGGTCAGTGTCGTTTGGTCGATCAATGGGATCATAACAGTCAATACACTACACTGTTGAAAATATTATTGGTGTTGGCGTTAATTTTGCGCTAGTCAAATATTTTAGTGTTGATGTTTACAAACTTTGCCAGAAGAGTTGACTACGTGTGTTTAATAGAACAGAAATTACCAGAATTTCGCGTGAATTCTTTGTTCAGATATGAGGATTTACTATTTTTCTAGATATTCAGAGGCGTCAAACCAATTAAAATTTTTCCTTCGGATAGAAATATAGAAATATAGAAACCTCACTCCTAAACCTCCTAATCTAATGCGGCATTGCATTATGCGCACAACGTGCATTGTACGTGTATCTGTTTTCGGGTTTATTTCTGCGAATTAACATATCCAAACAAATCATCAAACGTGTACTGACCTGCAAAGTGTAACCTTGTGTTATTAAACGTTAATTCCAGTGTGCATAAAAAAATTCAACATCTTAAGGATATATTGGGAACATCTATTTACGTAATTAGTTCAGATTTGAATCAAATAGCATAAACATTCACTTAATTTTATAATGGTTCTCAAAAAATCATTTTAAAATTGGCACGTTTAGTTGAAACCAAAACTTTTGAATGAGTGGTTCCGCATATTTATAATTGAGAAAACGTCTTAAAGAGAGAATATTACAGCGCTAAGAAATAAGAGTTGCATATTAAAAAGACGCCGTTTTTAGAAAACGGTGTTAAATCACCCAATAGATCGCATTCATTTAGTTAAACAGCTACTAAATTTCTCTCAGCTAGATCAAATAAAATGTGACTAGAAGTATTTTATAATTCCACGTGTCAGTTGGACAAAATAATCCCCTTAGCAATAGACAATACTTGACTATCTTTGCTCGTCAAATTTAAGTTCGTATAGTTCTCGACAAAATAACACGAAAAGAGTGTGGACCTCCTCTCCTGACTATTAAATTAGTCAAAAAAGTTTTAAAATTTTCAACAGTGTACGTTGGTATCATTAGCGTATGTTTTAATGTACATAACAATTGATACAACACGTCCAGGCAAAAAAGCACTAACAAATACTGTGTTTGTTGGTGCATTTTTGTCTGCAAATGAGGTTACATCTATTCATAAATATGTGAAGCATTTGTTGCGTTTAACGTTCCTTTATCTAAATTGCAAAATCCTGTTCTTCACGAATTTTTAAATAAATATGCCAATAGGCATATCCCTCATGAAGCCAAACTCTTACGAGGTGGATCGGTAACTTAATAAGAAACAGAAAGGTTCACGTGTCGCAGCACCTCTGCACGATCAGGTCGGCAGCGGGCGTACTGTCACCGCTGCTGTGGTGCCTTATGGTGGACGGCCTGCTCACTGAACTTCGGGAGACGGGCTTCCACGCTCAGGGCTACGCCGATGATATCACCATTCTTGTCTGCGGGAAATTTGGGGCGTGGTATCCGAAAGGATGCAGGTCGCGCTCAGGCTCGTAGAGAGGTGGTGTAGAGGAGAGGCTCTTAATATCAACTCTAGTAAAACGACGATGGTGGAGGAGGAAGCTTTCCAAACTCCAGTGCCACACTATATTCGGTTCTAAAATACTCGTATCAACCGAGGTTAAATATTTGGGTGTTGTCTTGGACGCCAAACTGCTGTACAAATCACACCTAGAACATATAACGAACAAAGCCATTAGGAACTTCTGGGTCTGCAGAGGTATGTCCGGTAATAAACGTAAAACGTGAGGGCTAAAGCCTGTAATGGTACACTGGCTGTACACGGACGTTATAGTACCTTCTATAACTTACCCTCGCTAGTCTGGTGGCATAAAGCAAATCTAGGCTATGCTTTAAGTGCGCTTAGTAAAGTAAGGATCGCCTGTTTAGGCATCACGGGTGCCATGTCCTCGATGCCGACGGCTGCTATGGAGACGATTCTTGGGCTTCCCCCGCTGCAGTTGGTATTGTGGTCTGAAGCAACCCTAGGGGCTTACAGAGTAAAATGTAGTGGATGCAAGGGCTTCTCCGGTAAAGTCGGAGACCACACCAGCATCTTCAACTACATCGCACAGACAGTACCACTGTCCGTAAAGGCAGATAAGATCTCGCCCGTTTTCAGCTTCTCTGGGGGATACAGCGTGGACATCTCCAGCAGGGAAACTGCAACAGCGTACATCCGTAGACCAAATCGGAGCGCTCCCGTTGGTTCATCGATGCCTCGAAAACGCGCAATGGCACAGGCATTGGAATCTGGAGGGACGGAGACCGGGACGGCGTAGCTTTTGGCCTAGGGGCCTCCCCCACCATTTTCCAGGCTGAAATTATTGCCATCCAGACTTGTGCTGAGAGCATCTTAAACTGCCTACGCAAGAATGGAAGGGTTGAAATCATCTCCGACAGCCAGGCTGCCGTCAAAGCTTTGCGGACTGTCAGATTTGACTCTGAGGTGGTACTTAGCGAAAACTTAAACAGCTGGCGGAACATCTATATGTACATTGAGATGGGCGCCAGGTCACTCTGGAATCAGAGGCAATGAAATAGCTGACACGTTAGCGAGAGGCGCCAGCGAGCTGCCGTTTGTAGGTCCAGAACCGACGAGTGGTAGCTCATATGGCAGCATTAACACGTTTGTCAGGTCCCAGCTTGCTGCTAGACCCTGCTCCTTTTGGAATGGACTCGCCGGCGTAGACATTGTAGATACCTAGGGCTTCAACCGAAAGAGGAAAATCTCAGTAAAGCAGTCTTTATGAGCAGGGACAGGTTGAGATTACTCACAGGAATTTTAACTGGGCACTGCACACTAATTAAACACAGGTACCGCATGGGTATAGTGAATTCTCCCCTGTGCAGGAAGTGTGGGAGTGCGGAGGAAACTCCTGCTCACCTTCTTGTCAACTGCCGTGGACGGGGAGAGGCAGACACACTTTGGGGTCCATCGGTTGGACGAACCAAGTGTCAGTAAGTTAACTCTCAGCCAGATTACGAAATTTTATGATAAGGTGCAACCTGAGTGAGAGGGCTGAAATGGACATGGGGGCACAATAGGTCTTTCTAGCCGAGTTGCCTTTTTCGGGTTTACACTCGCCCATGGACGCAAAAAAGCCAAACCCTGCCAAATATATTGACCTCAGTGCCACGTCAAAGTAATGGCTTCTATAAAATCTAATACTGCTAGCAATGTTATTTAGATATCTGCAGACGAAACAACTGATATTTTAGGCTTTTGAGTTATAAATATTATTGTTGAAATATTACATAATTTTCGGATTTGCCTTTGCCCCCTGCGCCAGCTACAACAAGATGAGGCACTTGGTTGAAAGCAAGTTTTTTTATTACAAAAATATTGGCCGTAGCTGAGACATAGTATTTAATCTGAAAGGTGACTCACGTTCAATAGCAGAATGAAAATATATTATTAAAAAATCCCTCTTTAATTAATTAGCTAAATTTTATATGCGTAAACTTTGAACAATCTGGTAAATCGATTGTTAATTTCTGTATAAAATATTTTTTTTGAAGGTGAAGTATTTCGCTAAAAGCAGAAGTATTCAAACTAAAAGGACTTAATACAAATATTTAATATACTAATTCGGTTCCGGGTGAATTTAGACAACGTCTGCAGCAAGGAGTCAAAAATATATTTGATACAATAGACTGATAGATTAATTTCTGGCGGAACGAATTGCCGCCCTAAATATTGATAATGATGCCTGAGGGGCCTAGGTCCGGCACTAGAGAGACGTGGTGACCATGAGTGAGAGAGAAACCCCGATATTTATATATTAAAGCAATTTCCCCTTGGGTATTTTACAGACAGAGTATTAGCTGGACAAAAATACAGAGTACTAAAACATTATTTTGATCATCCACCGCTTAGCAGTACTGATGTTGAACTATCGTTCTCCATTTTCAAAGATATTTTGCTCTGAAAGAGAAAGAGTATTATGGAAAAAAATATAGAACGCAGTGTGGTAATTAATGCCAATAAAGGACTCTTACAACATTAATGATAAATTAAGTGAAGTCGTCAATTTAATTTATTAAAATTAGATCATGTGGGATTTTTCCATGTCGCCTATGATCGAGCGGAATTGTGTTTACAAGACGTACCCGCACAGTTGTTTTCGATCGTGCCATAGGTGTTTTGCTAAATCGAACCACTATTTACATAGCTGCAACGTGGCCTCTATGCAAAATACCCTACAATTCGGTGCCGTTTCCTCGATAAATGTATAAAGTTAAAATATATTTCCACTAACACTATTAGTAAGACACATTTCGAAAAGATTATTCACAATGGACGTAGAGGAGGATATGTGGGGAATCTTGGGGACTATCTACAAAGCTAGTCCACTGACTTTGTGTGATGGTAGTGCGTCCAACCATAACCTGCGGAGCTATAGCTTGGTGACGGAAATACATAAGTATGACAATCACGGGAGCAATCTTCCTCCCCGTCATTGTTATTGGAAGCTCTTTTGGTTTTATCATGTTTGCATATTGTTGCGGAGAAGGAGGCCTGCTTAATACTCATGTGTGTGTGTGGCCAACAAGTTACTGGAATGGTTTATTTCCGACGGCATGCTGTTGGATACGATGCATACTTAACTAATGATCAGGGTTGATATTTCGGTCCCCTTGGAATAGTAATACTACGAAAATTTATTGCTGCGAGTGTCCAGGAGCCGCGTCACACTGCTGGGCGGGGTTAGCGTGCGTAGTTGGAACGCGTATTCACCACTTTACTCTTAGATTTCGTAGCAGTATTATGCATACAATACGTAGAATGCATTGCCATGAACTACAGTCTCATTAGCTTAGCGTAAACATGCATGTAAAATCGATGCAATGAAAATAAGAATAAATATAAAATTAAGTATTTGTCACAAACAAGTTATATTACATTTTCTTTGTTTTCTAGAGGGAAAGCCGTATGAAACTCAGTGTAGTATATATCCATAAATCATTAAACAATATTATAATTCGAAGCAATTATTAGGTACATTCTTAAATTTTCAAACAGAAATTTTCGCAGATTATCGCGCAATAATGCTTTGTATTGCTAGAAACTTCTCTAAAAGAAAACCAAAAATAAAATTTCGATAAATAAAATATAAAATAAAAAGGAAATCTCAAGTAAAAAATGGCAGTAAAAACAATTATAAACTACACTCAGAAAATATATCTCTAGTAAAAACTTAAAATAATAAAGGAAACTCAGGAATTATTAAATGAAAACGAAAACCAATCTTTCTGTATGCACATGCATCTGCATTGATAGTCGCTAGTCGCATTGTGGCATCCCAAGTTGGTGGGGACGCGAGAGACTGTGGAGCGACACTCCGAGTAAAAAAATTTCGTACGGCAGATGATCGAACGGGACCGAAATTACAAGCCTGCTAATGATTAATGCATACTTTACTACCTCTTTTCCAAACAGAGAGGAATGGATATGCAACAAAAAACCATTTTTGCAGTCAGACTTGCTGGTTTACGGGCGGTTCGAAAACAAAGCAGTGTGGGAGCGGCAATTTTGTGTCGCATTCCAAAAGGGTTAGAAAATGTTATAACCTCGGACGGACAACACACAACGATTCTTCAGGCTGATTCATGGTATCTACGGCATTGTGATGTGTGCTAGAGAGATTTTGAATAAAAACTTCAGACACAAATCAATAAAAAGAATTCTGTCGGAGCTGAAAGCGCTGAGGCGTATAAATGCAACCCGAAGTTGATCTGGACTTGTCACAGCATTAAATTTATCAAGCAATATGATAAAGCAAGTATCCTTGCAAAAAAGGCGCCTGATGAGCAATTCAAGCATTTAATAGACACCTAACAGCAAATTAATTTCTGGGCAAAAGAGAAATTGGTGGAATATTGGAATAATTCTTCTGGGAAAGAGTGCATTTTACCTGATCATGTCAGAACCAAAGAATTGCCTCAACTTCACCATAAAAGTGACAAAACAATTGTTTCTGGGCTTCGCAGGTTACTGCAGATTCAGAAAAAACTTACAGTATCGGGCTCTTGGATAAGACTGAATGCCAACTGTGTTTGCAGTAGTGTTGGGAACGAGACTTTCATCATCATTCACGGTAGAACGTCCGCTTCATAATGCGACTTCAAGCAGTGTACTTCACTCATTGCGTGAATGAAAGGCTTGTGCATGAAGTAAATCTTTCACATTGCTTCACGAGAACAAACGTGTAGCAACCTATTTGTATGTAAACAATTTACTATTTATTTTATCATTTAGTTATTTTACAATTTAGTTTTTGAGCAATACCTCGCTCAAAAATTAAATTGTAACCTATTATAAAAGCCACGCCATGAATGGAGCTGCTTGCTCCTGCCTTTCACGAAATATATCCATTCATATCATGAAAGCAACCTTGAGCCTTTGTTTCATTCGTTATGTGGCTTCGCACTGCAATATTTACTCATAGCTGTACAGACGAATGAAACCACGTTCATCGCAACACTTGATGTTAAGGAAGATGAACCTTTCAATAGAAAACCTGAAACCAAGATTCTGAGTTTCCTTGAGGGCTTAGACTTGTTGAGTGAACTTTAAGATAACACCCGCATTTCATATTCTGCAACCAACGCAGTCCAAATGCTTATACCATATATCGTGATGATAAAAATTTTTGCTTTCGTATAACTTCAAATAAATAGAATTTTTGTAGCTTAGTATTCAAATGTTGCAAGTAAATAAACGGTTTCAAACAGTAGGATAGAACAAGCAGTTTATCCGTAAAAATTGATTTACTCTCTAAAATATTGGCAAATAGTAAAATGATTTTCCATAATATCCTTCCTCTCTCTATCATGCTAACTTTAAATGTTAATAAAAATTTTAAATAGAGAAAATAGAATATTTTCTAAATATACGATTTTGCCTCTAACATTAACGAACCTGCGTTAGATATGGAAAGCTTTCGCAGCGTCGTGCTTCGTAGTACATGATAAAAACTCGAGGGTGAGTAACCAACAGCACGCATTATCTAATTTTGCGGAGTCACGGTTAATTTGGGATTATGTGTGCAGTACGAAACTCTTAACGGCAAATCCAAGGATGGTAGTTTGGAGAACCCAAGATAATTTCCTACTAAAACGTGCTAATATGGATCCTATTAACGAACGATGGCGGATAAGCAAGATCGATACCATGCTGATTGAGCCGGTAAATTACAGAAAGAACCATTAGAAAACTAACTTTATATCGACTATTTATTTTTCTTTGGGACTTATTGTTAATCTGCAATAACAATAATACGATCTTTATTCACTTATAGAATTAATATACACCGGTTTTGTCATATTGAAGTACATTAAGTGCACATCTTAAATTAAAATAAATATGATCAAATTCAAGCAGTAGTTACGCAAATGCTCATTGAAATGCTGTTTTACCGTGTTCTTATATTGAAATATATTCAATGCCCGTAATTCCTGTAGCAATTTGTTAAGTACTTTCGTTCGAACCATTAAAGTTGTGACATACATTAAACCTGTATTTAGGGCTTCTTTAGCTAGATCTTATTGTATTCTAACGTGGAAGTGTACTAAAGGAAATAGCCCTTGGCAACTAGACGTGCTGTACAACGAAAATTACCTTCTTCAGATTTATCTTTAATTACGAGCATTTTCATTTTCAAACTACACAAAAGATTTTCTATAAATTTATCTAAAACCCTATAGATGAAGCAGATAGATTAGAAAAATCTGTGAGTTTATCATGTAAAGATTCTGATAAAATATATACATTTATCCGTGGGCGTAGTCAGAAATTTTGTTAGAGGGAGCGAAGGGGGTGCAGAAAAAGTCGATTGCATATAGCCATCAAATAAGTATAAGTGCTCGATACTAATTTGATGATTGTGTTTATTGCATCTATTGCATGTGAAAATTTGTTTCACTGTGAACTAAGTAAACTCACAAGGAGAGGGCCAGGTCAGGGTATCGCCGATCGAGCTGAAAAAAATTGGTGTGTGCTGCGGTCACCTGAGTAAAAATGGAGTTAATGCGGAATTTTTTCAGTTTATTACAATTAAATATTGCTCGTTTTACATTATTTACCAATATAATAATGTAAATTGTGAATTTACACAATTAAAAGTGTTTTTTTTTCGCCGATCAAAAAAATATCGTTTTTATTATTTTTTTTACCCATCAGAGGCCTATTCACAAAAACCCGCACACACGTATCTGTTATTTTGGCTGCAAGAACCACTTCATTTTTTTTTAGCTCGATCGGCGACATGCTGACTTGGCCGTCCCTTGGCAGTACATTCATCAAAGGTTGCGTACAATCTACGCAGGGGGGTGGAATAAAAACAGTGTAAATGACAACTGTTTCATATGCTACTTATACCCTTTTTATTCTAATCTTTTCAATTGCGATTTTTGTTTTCCCGAATTTGCTGGATTTTGCAAGCACAAGTTCATACACAGTTATATACTCATCATTTTATAGCCATGATCACGTAAATAAAAATCATGATTTAAAACATCAGTTTCCTTGATTCGGGAAATATAAAATCAAATGGATCATATATTATTCGATAGAGATAGTTAAAGCTAAAAGGGATTTGAACGCATGGACCTCTTTGAAGTATGAGTGGTTCTTTCCTTAAAAACATCAATTATGTATATATAAGTACGAAAAATGTGTTTACCACTACACACATCTAAATAGGTCAATGAGATAAAATGTTAACCACGTAATATGATCACTGATATGAAAATATTCCATGGACTTAAACTCATTTGTAATTTCTACTCTTAACTGCCCTGTCTCAATCGTACATGACTTTAATTTCGTGTTTCGTAAATCTCCTGGTCAGATTTCATTTAAACAAATTTCTGTCGTTTTTCTGAAAATTAGTGGATGCAGACATTTTTGGAATGAGCACACTTGAAATATCCCATTTGTTTTTTTTTTTGGGCAGTAGTTATTGCTTTCGCCATGTTATCTTCATTCCACTTCTGAAGTTCTTGGCACACTTTAGGTTTTTCAAGAGATCTGAAAATGTATGTTTGATAAAACTGAATGCAATAAGAATGTGTTTATAATAATAACTCAGCACTTCAGGCCTTGAAGGCCCTTGGCTAGAGTGCTGGAACACACCGAGCCACTGAGAGAGAAGTGTTGTCCGAATGGTGACTGCTGCTTGACTTTCAAGATTGGCAATGACGCACCCTTCCTTCTCAGCCGTACTGCCGGCAAGAATGTGTTTATTTAATTATTTAATATTATTTTTGCATTAATCATCGCCAACATTTTTAAAGAAACATTTTTACTAAAAAATCGATTATTTGAATATTAAAGTTTGTCTATTTAATTTTTAAGACAGATCATGGCGCTCTTTTTTTTTCCCTCAAATGTGGCATTTCACTGAACCTATTAGCACAGTATAAACCTTATCCAATAGTTTCACTAAGTGTCGGCGCCTTTGATGTTTTGTCTATCAATTTAAGGAAATTCGCGATGGCGTTTGGCGGCTATATTTTCAACTAATAATTGCAAAGCGGGTACGAAAATAACCTATATACTCAAACAGACTGACAATTGACAGGAAATCGCACAACATCTGTCACTTCTATAATAAAATGACAGAATGGCACGGCTTTGTAGGTTAGATTTTTGCTTGTAAACAAATTCAAATAGTTTTAGTTACAATTTCACCCACATATGCAACACCGCGAATTTCCTGGGGGCGCCATGTTTGAAACCCATGTTACCGGCGATGTGAAACTACTGGATAGGGTATATACTGTGCTATTAGACAACATCTCCCGCTCTTCTATGTTTAACGTTTTGTTATATGACCATCAAAAGAAAAAAAAAAAAAAACTTGACCAACAAACTAAATCCGACCTATAAACTTTGTAATACATATCTTCAAAGATATACATCAGCACATAACTGGTTCACTAAACATGTGCAAGACATACCGGAAATGTTTCAGAATTTCAGCGGGATAAACTAGTGGGCGGACATAAAATCAATAGACGCGCTGCCGGATGTAGATTTCGTTACGGTTCTAGCCAGGCGATTCCGCTACGCTTAGATGTAACGATTAAAATCATAAAATCACCGGAGTCGGATTGCTGAATTGGTCTCCGGAGATGAAACGATATTCCCCGTTGGACCAGCGAAAGCGAAATCTGTTATGTGGCCATAGGAAAGGTCGTTATTGCGCTGTCAGTATATAAGCGATTCCAAAGCAAAATCAAGTGAGTATAAAATTAGTGCTTCGGAACCCACCGGATTTTCAATAGGTGTTCTCGAAGCGGTTTCAATTCTTCCACAATAATTCTTTTCTTTTTGAAAACGTGTTTTCAATCTGCTTGAGTAGGTAACTTTAACTCATTTTCGTAATTCTATACGGAAAAAAATGTATTGTTTAAATAAAGAGAAATACTGTTATTTTTACAACACTTTTGATTACCATATGTGACAACAAAACTATATTTTATTTCGTACTAAAAAAATTCTATATTTAAAATTACCAATTAACAAACTATTTAACCTTTTAACAACAATATATATACAGGCTGATTCAAATTAAGTGCGCACCATTGCTATATCTGTTATTATTGATTCTAGAAAGTAACGCTTTTAACGCTGGTTAATATGCAGTATACGAAAAAACAATTGCATAGCGCATTTCCCAGAAATTTTGAAATTTATATTTTTCTTAAATTGAACACCCTGTATATTGTTAAAAAAGTTATTTTAATTTATGATGCAAAAGTTTCAATACAATATTGTTTTAAAATTAATAATAAAGAAGTTAGGGAGGATTTTAGTTGATGTCGAAGACTTATAGCAGGCTTATTTCAATTACAATTAGCCAAAACAAATAGTATGTTGTTTGAAACTATCAAAAATGCACTGAGTTTAAATCTTTTGCACGTTTAATGATCAAAAAAGTTGGTTATTTGATTTTGTGTTGTGTTCTTTACTTCTAATTATTATAATTATTATTACTGCCTTGAACATTTTTCGTTATCTTTCGTTGTTCGGTGTTAGATAATATCTCACTATGGCATTTTTGATTGAAGAAATATGTTGGAAGTATATTGTATACGGCCAAAATTCAATCGGCTAACGAATATTATGCAGAACAGTATTCTTTACGACAGACACGATTGCTTATTTAAGAAGAAAAGAACACAGAAAAATATCATTATTAACGCAGAAGTAGAAATTACAGTGTTAGCGTATTTTGTCCATCGCGAATTTTCCATTGGAGATGCTACTAAGGAATTGGGTTTATGTTATGCAACAGTTCAGAGAATTAAAAAAAAAACATAGTTCATCCCATTTAAGTATCGAACCCCACAAACGTTACAACCAGGAGAAGAATGGACACTACTAGTCACAAGAAAATTTATTAATAGGCGTCCTATATGCTGCACAAGTTCGATTTACTTTTAATGCTTGGTGCTGATTAATTGGTTCGACAGTCGTTAGTCCACTGTTTTGCAATGGTACATTGACAGGAGAGAAATATCTGGAATTTATTCGTACCGTTCTACAGGGTTTCCTTGGTAACGCCAATTAGCTGATGCGGCAAAATACTTTCAGCAGGAGGAAATGCCACATAGTTTATAACTATCTGCCACCTTTGCCGATAAGTGGATTGGTACAAATGGGGTAATTCGATGGCCAGCACGCTCTTCTGACTTTTTACATTTAGACTTTTTTCTTTGGGGATATTTAAAAGGTCAGTTAGACAGAACGCGGTACAACAACGTGAACAAATTGCAAAATAAGATTAAGGAAGTTTTCCGCGAATAGATGGAAGGCTAGTCTTAAGAACTACCCAGAGTTACTCAAGCGCGCACGAAAATATATTGAAAAGGAAGGTGACAACTTTGAGCAGTATTTATAAATTCAAATCATGAACCTCAATATTTTGTCAAAATTATTCTTGACTTCATTACGGGGTGCAGCTGAAAAATTGTAGTAATGAAACACAAAAATAAGAACTAACACAATTAAAAACTTACAACAGTAGCACTAAAAATTATACATATTAAAATCTAAGATGGTCAAATAGAATTAAATGTATAAATTGTCGAAACATATAAACATAATTCGGACAAGTAAAAAATTGTTTGTCAGAAATAAAATTGAATTGAATATACAAGGTCCAAATGAAAATTGATAGTTCTAAGTTTCTATTTAAAATATTCCAATCAATGTTGTTAAGTTGTTGAATATCTGTTTTAAAATTGAGTCCTGACAATTAATTCTATCCGCACATCTTAAGAAACAACTTTTTTTTGTAATTGTATCACAAACCCACCTCGACAGGCAGATTTCTCAACTTTCACTTTAATCATCCTTTAACACCAAAAGTACAACACGGTCATTGCCATGAAAAACCGGGTCACACACGTCAGTGACCAAGAATATCTCAACACCAATTTAAAGGATTGTTTCGACAGTTTACTAACAATGGTTATCCCGAACATGCACTGCGTAAGTTAATTCCCTCTCCCAATTGGTAGTATTTTTTCAAATATTAAATACAGGACTCCAGTTTTTAATCAGAGTAGTGTTATTGTTGTTACATAGGCTAAACAGCCCAAACTCTCAGTAGCAGATTAACACAACATAAGAGTGACAGTCGGATCAGGAAGCTTTGGCCATTCATATTTAACAGTTATGCCATAATTTTGATTATGATAATATTCATAGGGAAGTTTTTAGCAATAGTATCGATGAAGTAGAATTATGCTCGGCAAGAATAACCAAAGAAATTTAAATATTTCAAATTTTTATTCTAAAATGTTCATACTTTCTACGAAATAGGTGCAACGAAACAGACATTATATACTGATATTTATGTAGGTATAATATACTATGTATTAGAATCGACTGAATGAATAGAACCGTTGTATGCTAAATCTCTTACTTGTTGTACCGAATGATATTTGACTTTATAAATACATTTTAAAGTAGATATACTATTTGCCTATAACAGTGTTTCAGGGAGACATGATTGCTGTATTTAAGTGTAAATTTGCTTTAAATGAATACCAAACATGCAACACACGAGGCGCGTGACCATTACGTGCCTATTTGCATTGGATTCGAATCTGATAGATATTTGTAATACGCATGCATTTTGATAAATCGAAAGGCGTAGGTCATAAATGAAAGCATTCAAATTTGCACTAAATAAATATAATTACACATTATTCATCCACAAATTATATACAAAAATAAAATGTTGTGGTATATTTCTATAGTGGTGTTAAGTAAACAAAATTTTGGTAAATATTGCAGTGCGTGTTCACTCCCTAGCAACAAGTTGTAAACATCTGCATAACACAACCGATTTTATTGAATATGCATACACATTGTGTCATTTTAAACATTCCTTGTTTATAAAAATCTACAATTCAAAATACACAAATTGAGTTTACATTTTTTAATGCAGCATTAATGAAGAAATTATATACAATTAAATCTGCATAGCGTTGTGCATGGCTTTGTGAAGTAATTTTCTTATAAACAATGTATCCGCGCTGCGTCGCAACAAACGGTTACACAGGATGAATTTTTTATCTTGAGACAACGAAATATCTCTAAATCAGTGCATTAAATCAAAAAAAAAGATCTTAATAAGATTTGTTATAATGTAGGAGGCTCACTGAATGGTGCCGAACTCGACCCTCCACCTCACCTCTCTCCCCTAGAGTGGAACCCCCATTTTGTACTGCAGATTCGGATTCTACGCCATCAAGTACGTAGTTTTTGTTTGAAACTTTTTTTCCGTTCGTAACAGATTGCGCCGTAATCGCAAAAACATGATTGTGAACGTCTAGAAAAAAGAGAAGCAAGCAAACATGATTTTGTGTTTTTTTATTTTAACATAAACCAACATTTCAAAAAGCCATTCAACGATACAAAACCGTACTTTATTCAGTACTTGACAAGCTGTGAATACTTACACATTGTCCGATCCCCATTTAGATTTATTATTAATCCAATATAAATTAGTTAGTGTTGAATATTTGAACAGTAATGGAGGGCTATACCATTACAAAAGAGAATTGAAATGATTTACATCTATGAAGAAAGCGGTAGGAATATCGATGATGCTGTTAATCTTTATTCACAATGTTTTCCCGACAAGGTGCGATCGCGTGCTTCTTTTTACCGAGTCTTTCAACAGTTCTCTAGCGAAGGAACTGTACAGCCAAGAAAACTTAATAGCCGAAAAACAATTGCTGGAGAAAATAATGAAATCGCGGTATTAGCTGCAGTAGCTAATAATCCGCACATTAGTACTCGAGAAATAGCTCGCGGATCAGGAATTTCTCAGTCCACTATTTGCCAAATATTGAAGCGTAGGAAATATCTTCATGGAACTTCATGGCGATGATTTCAGTATCTTGGCCAAGATCACCAAGACTTCTTTTTGTGGGGCCACTTAAAGTCTGAAGTTTATACAGAAGTGCCAACCACGAGGGAAAACATGATTGAGCGAATCACCAACGCTTGTTCAAGGATTACCCCGGAAACACTTCTCAGTGGTGTGCAATCATTCCAATTGCGAATAAATAAATGTATCGAAGTGGAAGGGCACATTTTCGAACACATGGCTTTTTGAAATGTTAGTTTATGTTAAAATAAAAAAAAAACATAAAATCATGTTTTGTTTGTTTCACTTTTTGTGTATTTTTTCTAGACGTTCACAATCAGGTTTTTTTTTTGCGATTACAGGGGGGGGAGGCAGTGAGGTGCGGGATCGAGTTCGGCACCATTCAATGAGCTCCCTACATTATAACAAATTTTATTAAGATCTTTTTTGATTTGATGCAGTGTTTTAGAGATATTCCGTTGTCTCAAGATAAAAAACTCACCCAGTATACATATCAATATAAATTAATGGTTATGCTCGCAATAAACATAAAGAATGAAAAGAAATAGAATTAACTCATTTTTCCCATTAACAAAATACAATTCCATATTGCCTTGCAGTAAATTCCGTTATATTTAATGGCAGATATAAACCAACCGAATTGCGACTCTCCCTTCTACAACTGTCATAACTACTTTACGAACCTTTTCTGCACGCCCCCAAGGAGAAAGCAAAAGATCAACAGCCCTCTGGAGGATAAGCTTCATTTATATCAGGAACGACTGCCGTCGAACACGTTGTTACGAACTACATTTCCAAAAACGTTAAATATTTATTAGGCCCCTAAAAACGAGGGACCGAATCGTAACTGCTTCGTAGACGTTTCGGACGCTTTCAGCGCTTCCGCCCACAGGGCTTTCCCAACTACGGACCGTGGCAGTCGGCGGCGCCTAGAGGTGGCTTCACCAAGTTCCTCCACCTCTGTCTTTTGTTTGTATTAAATTAATGGCAATAATGAAACGCTGTACAATTAAGATTAAATGCGAGAGAGCGAAGCCGTACAATGTCTGCTTTAGTTGTCGGCGTCGTACCTCTAACTGTATATCTATAGATGCTGGTAGTTGGTTTCTGAGGTAATGTCAGGGCGTGAAATTTATCGTTTTGTTTAATTCTGATTTATAACATCGTCATAACTGCATTTAGGTGTTTGTTTGTGTTGGGCAGAGGTTTTTGTTAGGACGTTAAGCAGCGGTAATTTGTATATAATGAGCCCAGGGACAGAATCGTGGGGTGAAGCGGAACTTTTCGGTTTGTTCGGAGTTTTGGTGGGTAACTAATTGGACCTGGGAGATTTTCAAATGTGGATATTCTAAAGATTTCTGTAAATATAACGGTGATAGTTTGGGTAATTTAAATCATTTATACTCCACAAATTTAATGTTTTCAGAGCAATAGAAAATGTTGAGAACATATGAAAAGCAAAATAATTACAATTCATCATAAACTCCGTGCTCCAACTGAAAGCACTACACGAGGCTACTTATTCTAAGTACACACATAAAAAAGATTTCTTCAGTTAAGTAAATATATTTCTTTACAAAGTTTTACGTCTTTCAAATATGAAAGGTTAGATAAAAGTAAATAAACTCCTTCTTTCGTTCATACAGCTATTTAATATTAAATGCTGTATGAACGAAAGAACGAGTTTATTTACTCTTATCTAACCTTTTAATTTAAATCGTTCATTGGATACTTAGAATATAATTTTTCAAATATATCTGTATTTGAAATAAGAAATTATTCTTGTATAGGAACAAATATTTTACTTGGTTGTAATGGATAATATTCTTGGTTATAAGGCTTATTTTAAGAAAAATACATTTTCTCCAAGAAACAAATTTTTCCATCTAAGAAATAAAAGAGGCAACGAAAGAGTGGATCAGGTATTTGAATTAAGAAAATAAATTCTTTTATTAAGGATTGTAATATTTGAGGTAAATCTTACAAGTACTCATGTTAAGGTGAAAATTCGTTTTAAAATATATGATGTCACGAAAAAGATGTTTTAAGGATGATCCAGTTTTATGTTTCAACCAAAAACGAGGTGTTTTTCATTATACACATTATCAACATCACCATATAAATGTAAATAATAACACTACGTTACAAATTAAAAAAAAAATTAAGTACCCACTTCAATTTTTCCTGTTTATTTATTTATACAAATCGCTTAATAAGAACACCTATGTACTTTTTTCTATCACGTACTGTTTTTTGGTACAGTAAACTAATAATTATTGGTAAAAAACTTATACACCATTGCTTTATTAATTATCAATAATTCGATAAATTAACGACAAAAAATTAAAACTAACGACAAAACTTATTTTGTTTTGTTAATTAGTCCCAAGCCTGGTGAAATGCGAGGGGAAGGTGGCCGGCGCTTCGCAATACATGAAAAACTGAAAAATTGCGAATATCTCCAAAACTGTTGGAGATAGACACAATGGTACCCGTATAAAATCGAAAGAAAATTAAATTTTACATCCATTTATGTAAAAATTGCTATACCATTCAGTTTAAGAAAAATCAAGTTATCCATGATTTTAGAATTCGAAAATTACAGAGCCCTATTTAATAATTCTGTAATGTAAACGCAAAAATTTTAAAATAAAAGACGTGTGCTGTTTCATAATTAAGCGAAAACTGAAAACCGCATCTTTCTAACTTTCGTATTTCCGGAGATATTTGCAAACACCGCAGGCATTGCAAATGTCGTTTTTTTTCGAAAAAACATCATGTAATTCGGAAACGGGACAACTTAGCTCCAATATATGCCTAACGCATTGGTATTTAAAATTAACAAGGAATCTAAAAATACAGTAATATACAGGGTGTTCCATTTAAAATAATAAAGTATCTACTTCCGGTACAACCGGAAGTCCGTCATTACTGAAACTAATTTTAAAATGTGTAGAATATGATTCGAGCCAACATTTATTTGAAACATTTTTCCAAAAAAGCAATAATAAATCGGCTATGGACCGTTGCATCTTAGGCTGGACACCCGGTATGCATATCAGGTAGAATATATCAATCTGTCGCTACGAGCACGAAGTGACATGTAAATATGCATATTGTATCTATGAGAGGATAAAATGTGAACTCTACCCCCATTGAAAATCCCAAGATTTTGTGCCAGAATCGACATAGCCTAGCTAATGCCATCAGTGTATACTTCAAAAACAATACGTGATAGAAACAAAAAACATCACTGCTACATATTGTAACTAATTGAAAACCATAATAGTAATCAGTTTTTCAGGTACGAAAATCGTGTCACGCAGTGTAATACGATAAGAATGCGGGCTATATGTATTTATTTATATGTTTGATATTGGTGTATTGTCGAGATTCACAATAAAATAAATAACTTTCAAATGAGCAAGTAGTAGCAGGTAAAAATTGTATATGTTTTTACAGACCCTTCAAGCTACCTTTGGTAACTTTTGCAATGCGTGGACTCGCGGTTTTTTTTTTAATGTCTTACTAAAACCAAAGTTGATATTATGTCGACAAATAACGGGAGAAATGACTAGAAGATACTTATATATATATATATTAACATAAGTCTAGCGTATTGTATAAAACTACTGATAAAATAATGTATTTTGCAAGCTTGTCAAATGCAGAGAAGTTGTTTCTATTTTTCCTCTCTAAAAAGTAACTCTTTTTTTTACATTTTTTTTCTAACATCTACAACTAATCAAGAGTCGATTTAATGAAAAAATAATTAGTTTCGTTTTCAACTAACTTCAATTATGATCTCATTGATCGACCAAACGACATTGACTACTGATTCTATGCGCGTGCAGTTTTATATTCAGCTGTATACCGCTGAGATGTGACGTCAAAATATGTTTCCACTAACAATGGTTATCTTATAAGGCCGTAATTGATAGTTAATACGATCCCTTGATTCATATGCTAGCAGGTAGACCGTGTCTTTTAAACAATGAGTCTCGTAATTATCGCAACAAAATCATTATAGACGTTGAAAGTGATATTGTTATACCTATACAGCGTCATACATGCATACACTACTTTACCACTTATGAGATGTTAAATTTTTAACTGTGCCTGCAAAATGTTACTTTGTTAAATAACATATAAAAATTATATTCCATCATAGATATTATATGCATTTTTTCTCTGTCTCGTTCTTGTAAAATTTCTTTCGTTTACGCCTGGAATATCTATTCTTCTCGACAAGCTACAATTTTGTGAGTAATAGAGGAGCTCTCGATAGAAAACGACATCAGTGCTTTTATATCTGTAGACGTTATTTGTAATCCCTGTCAGTACAGTCTCGTATAGTTATTGGACATAACGCGGTCTCAGTAAATGTGTGTTTACGTGTATCTGTTTTATTTTCTGGTGTTGTAGTTTTGAATTACAAATATAGTGTATAAGAAAAATTCCATTTTTTAAATACGTAAGTACCTACTTGTATAAGAAATTTCAAATAAATAGTGCATGTGGAAAATATCAATAAGAAAATAGCAGTAGACATGTAATACCTATTTAATATTAATACAATTTATTCTCGACTTTTAATTGTGGTAACATTAATCCACAGCTATTGATTTACTGTACATGAGAAAATATCTGTGTGGGTGGTATTATTTGAGACGGAAGGAAACTTAAGCTACCGATTACATAGCAATCTTTCTACACTGTTACCATATTTATTAATCCTGAATAACCTTTTGATCAAATTACGTGTTCGCAATATAACAATACTCCACATGTATACCTGACAAAAAATAAATTGTCGGTACTGTTTCCCGTTCCTCCGCCTGCGTAGGACGAATTGCACAAATGTGGCTGCTGGCTAACAGTTTGAAAATTCAACGCCTACCAGCGATAGCTTCCTGTATCACCGGCCTGACGGCCTGACATTTCATTACATTATAGTCCTAGAGGTGGAGAGAACACAAGGTTAAACCACTTCAGCCTACTTACAGTTCGCATAATGTATTCGTAAATACGCCAACTCACACTGCATAATGTACATACATACAATTACAACGGCGTTGCGATTATCAGAATCCATTTGAAGATGAAACTAGACATACTTATGTGCGTGGTTGCGCGGAAGCGGTCGACCAGCTCGTTTCCGTTACAATTTTGATCTTTAGTGTTAGATAATTGTACATTATTAGCGTTGGTCGACAGTTTTCAGCAATTTAGTAATTATACATTTACAATATCACGGAAATTTCAAATTATAAAATAAATTCAATTACAAACGCATTCTTTTTCGGTACACTTATATGTGACACATGTAATTTCTATTTTTTTTAGTCCATTAATTTCGGAAAAATGTTTTTAGAAAAAAAAAATTTCAGCTGGTTTAGAATTACCAAAGGAAGGCATTTAAGGAGGTTTGGACTAAAGATACTTGCTCGGCCCGTCAAGCCGTAAGTTAGAGTACCTGTAGTTCAGACACTTGCCATAACACCTTTCCGGTAGTTCCTGTTACCTCTTTGATAACATGAAAAGTATCTAAGTCTTCGAACTGATATAATTTTTTATCCGGAAGAATTTTTGATTAATTTGGTACATATTGCTGTGGTTTTATTAGATATTATTATTTATTATTATGTAGTTAATTTAATGCTCATCTAGAACAGTTTCAAAACATTGAAATATCTGGCTGCATAATCCACTTGTGAAACATATTCTTTTATTTAAAACCATTATGGTAAATCATTCTAGATTAAAATAGATCTAAGGGGGCAATAGGAGCAAAAATAATAACCAGTGAAAATAATGGAACAGGAAAACGATATGACGACATTGGCTGAAAATCGGACAACGAGAACGAACAAAAGCTGGCAAGACATAGCAAAGGAAAAGGAAATGAAACGGAATTATTGGATAGGAGAAAATAACATCGAACAAAAAGAGATATCTAGATAGATGAAGCTACAGACATGAAATGAACGCGTTGCATATGAAGAGGCAGTAACAAAAAAAAAAGTGGAAGAAACAAGAAAAATATCGCGGAACCAAATAAGGTAAAAGATGATTAAAGCAGCAATCTGGCATGTAAGAGGAACAAATGAAGAAGCGAATTGACTGGAATAATGGGAAGATGCGAAATAGATATCCCTGCATTGCAAGAAACGAAGCTAAAAAGAAATAGCAATGCGCAATAGAAGTACACAATTTCTTTAATAGCGGTGGAAAGGGAAGATACTTTGGAGTTGGTTTTATTGCAAATAAAGAGCTGAAGGAAGCAGTAATAAATTTTCCGGCGATTTAAAATAGAATAAATTTTGAAGGATGTCCAAGCTGTCGGGGATATAATTATTATGTTTCACTCTTAATAACGGCATAGCTTGCAAGTGAAGTTTGAGTCTCGTACCATTTTTTAATTCGAAGAACGCTCTGTAATGCAAGAATAAAGGACAATTGAGCGGTACGTTCTATATAAGCCTCATGCACCTTTGTACTTAGTTGAAAGAAAACGAATGTGCTTGTTTATATGAATCGAATTATTTACTGAATATATATGTATTCAAACAAAATCACGAATGGTTCGTGAAAGAAGTACAAACAAGCTCATTCATGTAGACCTTTCACATGAACTACAAAAACTAAGGCATATGTTACATAAACGTAATAGCTGAATAGTGAATTTTCAATAGAATTTTGCGTACAGTAAAGCTGGACTGCTGGATCAAGGAATAAACGGTCTTTAATTTGAGAAGTTTAGATCTCATTAGTTTATTTTGTTCTGTATGTGACGTTTGCGAATTTTTCTTCGCCGGTATACGATGTTTTCCTGGTAAATACACCAAATCAACATTTTATAACCATGTTTGACTAAAATAGGAGAAACGCCATTTTTACAACAATGGATGTAATTATTTTTTAATAATACCTATTCACTTTGTTAATTGTAGAGTACTTATTGTTTAAGTGAAATTAATGGGTATGTTAAATTAATAAACTAGAAGTAACAAAATATTATGATCGCTTTTTATACCAATTATTTTCTGAAGTTTGGTAATATCCCTAAAATAAACCATATTTTATTAGTTTGAGGGTTTGTTTGTTGATTTTACTAACAAGAATACGTAAATCTTGAGGGATGTCGAAGATGTCGGCAGTTGGCGGATATAGTTACTACTGCTATGTCGACAGGCCGATGCACATTTTAACATTAACTTTTTTGCTTCAGAAACAGCATTCGTAAATTTTGAGGCTTGTCCAAGATCTTACCGGACCGACGTTCTTCTTAACATTAGCGGAAATCAGAATATTGCAATTATAGTTGTTAATCAATTAATTAATTATTAATTCGATCCGTGAACTAGTGTTCAAGTGCTATAAAGTTTCCCAGTAAAAAATCTCGTTTATAACTCTTTTCCACTTCATCACATGCAATTTAGTATATTTACTAGCTTTAAAATATTGTAAAATATTTTACAATATTTTCTAGAAGATTGTGCTACAATATTTTCTATTTTATTACTTTTTTTTTTGTAACTGTAGTATACGAAACTGCAGCGACGTTGTTTTAAAATTTCCCACAATAGTAAAAATTCTTAATACAATTTTCGTTCAACAGTGAAGTGTAAATATTACTATGCGGATTTTTCTCTGTGCACCTTTTAATATAACTGCAATTTAATAAACCGTCGATTTGTATTTAAAGATCGTTCAGTTATTTTTCGGTGTGTTCTGAAAATGGCGTTCAAACAGAGGCCGGTGAATGAACGAACATTTTTCGATAACGGCGAACAGGATTTTTGTAAATTTTTATAGATATTTTTTTTGTCAAAAAACTTCCCAGAGCAACTGCTACTCACTATCGTTATTATATAAGAAGAATAAACTCGATTCGTTTAGTTTTTTTGCGAAGGAACATGAATGCGCAAAGCCACTACTTTTCAGGACAAGCGGTTTTCTGCTTGGATTTGAATTTTTGGCGGATACCTGTAATCTATTAATTTTTTTAGAAACCATTCAAAAGACAACGCAACCTCATGGACTCTAGTGAATGGACGTTTCATTGGGGTTTTCTTTGTTTTAATCATAAAATAATCGCTTTTCCTAAATTAATGTTATGGTGATTAAATTTATTTTTTTTTTTATTTTAGGTAAGCTGATGATCTCATTTTTTCAAGCTCTGCTAGTTTCAAGTAAGTAGCCACAAGTAGATAGATACATACATTTATATTTTATTTAATATAAATCTTTTGGAATGAAATGCACAAATACTGTAATGAATTATTTAAATTTAGAAATACACAATTAAAATCCGCATTAATCCCATTACCAGAGAAAATATTATTATTACACTTAGAAAATACATGTATTGATTCATCCAAAAAATGGGAAACTTAACAATAATTTTTGTTTAAATATGGCGAGGAGGCTTTTTTGTTTGAACAAATGTAAGATTGAAAAGTAAAATTTTGTTGAAGTAACAACCAATTTGTGTTAATACAAATACAATTAACTGTCCAGTCAATACATGAAATATGTTGATTCAATAGTTAAATTGATTTTATAAAACGTGTGTTGGCAACATAAAATATCGTATTTATTGCAAAACAATAACTGCTTCATATTAGTAATATTTTATTTAATCAAGCAAAAAATTATTGTAAAACTAAATAATTATGTTATTCATTCTGAATATGTTTTTTATTTGGCACAACAGATTATTGATGTATTTCCAGATGAACACAATTACCAATCCATCTTTAAAATACATCAAATCGAACACATTTTTTTGTTGTAGCAAATGAAAATCTTTGGTAATTATGGCGATTGTGAGTTACCCATTATTTGCAGGTTATTCGCCATTTCATATATCAAAGTGGCCGCATCAAAATAATGCATGGGCACTCAACTGTTCGCCATAGTACTA
Source organism: Protaetia brevitarsis (assembly GCA_004143645.1). NCBI lineage: Eukaryota > Metazoa > Arthropoda > Insecta > Coleoptera > Scarabaeidae > Protaetia > Protaetia brevitarsis. Next base: position 456,396 of record RXPK01000288.1, on the reverse strand, counting down.
CCAGTAATGACGAGTTCACTAAATCTTTTTTTTTTTGTGGCGTGTTTTCAATGATCTTCAAACCTAGCTGCCATCTTGTAAAGCTGTTGTTAAAGAAAGGAAAATAGATTAGAAAAATCCACAAGTTTATGCGATTTTTATTCTAATATTGTTTCAAATATTTCTAAACGGCTTATAGTAATAAAAAAAATACGATTCTAGTAAAATAATGTTTGCTTAAGTGATAGATATATTTTGCAATTGTTTTACAATAATTGACTTCACATTCTTTCGTTCTTGTGAAACTAAATTGCTATTTATATATTTTAGAGTGTAAAATATTCTTTTAGGAATAAATATGTTGTGGTTTTTCCTTGTCAAGTAAATTAATAAAAATGCAACGATTTTGGTGGAAGGGTGCGGACTTTCAAATTTCTGAACGAATACCACAATAACTTTAATTAGGGGTTCAGAGTTATGGACTATATCGTTCTGTGCGATAGCAAAGATTGTTCCTTTCATTCGACTAAATTCTTTCTAATATCCGACCCTGCAGTAGTTTGTCAAAAATGATGTCCGACGACGCACAACTGGATAGGGTCTTCAGAACTAAATAATATTGAGTTGTCTGTAATGTGAATAAATCTGAAATGTGAAGATTAACACTTATGCAGTTGTTCAATACAGTTCATACCAAAATTACATTATTTTAAATAGTGAACATAAATGAATTAAGTTAGTTACTGGGATAAATAGCAAACGGCTTAAAATGTTATCTAACAAATAAATTGATTTAATGAATAATTCTAGAAAAAGTTCTTCTTTTCATGTATTTTCTTATTCTTGTCTGTCATATATATATTGATTCTCGGAAATCAACCAAAGCGACATCGTTAGCATCAAAATATATCTGGCAAGAGCGAATGGGACCAAAACTCATAACCATTGATGTCTTCTCTCACGATTATTTACTCAAAATAAACAAACATACAGGATTCCACGTAACTGGTTCATAAAGTTTATAAGTTCTATTATTTACTTATAGTTGAGATTTTGGCACCAGTTCTGTTCGTTGGAACTATAATGAAAATACCTTAACCAAAATATTAACTTCCGTTGATCGGAAATGGATGTCAACTTTGTTATTTTAAATAGAATGATATAATTTTTTATTCATTTTTGGATTCTACAAACTATAAATACGTCAGTTTTTCATTAGCTATTCCTATAGCTACATGCTGCCGTTTTTGAGTTATTTAAGTATTTAGTTTTTCTTTTTTTTTAGTCATAAATCATTGCATCATTGAGAATTAATATCTCGTTAATACTGCAAGTAGATATTACTCTAAGAAAAAGGTAGCACAACTTTACGATTCTAACATACAGGAGTGTTCTAAACTGAGGAACAAAGTGACATATTTCAAATGCAGAAAACTCAATTTTTTAATAGAACACCTGTATTTTAATTCGGAATTAGGAAGTAATATCATCCCTATCACTTTATATGAGCATTCCTATACTATCTTTACAGATTTTGAGATTTGAGCGACTTTTTGTTAAACAGACTAAGTAGCCTATCTTTAAATGTTTGTAGCTGGCTCTGAAATGGATTCACGTCAAAGTCATGTATTATTTTTGAATAACCATACAAGAATGTCTGTTCGAATAGTCATTTCTATTAATATTGCGTTGTACGAAAGTGTAATTACAATGATACACATGAACACTTTTGGTTAGTCAATGAATTTGACATTGATCTCATTCAGAGCCAGCTACAAACACGCAAGGATAGGGCTACTTAGCCTGTTTAACAAAAAGTCGTTCATATCTCAAAATCTATTAAAGATAGGTATAGGGAATGCTGATATAAAGTGATAGTGAATGATATTTACTTCTTAATTCCGAATTAAAATAGAGGGCGTTCTATTTAAAAAAAAGAATACTTAGTCTGTTTAACAAAAAGTCGCTCATATCTCAAAATCTATTAAAGACAGGTATAGGGAATGCTCATATAAAGCGATAGGGGATGATATTTACTTCCTAATTCCGAATTAAAATACAGGGTGTTCTATTTAAAAAAATTGAGTTTTCTGCATTTGAAAATATGTCACTTTGTTCCTCAGTTTAGAACACCATGTATGTTAGAATGTAAAGTGTGCTTACCGTTTCTTAAAGTTATATCTACATTTATAACATAGCAAATTTGGAGTCTCTACTTGCAGTATTAACCGAGATATTAATTTCTCAATGATGCAATGATTATGACTAAAAAAAAAGAAAAACTTAAATAACTCAAAAACGGCAACATGTAGCTATAGCAATAGCTAATGAAAACTGACGTATTTATAGTTGTAGAATCCAAAAATGAATAAAAAATTATATCATTCTATTTAAAATAAGAAAGTTGATATCCATTTCCGGTCAACCGGAAGTGATATTTTGGTTAAGGTATTTAACATTTATAGTTCAATCGAACAGATAATGGTGCCAAAATCTCAAATATAAGTAAATAATAGAACATCATAAACTTTTAATGAACCAGTTGCGTGGAATACCTGTATATAACTATGTAATCGTTATAGCCACTAATCTTACCTTATACACAAATAATGCACCTCACCAATGCTCATTAATTTTTTTTAAAACTGCTTGGATAATTTAAAACTAATAAAATACGTAAAATAAATAAATAAAACAAGTAAATCGTGCAGGTTAAACCGATGAGTAAATTAATGTATGTAGGTACCCATGTAAACAATAATAAACTGCCGTATTGGGAAGTTGTTGTTTAATGTAAAGTTAGGCTTAGAAATTGGAACATCGCTGACTCAGCCGTTGTCCTTACTGATTATAATGTGTAATCGCTACCTAAATGTTTTATCCTTCTCTATGGGCCCAATACATTCAAAAATCAATCTGCAACCCACATTCCAAATCTTCGCAGAAGGTTGTCCACATCTGGAAGCACGCTTTTGAAATTTTTGAAAAGTTTATGTTTTTAAAGTATTTTTTTTTTGATTCGCATATAATTTTTATCATTGAAAATATCATTAAGTCAATATAATTTTTTTTATTACAATATGTATGTAACTTCTCCACACCTTTCTCAGTTTTAAAAGACGATGTAGTTAAATACTAATACGCCAGGAAATCGTAAAGATCTATAGAATTTATTCCGAGTTTCTGTTAACAATAACTTAGAGCGGACAGTAAAATAAACCGCAGGATCCAATCACGGACCTTTTTAATACAACACACCGACTCGAACCTATTTATTTTCCGGCGATTGACGATTTCTTTTCCTGCTTGCTTCTTCATTCTAGGTGGATCTGTTTACTTCTCGGCGACGGGTTCGACTTTCACTGCCACAATTAAATTTTAAAGCGGTCGGCTGTGCGGACGCACTCCGACCGGCTATCCCCCGACACGTAATCCGAACCGGCGGCGACTCGCCGTTCAAACAGAGGGCGTGAGTGAGACGTAGAGAGTGAAAGGACGATGCGTGAGCTTTTTTTTTCGAGCGTTCGGAATTAAATCCGGAGAACCTTCGCCCGGAGTCCGACGCACGATTCGAACGAGGACGTGAATTTTATATAGACGCCGCTAACCGAAAATTAAATTTTTAGTCGTATTTGCGTGCGCACGGAAACGACAGCGACCGGCTAAAGGTGGCACTCAGTCGGTCAAATGTGTTGTTGTTGCTTCCAAATGCGTGTTGCGCGGTGAGGCGGGTATTTAGGTCGTGGCTGAACTAAATGGCATGACTAAACGCGGAAGTTTACCTTGGGAATAATAAATAACACAAATCCATCAATTTCGCGAATTTTGACAGACAGTTTAGAAACGTCGCACATGCGATGTAATAAGGTAAACTTACTGTTTTTTTTTTCGCGCCTACCAATTTTCCAGAGAGTAATTTAGCTGATTGGTTTAATGAAATGTATTTTTAGTATTTTATTTTTAACTTAACTATTTTTATTCAAAGAATCTAAAAAAATTCTCATTTTTTCTCGCTTTTCGGAATTATAGCCGATTCGCCACGATTAAATGGAGTGTTGTCGCTAGTAAGTACACAGGTAAAAATTTGACGGAGTGAAATAGGGAGTCTCCGTTTTGGAAATATTTTTTCCAAAAAGGAGTTGCCATAGCTGAAAACAGAAAGCATTTCCTCGGTTTTATACAAAATCTCAACCAAAACGAAGAGATTGAATTTACTCCGCTTTCTAACACGATTTTCAAGGAAGAAATAATCTCCGTTTTCTCTCCGCATCTATACTACCGTATTAAAGTCCTAAATGTGAACAAATATCCCTAACATTGCATTATATTTTCTCCTTCACGGAGGTGATAATTTGTTTACTTAACAGATGTTTCTATTTCTAATACCTCAACGCCAAAAAGGGAAAGGGTACCTCCGATTGGGAACATTTGTTCTCCAAATCGTAACTGCTTCCCTAAACATTTTAATTAATTATTTCCACGTGGACTTACTTGCATTAGCAACGGAGATAATTTTATCTGATACGATAGTAGTATTACATACATATGGGGGAAACAACATCCATTATTCATTTTAATAACAGCAGTAAGAGTTAAAATTTCTCCATTTCGGAAACTTTTACATTTATTACAAAATAGTAAAACTGCATAAGAGAGACAAATTGGTCCTTAACGGATTAGGTTGCCTCGGTTAAAGATGTGTTTTCTCCTATGAAAAGCAAAATTATCTCTGTATTCATCCGTTTAGTAGCAAAACATTTAACTCCGAAATGGAGGCTCCTTGAATGGATGGTCCCGAGGGAACACCGGAAAAGAGTTGAAACGGTGTTAGATTCAACTCCGTATTTTTATCTGTGTAGCTAACAAGGGAACACCGGTAACTGTTAAATTGCGATTTCCATGAAACTCTGCACACTGAAAGACTGCCATGGTAGAAGCATTACCTTTTTCCTGCACATTGATCCAATTTAACGGTACAGCACCCTCTAAAGTTTGGGCGACTTTTCAATTTTTAGAAATATCTCCGAAATTGCAAATATACTAAAAAAACTATTCAACATAATTTGCAGGAGATCACATGGTTCAAAATATGACGCAGCCTGTCTTTGCAAGAAGCCAATAATTCGGGAGGGAGTATCTCCTGCCCCCATTTTTTAAATAATTTATCTTTTTCTTATTTCTCAAAAAATGCGCTGTTGCGTAGAAAACGATGGTGTATAACAAATTCAGAGAAATAATAATAGTAATGATGAAAAAAATATAATAAGGGTTCAACATCAAATACTAAAAGTCTATCAGATGCATTCAGTGTCGCAGTGCAAATTCTCGGACACCTCTCCCCGCAGAATTTTGTCTGGGACCCCTTATCTATTGCTGTATATTTGTAAAATATTGCTAACAATAATATCTGAGGGTCCTTCAGATGGCTGGGCCCACCCTTCATGCGGGGGTTGTGGGGATGTATTTTACACCAAAAGATGCATTTTCTAAATGCGTTCATTTATATTTTATATACTTTTTAATAAAATATCATTTATTCTTTTACTACAATATCTTCAGAAAAGTGCGTATAAAGATTTATATTTTGATTCATTAAGTTATTTAATGTTTAGTGTAGGTGTATAATTTACAGTTGACACTTTGTGACTTTTCACACGGTCAATTATGTCAGGCTGCGCATTTATGGAGCAATATAATAAACATTAACATTTGGCAGAGACGTATACGTAATTTTATCCATACCAAAATTGATTAGATCTGCAATTAAACATGAACCTTCGAAAAGTCACGCAGACGTTTGGATATATGTGCATATATAAGACAGTCGTTCCAAATGATGTATTATGTGTCGTGCTGCGTACAATTATTGTAGTTTGGTACAATACCAGTAATTAATATAGCTAATGTGTTGAACATGTTACTTGTGACGTTTCAAGTAGCCAATGTCGTAGTAATTCATTTGACACCAGAAGAAAGTAATGCCTTGCAAAATATAATTGTAGCTGCTCAACATTATAGCATGTTTTCCTTTGAAGACGTGAATGTAACGACGTTCTCTCGAAGGCGTCAAACATAAGCTCATAAAGGTTAAGTCACTACGTCACTACTACAGTTATACAGAATGAGAAAAAAGTGGGATGCGATCTCACAAAATTTGAAAATGCCATTGTCGATGAAAAAATAATTCATGACATGGATTTCGACGGTGGGCTTTAGAACTAAAAGAAGAAATTGGCCACTAAAGTTTTAAGCAGAGAATTGGTGGATTTGGCACTTTAAGAAGGTACATAATATTGTATCCCAAAAGATAACAAAATTTATTCCCATTTTCAAATACGTCTATTCTTGTAGAACATAGTTTAAAGGATAATCTAATTTAGGCATTATTAAATAAAAATGTATAATTTGAACTTTAGAATAAACCATGATTTATACGTATTTTGTTTTACTCTTTTAATTTATGCAATACCAAACAATATGAGCTATGCGATTATTTTATTGGTTTTGCAAAATTGGTTGGCGAATATCTTTGTAAATAGATACTCTAGAGCTTTAGGAAAAAATACTCCTTCTTCTTCTTCTTCTTCTAATTTTGGGCAAAGACTTTAAATTTAAAGTATAAAATGAATCAGAAACATCAAATTTTTAGGTGTTCTGATTGATATGGAATGTCACATATAAGATGATGCACGGAACCCGTCCATTAAACGTGTTTGACTTTGCGATGATATCTCGATTGTAAGACTTTGGAGTTAAGCATAGTTGTCTATGATCTCTTTAGGAAAAATTATTTCATCCATGATCCACTTCCGATTACATGGAAAGTCATGGCCAACTTTAATATTTTAAATAGAAACCTATATTCTCTTAGTGCATTTTCAGGTTCTACTAGGAATTTTAAAGCCAATTTTATAGAATATCTACTTATCTATCGGCTACCGTTTCCGAGTTATTTTGGTTTTTGTGAAAAAAGCTCAAAAAATATGATGCTGTAAATGCGTATAACGGCTATAATATAATAATAATAGATGCAATTGTTTTTTTTTAAACAGATCATGGCCAACTATGCGTAATCCCAAAGTTACAAAATCGAGATATCATTGCAGTCAGAAACTTTTAATGGACAGGTTCTGTGAATCACCCTGTATATGAAAGTATAAATATAGTACTGATCTGGCGGGCAGACGAATTGACCACTCTACTAATATATTACGTACTGCTGTGTACTGATCGAATAAAAACTTGAATCTAACCACGAAAAGTAAATTGTGAGTGAATGAAATCAGACTTTCTTAATTATCCGAAAATTGAAAATGTTAAAAATAAAAGAACAGAACTTTCAATCCAATGACGCTAATTAGCAATCAATTTACTTTACAAAATGGGTTTAATTACAATGGTGCAGAAAAAAAACCTTGAACTAAAGGTTCTGGCCTAAAATAAAAACTGCAATTGACTCTAAATTAAAATAGGACAATGTTATTTCCTATACAAAGCAAACATTTGGTTTGTTCAGGAAGATTATCCAAAATACACAACCTTTGAATTTCTATCCACGTGGTTCCACAAATTAAAATCAAAGCGTGAACAAATGCAAGAAATTTACAAAAAATGAAAAAACTAAAAGAAAGAACAAAACTTCTACTCACCCAAACAAAACAACCAAAATATGCAACTTAAAATACACTCAGCGAAACTGGGTTGTCTAACCACAGCAGTACGTACCTGCATTAAATTAAAAATGATGGAAAATTACATTTGAAGCCAAACTTATCAGAAACGCAAAAGTAAAGGTCAGCGTACTGGTGTATTGCCGGATTAATGTCTCATCTGGATTAAGTGAGCGTTAACCCACGCATTCGTGTAGGTTTAATGTCCGTTTATTGCGTCGACGGCAGGTAGTTTCGATAAAATCAATGGTGGTGTAATGAATTCATTTGCTTCATGTAATGTATACAAAACCAAAGATGTCGTTTTAATATGTGTAAGTCGACAAATATGTACAATATGTATATGCTTTAAAGAACCTACATCGACTATATTTATTTTTGACCAACACAGTCTTTTTTTTTCACAGGAGTAATTTAAACTGGCTGCGTAGTATTTTTTCTTTTTCGATTTCCGGGTTAGAATAACAAGATAATGGGGTGTTTTTGCGAAAACAAACGCAACATAAAACGAAAACATCCGCAAAGTGGACTGGAAGCACACAAAAGGAAAAAAAAAAATCAAAAACGCCAACGGACGTCGGCCAAATTAATGCGTACATATTTCTCCGAACTCGGATTTTTATTGTTTCCGTTTAATTAAAAGGGCGAACGTATTACATGAAAACTCTTATCTGATCAGGAATAAATGTTTTACTGGAGAATTTACGTCCGAATTTGAGGCGAAAGATATATATAATAACAATAACCAGTACTTAACTCTTTAATGATATCTAGTATGGGCATGTTGGATTATGCAATCAAATCATGAAGAGTTATGAAGATTTATGGTGCTCGCTTGGATATTTGTGTAGTAAATAATAGTGAACAAGATTGTTTGTTGCCTGGTCTATTTATCTGGAACCAGCCGAATAATTTTATAAAAAGGGGCTTTAAGTGAAAGTTTTTTTTTAATCCATTACAGATCTTAAACTTGAGGCACATTCTCCTTTAACACTAAATTATTTAAAATACAGACAAATTCTTGCGAAAATTAGAAAACAGTTTATTAGATGTTTTCATTATTTTTTATGAAATATAAAGAGGTATCCTTAGTACTGAACCGTCCAAACTCTATGAATTGCGAATATTCATAGAATTTGGCTCAAAGGCTATAGCAGTTATACTAGGAGACTTCTTGTTGAGCATCCTTGTATTAGAGAGCATAAGGTTACTGCTATTAGTTAATTTTTCGTTTTCCGTGTATGTAATTTTCCCAAAATGGTATTTCTTGGTGGTAACATTTTTTTATTAACGTTTTGATCATACATATATGTAGCCTTTATCAAAAATATTGGTCTTAATTAAAGAATTTAAACTGTAACAAAAAGAATTAAAATTTATATAAGAATGGACTTATTATGGAAATAAAAATTAAGTATGCACCTTAAAACTCATTCTTTCAAAATTTTGAAATTGTGTAACTAAAATTTTAAATTCTACATACCTTTCCTTTGAATATACAGGGTGAGTTTTTTTAAATGGCAAAGTTCATTTATTAAATAACTGCTAGCTGAATTAAAATTTTGATAATTGGAGTATTTCTTGGTGGTAACATTTTTTTATTAACGTTTTGATCATACATATATGTAGCCTTTATCAAAAATATTGGTCTTAATTAAAGAATTTAAACTGTAACAAAAAGAATTAAAATTTATATAAGAATGGACTTATTATGGAAATAAAAATTAAGTATGCACCTTAAAACTCATTCTTTCAAAATTTTGAAATTGTGTAACTAAAATTTTAAATTCTACATACCTTTCCTTTGAATATACAGGGTGAGTTTTTTTAAATGGCAAAGTTCATTTATTAAATAACTGCTAGCTGAATTAAAATTTTGATAATTGGAGTATATATTGTTGTAGCAGCTTCATAATTAGAAAATATTTTTAATTACACCGAATGATCCATAAGTTTGTAAGGAATAATAATATTTTTTTTTAATGGCATATAAAAGTAGCTTATTGTGTTCCATATTAAATCCTGAATTAAATCTTTTGTTATAAATATTTTTTTAGAAAATGGCTTAGTTTTTCAATTATTCTCAATTCTCTTTAAAAAAATGGCGGAATCGCATCCACGGATTTGTCTGATCTCTTTTCAAATGGTATAAAGTTGGGAAATCAGCTTCTGTTGTGTTACAGTATATAGTTCTCTGGATCTTAAAACCACAGTAGAATTTATAGTTTTTATACCGCTTGAACCTAAACCAAGGTTGCAATGGGAACACTGTAATTGCTGAAAACTTATTTATTTTAAATGAAACACCCTGTATTTTTTTTGTGAAATCTTACAGCGCCAAATCAGCTTTAAAAGTTTTATAAAATATATGCTATACCCCGTTTATAGTTTACGAGATAATTAATGTTTTATGAAAAGTCATAAACAAATGAAATTTCAAATATTAAAATGAAAAACAAAAATGTTTGCACATATTTTAATTAAACAGAAAAATAAGTTTGTTAATTGTCGGTGGTTAGAAGGCTACTAAAACACCACTGGGTCTCAAGTTTTATTACATAATAGACAAGTACTCATCACTTCAGTCTTTATAACGGCTTAACAACTAATAACACTTCTCTACCCTCCACTATCTGCCTTACTGATCAAACCACCTTAATTGTTTATTCCAATTTATGGTACAAATATTATTGGCTAATAAGTTATATTAAATGTTCGAAAATACGTCTCCCTGCGCATACACGCATTTAGTCTTTCAACAAACTCTCTTTGAACGCGATTAAAAATCTGGAGTTATACTTTGGCACGCAGTCTTGATCCTTTCTAACATGTCTTAACGTGATAACATATACTTTTTCTTTTACATATCCATTAGATATACCAAAGCAGGATGCTATTTTAAAAAACTCCATAAACTACCTTCTTACACCATACATACATATTTTACTAATTATCTTAAAAAGTATCTATTTTAGATGAGTAATGAATATGACTTTTTTGTATTTTTATAAGGGCAGTTTGATGATAAAGAGAAAAGTCGGTAGTTGTATTTAAAAAAAATTGATACTTTTTCAATTCGAAAGTTTAACTGTAATTTTCGGACACGCTGTATAATGTTTTCGAAAAATTCATTCGGTTTCGGATGCTACTTTATACAGCCAATAATTCTACAAATTTCCAATTTCCCAAATTAAATACCTTTACAGTTATAGAAGTTCAGATGGACTCGTCCATCCGATACAAATTTAAAAAAAGCAAATATTTCAAATATGGTTGAAAATAACAACATAGTTGTTTTAACAAACTCACTTTAGATTTGAACGAGGAATTAAAATATGTAATAATATATAGGGTGTTCCAGTTAAAATAACAAATTTGACAGTCACTTCCGGTACAACCGGATGCACTAGATTATTAAAAATATTTTAGTTCAATAGCGCAGGTCGGCTTTAGTATACTGCGAAATTTTCAGAATTTTCCAATGCATTCTCTTTCATATATCGATCGATGTAGTTCGTCGTGAAACACCCTGTATAAATGTTATATACATAAACAAGAACATTAACAATCTTCTCAACAATTTGTTACTTTTTGTTTTAAAGGACTAGTATCCCTAGTGGGTGTTCTTCTTGAGTAAGTGTCACAATTTGAATTTCTTGGAATTATACCAATGCATCATACATGTGTATATTTGTATCTTATGTATTTGCCTGCCAGAATTAACTTCAAACTCCTACAAATGATTTCACCGCTTTTAAATTTCAATACCCTCACCGGTTCATTGAGTCGAACTTTACCTCTGGGCATGGACTCAGAAATTAAAATGTCTTATTACTCTTGTCTGATCATAGCAGTCATTACAATATCCGGGCAACCAGCTCCAAGTAAAGTACGTCAGCTTTCTCGAAACAAAGTTTACGAATAAAGATAACTACTGGAGCTAAAATACTTGATGAAAGAAAACTGCATTTTAATATGACAAATGGTTATACTTTCTAATGCATCATTAAGATCATTTCCTACTCTTATAGGCAGTAAATGAGAAAAAAAAATCAGAAGAACAAATGCTGGGTAAAAATTTAAACCTTGCGCAATAAATCCTAATCTGTTGCTTTGATGGAATTGATTTTCCAGTAGGATATGATGTGAATGCATCACTGCCTTACGGCTGAATTCAAAACTAAGTGTACGTAAATTTAACATAATTTTCCCCTTTACCAAATTTGATACAGGCTAAAACCGCTAGCTAAAAGTTAATAAAAAAATAGTGTAAGAGCGTATCATTAGTATTCACACTCTTAAATCAAGTAAAGCTGAAACGTTAACAAAAACAGGTTGCAATAATAGATATTTATATTAATGCCTAACAACTAAAAAACATTAGTTTGCTTTCATGGAAGAAACAATCTGTAAAATTATATCGACATGTAATTTATCGCGAGTTTTCCGCTTAACTTATTACAATCAACTTATTGCAAGCAATCAATCTTGTTGAGAAGTCGTTTTCAAATACAAATTAATTAATTTTAATTTAGAAAAAGATCGATTGCCGATGGCAACTGACACAGGAAAGGGGAGTAGAATTCTCAATGCCATTGTTAGATTTATACAGATTAGGTCTAAATTGCTTCTGTATATGAATTGAATAACATTTAGTAACGCTAAATTTTTATCTTTCTTGCCGATGTTTTTTTTTTCTATTTTCAGATTAGCGCTGTTCTTTCTCAACGCTTCTTCATGCATATCGTAAATTTCTTTTAAACTGGATAATTGAATTTTGTGCGTGTTTTTGAATAATATGCAGTTGTAATCTTTCAGTTTTTCTGGTTGACATAGATAACTGTTGTCAAAGTTAATTAATAGAGAAAAGAAATGAAAGTATATTGTCCGTCTTCATTCGGCTTATTGCTATAATTATCTAGACTACATGTTTCGGTCTACCTAGGAAGTCATTTTCAGCTCTATGTGTCGGAATAAACTATAAAATGAAAGTTATCCTAGGTTGGTGTATTGTTGGAATAGTAATTTTGAAAATTTAATTTAAATTTTAGATAATAAAATTAGATAATAAATTTAAATTTGTCGGAAGAGGAGTACGAGAATATTATACTTGTGTGTATGGGAGTGTATATAATTGTGTTTGTTAAAGTGTACGCTAAAGGAGAGGTTATTCCATCTATCGTGAAACATGCCCTGCAACTGTCCGTATGTTTTAGCTTTTCTTGCAAAACGAAAATTCTTTGTGTTGTTGTAGATGTACCCTACAAGAATAAGCAGTAACCCGAGCTATGCTGCTTCATACGCAACTACATATATCTTTAGCCATCAAAGTAAAAGCAACGGATGATAATTCTGCTGTCGAATTTTCGATATGGTAAGACCATTTGAGATTTTTATCTATGTTATCCTCGAGAAATTTTGCTCACCGTGACTGGCTCAATTGGAGTAACCATTAACCACCCATAAAGTGTAGCTGCCTATCTATTAAGGCAATAAACGACCCACTCACAATCGCCAGGGGTGGTAGGCAGATTGTCTGTGCGGGGAAGCGATGCGGTGGGCAAACTTTTCAAAACAGGTGGATTCTAGCATTCAACTTTTCGCTGCCATTAGGAAATCATATCCTAGAAATATGCAGAACGGAAATTTTGGTTGGGTAGAGCTTCGGCTTGGCTGCAGACCGCCTTATAGGCTGCAGACATCCTAACCCGGTCGGGCGTCATTAGTACCCAGTGTCTATCTGATCCACGCAATCACTCACCGAAGAAAGGGCGATGTGGCTGAAGCAAACCTTCTGACGATGGGTTGAAAGCGAACCCTAGTATTCAACTTCTAGTTGCTATTAGGGGATCCTCTAACCCAGTTATCTATATAACAGAGAAACTATGGTCGGTGTTGAATTGGGTATAGTTTTGGGTCTCTCAGTGACCTTCTAATAGTTTGGACAGTTAGTGGAACGATCCAATACAGTCAAGGGTCTATACAAGACAGCTACGTTACACGGAGGCTCTTTGTTTCGTGTGCTTAATCTGGTACGGCCGGAGATATCGATCTTGCCGTTCACCCATAAAACGGGAGGAGACCTTGTTTAACATGGGGAATAAGGGGAAAAAGTCCACCGGGAGTGGGCAGTCGGTCCTTTCCAATAAGGCGTCCGACTCTTACGGACATGTCAGCTTCGAGGAGAGCAATGGTCGGTGTCATAGCGTATCTTATTTCTCCTTGTGGCGGAGGAGGAGAAAGGATCTTTGACTCCTTCAGATTCTGCGTCCAAAGCCATCCACGTTTTCGGCCTAGTTTGTAACATCCACCGTGAAAACAGAGTAATAGGCCAACGCCTAGATGCCTGTTAAAAACACATAAGTAATACATTTATGGGAAAACTAAATAATTAAAATTCAATTCTAAATCTCGTGCTCTGCCTGAAGGTGCCACACAATAATAAGAATAAATTTATTGCCAAATAATGTTTCCACCAAATAACAACAAAATATATGCATTAGTCTCAACATATAAACACTTAAATATACATATAACCCGGCTGATGGTCGAGTGGCTTGCACGCTTGGCTATCAGTCGCGGGGTCGTCGGTTCGAGCCCGACAGACTGCTTTCAGAGTGAGGTTTTCGTGGTTTTCCTCACTCCTTGGCGAATGCTGAGAGATGAACATCTCAAGTCGCTCCACGGGCGCAGGCATAATAATAACTCATGGCCGCCGATGCCCCCTGTAATTGGCGAAAGCTGTTGGGGGATGCTAAGGCATGAATTATTATTATTGTTATTATTATTATTATTATTATTATATACACCTACAATGATAGTACAGATATACCGTAGATACAATTAAAAGGCCCAACTATAATTTTATTGTAATAAATACAGATTAAATAAAAGAAAATAAAACATAAGAACAAAAATGTGTGAGAGAAAAAAGGAGAAAGATTACTTAATATATTGAAGGTACATACGCATTTACCAAACTGCATACTGCGCAATTAAAAATATCAATCAATCGGGTAATCTCAATATATGCTTCACAAATCAATCTTAAAGGAGCGTTAAATAATAGATTCGAGTGCGGTGTGGCAACCAAACTTGGCATTTGGTCACAGCCGGCAGTCATTTTATTATTAAGTTTATTGATGGCTCATAGTATATCTTCATTCGTTATACAGTTTAACGTTAAGTTCAAAGCATTGTTATACACCAAGATGGCAATGTCAAGTTCAGACTGTTAAAAGAAATTGGCAAAATGCATGCTGAAAGCACTGACAATCTCGTGAGGGTTATCAAGTTCTTCATCGCCATATAATATTTTACTAGGAATTCTGCTATGATTTCTACGACTGTTCACAAACGATAGACCAGACTTGCGCTGAGGGCATCTCAAAATGCCTGTGGAAGAATGGAAGGCTAGAATTCATCTCCGACGGCCAGGCTGCCCTCACAGCTTAGCGGGCTGTCAGATTTGACTCTGAAGTGGTACTGAAGTGCCACAGAAAACTTAAACAGCTGGCGGAACATGTAAATGTGACATTGAGGTGGGTGCCAGGTGACTCTGGAATCAGAGGCATAGAAATAGCTGACACTTTAGCAAGGCACTCCAGCGAGACGCCGTTCTTAGGTCCAGAACCGATGTGTTGTAGCTCATATGGCAGCATCAAAACGTTCGTCAGGTCGAGTCGGTAAGTTAACTCTCAGCCAGATTGCTGCAATTTTTTTGATAGGGTGCAGCCTGACTGAGAGGGCTAAAATTAACATGGGGGACAATAGGTCTTTCTGGCCGAGTTGCCTTTTTTTGCACCCGCCTATGAAGAAAAGAAACGAACACAGGAGAACTGATATTTTATAAACTATACGAACAAATTCAAAAAAGATACAGAAAACTGAATAATTTAAGAAAACAGAAAGATCATGAAACAAACAGGAAGAAGGTAAACATGGAACACCCACCCATCCTGATTTCTATCCAAATACTACAAACTTGTCAGATGTTGAATTTACCAAGGACGAATTGGATGTATTACAAGTTGGAGCAAAATTCGCCATCAACACACACAGAACAGATCTAAATGTAACAGCTATTGAAATGGAATGTGCTTTCAGAGGCCATAGGGATGAACAGCAGATTACGAGTGATTGTATACATTTTTTGAAGAAATATGAGAGGATTGTACAGGGTAAATAAAACAGAATCGTTTAGTAAAAGCTAATGCAGATACAAACTTTGGTATAGTCATAATGAAAAAAACAAACTTACATTGACAAAACTTTGGAATATATTGATAATAATGACTGGTCTTTCTGTTTTCTTAAATTATTCAGGTTTCTGTGTCTTTTCTGAATTTATTCGTATAGTTTATAAAATATCAGTTCTTCTGTCATTCTTCCATATATTTGTAATAAATTATATTGTATTTTATTCTTATCTGGATAATGTTTGTGTAGTTCTATTTTGATTATGTTCTTCGAGATTATGTACTTCGTATTATAGCTTAATTTGTGATGTTTTACCCTCGCAAAGTTTGGTGCTAGTTTTACTCTTAAGCATTTTTTTATAAAAAATATATGCTCATCTAAGTCTTCTACTTTTCATCTCATATTTTACAAAGATAATATAACCTACCTACCTATTACCTGCAATAACATATCAAATAAAATTTTTAATTTTTTCAAATAATATAACATATTATACTTTCAAACCAAAATATAAATTAAATCACATAATAAAAACTAATGATACAGATATTTTAAACAACAACCGTGTTTATAGCATCAAATGTGGCAATTTCAATGCAATATATATAGAAGAAACTGGTTGGAAATTAGAAATACGAATTAATGAACATAGAAAACAACTAAAATCTCCATTTCATCCACATTTGATAAACACGGGACATACATGTACAAATAATAAAAACATAAAACTATTACATAGATGCGATAAAAGTCATAAACTGAGATTGCTCGAGATAGAAAGCACGGAAGAAATAACAATGTATTAATATTAAACGAAGAATTGGAATATAATATAAAACCTTTATTAACATTTTTAAAAAGTAACGAATAAAGACTGCACTAAATCTATCATTTTTATACATTATTTATATATCTACATTCAGAAAGTGAAATTTCACATTTTACATTATAATTTTATCAATTTCAAATCTCCACATAATTAACAATATTTTTTACAGTCTTACATGTTTTCCTATACACAATACATACACAAAAGTTTTTCTACACAACTTTATTTAAAGCATTTTGAATAAAAATTGTTATTTTACGTACTGCTGTGTACTGATTGTAATAATTAAAATGCAAAATGAATTTCTAAATTAAAATTAAATTAGCTGGCTCAACGCATAAAAATCTTAAATGGGCGAAAAAAAAACAATTAATCTCAGAGTTACTCTCGCGAATTAAAACTTGAATCTAACCACGACAAGTAAATTGTGGGTGAAAGAAATTTGACTTTCTTAATTACCCCAAAAACTGAAAAGGTTTAAATAAAATAAAAAGAAACAGAATTTGAATGACGTTAATAAAAACAAACAAAATTTTATTATAAAAAAGAAAAAAAAGTTAATTACAAAATTTTGCAGAAAAAAAAACGTGGTCCTGGCTTAAATCAAAAAACTGCTATAGATTCTAAATTACAATAGGATAATGCTAAATCCTATATCAAAGCAAAAAAACAAATTAGTTCAGGAAGATATTTTTTTTCAAAATACAATCACTGGTTCAAATTAAAATAAAATGAAATCGTGAACACTAAACATTACCAGAGTTGAAAACTAAAAGCAACACAAGCTTCTATTCACCCAACCCGAGGTGATAAGAAAAATAAAACTAATCAGCAAACTAGAAAACCAAAAATTAACTCTTTAAAATATTATTAAAAAAAACTAAAATTAAAATAATCTTCCTGCACGTAAAATAATAAATGATCTTATATAAATGGTGTACACAACAATATAATAACAATTATTATTAAGCGAGTTCCTTGAATGGACAGAACACAAATTACATATAAACGACATTCAAATCCTAAAATTCAAATGAAATAACAAAATGGCAGCAAGATTTAAAAATTACGTTAGCTTACGCCGGCATCTACCAAGAACTGCAATGACAAAGTTAAACAGTCGTATACAATATAAAATCCACTCACGCGCTAACGCCTACCGCAAACACGCACAAATCATTGAAGAAAACTCCTAGAATAAATATAAACTATACCAGCGAACGCATCATTTTAAAGAAGTGAATTAATTTAAAACAACTGAACACTGATATAAATAAATTACCAATTAAAAAAATTACTAAATCTTACAAAAATAACATTACATCTGTGAAAATTCTCCGAAACATTGACAAAGGGCGATCGGAGTAAAATCATGACAAAATCTATAGCCAATTAAAAAAACCTCTCGCAATACAGGGTGTCGTCCAACGCAAGTACATATATTTCTTCCTCAGTGCGTCGCTCAGATGATAGGGCGCTTCCTCCTCGGTGATCCAAGGGCCTCTCGTCGATCGCGAACGGAGTGCTCAGCACCCGCTCACTTCCCGGTGCTAGAACGCCGCGTAGGTAGTAGTATCCCAAAACCTGGCAAGGACGCAAAGCTTCCTCAGAGCTACCGCCCATCTGGTCTCCTCTCGAGCGATCTAAGATCATTGAAACGTCGTTTTACAAAGATACGCGCTGAAACCGAAGAACTGGGTCCTGCCTCGGAGCAATTCGGATTCCGTGCAGCTACTGTACGGATTTCCAGCTCCTGAGCTGACCGAGACCATTAGAGATGCGTTCGAGAGCCGTGATATGGTGGGGCGGTTTCCTTGGATATTAGCAAGCGTTCGAGACAATGTCTGGCATGACAGGGCTAATTTATAAAATGTATAAGTTAAAAATTTAGTACGGGAATAATTAAACTAGTAAAAATTATTTAAACAGGGCAGGTCCCCTCCGTCAGGTGAAGGGGACCTGTCCGAAGAGAGGTGCCCAAGTGCGGGGTCCCTCAGGGCTCCCTCCTTGGGCCTGAATTATTTTGATATATATGTCGGACATGCCAGTCGAGTCAGTACGGCGGTGGCTACCTATGCGGATGGACACTGCCGTTCTTCGGCCGGTCGGGACGAGCCAATGGGTCTCCCGTCGCCTTCAGAAGGCGTGGACGCCTCCGTTCCGGGCTACCAGATAGGAGACTCTCCATCAACGAGTCGAAGTCCGTGCGGTGAGTTTCACTAATGGACGCGACCTCCAACGGGCTTCATCTGCGTCAACGGCAAGAGACTGTCTTGGGAGCCCAGTCAAGTACCTAGGCTCCATCTGGACAGGCGCCTTAACATTCGCGTCCCACATAAGACCACATTAAGCTAAAATTTCTGACCGCCAAGGAATATTTAAATGCCATTACTCTCCGCTCCAGTAGGTGACTACGGTCAAAAATCATAGTTTAGCAAATATTTTTAAGCCCACCGCTGCCGTATGGGCTTGGTTGGTCCTCGTATCCCGGTGCCATCTGGGGGCCCTCGAGGCCCTGCAGAGTCGGATGCTGAGGACCATGACCGGGGCCCACTGGTGTATGCGCAACGAGCAGCTTAGACGAGACCTTGGGGTCGAGTCTCTGGAGTCCTTCCTGGCGGCACTTTCGCGTGGGACCTGGGGGAGGGCGGCCCTGTTAGATAACCCTTTAGTCAAGAGATATTATTGACGCGCAAGGACCGTCCCCCCCAGGTGAATGTCGGCGCCTGCCCTGTGCCGTGACGCAGCCCAAATAGACGCTATACCTTTTATTTATCCTTTTTGTGTAAAGGGGCGCACACTAAATGTTGTGCAGTCCTCCCTTATCTATTTATTTATTGTTTAGATTACTGGCCCCTTACACCACATTTTACATTTTAGTTTTACTTTTAATAACATGGCCCTTTACACCCCTTTTTATTTTAAATCAATTTTATTTATACACTCCCGACACGGGCCTTTACACCCCTTTTTGTAATATTTAATGCATGTTTGACAGCGGCCATATACACCCGAAACTGTTTAGTCTTCCCTATTTCTATTTCTTTTTGTCTATTTAATATGTTTGACCAAGGGCCATTTACACCCAGTTATTAGTTTTAAAAAATTAGTTTAAAAAAAAAAAAAAAGAATTACTTTGAGTTGCCCAACTTATGGGTCTTCAACACATGATGATAGATAGCTGATGGAGATGTAGATCATGTTAGAAAAAGAAAAAAAAAAAAAAAAAAAAAAAAAAAAAAAAAATTGGCTTGTGAACATCACCTATCTATACCATGAACGTTTTTGACACTGTCCTCCGGACTAGCTTTATTCTTCTTTTTGATTTGTATAGCTTCTTATCTGATTGTGTTATGATTATTGGAAAAAAAAAAAAAAATAAAGAAAAAAAAAAAAATATATATATATAATACACACACATATGCTTTTGACACTATTACCAATAGCCAGGAGCGGGTATATTTAGTACCTACAGTTATCATATTTTGGAAAAAAAAAAAAAAAAAAAAAAAAAAAAAAAAAAAAAAAAAACCACATACATATCAACAAGGCATATAAAATATCTATAAATATTTATACGGCTATCGTGTCAATATCCAACGAAGAGAAGAAAGGAAGAAGGAAGAAGAAGCCTCAAAATCGTGGGAGGCCCCCCCATCTATCCCTACTGGGTTTACTCTCACCCTTGGAGGTCCATCTCCCGCCGAGACCGTAGGTGTAGCGACTTACTAGAATGGTCCGACTCTTAAAACTATCACACTACGGTGAGAATTCAGCCGTACCATCAGAGGACAAGGGGATTTAGAGCCAACTGCGGCTAATCCCGGAATACCAAAGAAGACCCGAGTCGCCTCAGTCTGTTGTTTGTCCTCCACAATCTGAATTGTATTTTAATACGTTAATGTGATGGTTTTAATTGTTGTTTGTTTTGATTTTTTAACATTTTTCTCTGTACACATTGTTTAGATATTACAAATTGACGTTTTGTAAGTATTTTAATATTAATATTTAAATTTAACACATACATTTTACATACTATTCATCTTATAGTTTGCCTGATGATGGTATTATACCAAAACATGTGGCAAAATATAAATTAGAATTAAGCTATCTTTGTTGCTTTCATTTTCTGTCTTTTGCAAGTTATGAACTGCGAGCATCACCTTCACTTAAATTAAAAAGTGATTTATCGTTTTCTTTGCGTCAAAAAAAAAAAACATATCATTTTGTTCGCCAACTACTTTTTATGCTACAACAGCATACTCGTAATGATTAATTGGTGACTTTTTGCAAGCGATTATTTTATCTAATCACTTTGACGAAGCAAGAAGCATATCATTAGAGAAAAAAAGCCTTTCCGCCGACATAAAGGAAAAACACCCGGCTGTCTAGCCGAAAATTCCCGCAGAAACGAGCCGAAAAGTCCCACATAATTAATTAATATTATCACTCTATGATACGAGCAAAAAAAAAACAAGAGAACGAAGCACGACGCCAGTAGGAGATCCGCCCTTAATGAATTACATTTCACAAAGCAGCGGGTGAATTAATTATCTATGTTGGTTGAATAAAATTCTCCTTACAGGTGGGCTTAGGACTACCGCAAAGGGCCCCATCTACCATTCTCTTTTCTTAACATCCTCGCCCTCAAGTCCGCAAATTAGATCGGCACAGATCCTTTTGCTATCACCTCTCCTTTCTTCCATCAGGCTTTCCGAGATGGCGAATGAATTTGGGGTGGGCGTCGGGGTTAAGGTTCAATATACTTCATCGGTTCCGCATTTTTGTAGGCGGGCTCCCCTTGTTAATAAATGTCCGTATTAAATTCCGATTTTGGTTAAGAAATTACCGCGGTGGGGGATCGTCTTTTTTGATAATAACGGATTTGATACTATGCGGTAGGCGTGGGATGTTTGTCTTGAGGTTGTGACGTTTAATCTGTTCAAATTTGCGGTTCTAACCTCGAGGGTTGGCGGAAATCTCTAGGGGTGCCTCTGCTCGTGATTCCACTGAGATTACCCAGCAACCAAAAGGACGGAGTAGCTCCTGCATTATTTAATACAATTTTTATTTTATTTTAAGAAGCAATAAATATATTAGGTAAACTTAATGCAGGTGCCGAGTACTATTCAATAATAGCAAATAAGTTAATTTAATGCCAGTTTTTTTTTTATTGCGCATGTGGAATCGTGGAAAACAACTCAAACATCACAACAAAAAAGAAGGATTGTACCATTACAAAGGTAGTAAAAATAAACGACAATGTGGAATCTGGTGGCATTTCAAATGTTATAAACAAAAACAGAATATATCAAAAAAGATTGTAGACACTAGTGAAGAAAGGAACGTGGCCTTTACTTAAATGCAAAAAAAAAAAATGGATTTACCTAGATAGGTACAAATTGAATTAGCACTGACAGAAATATCCTTTTCATTTAAAAGGAATTGCATTAAACCAAAAGTTTTCTATATCGATATGATTTGGTGTTTCCTTCAAAAGGAATATAATTTTAAATTCACGCATTTCTTCGGAAATAATATATTTTTCGTTGAAATAGTTTATTCTTTTAAGTGAAATATGTTGATAGTTGATTCAAGTCCTCTTTATTTTGAACTTGAAAACTATGTGGATTGGCAGAAGACTGTAAGCATGTTGATTCAAGAGGTTTTCCTTTTCTTATAACATTTATTCATTTTAGACTTAAGCGTAAACACAACTAAATGCCGTGATCATTTTCAATCGATATGAAAATGAATTATCTGCAAAAACCCATGCATTAAGGAGGGATTTGCCGTTAGAATGTTGTAAATTCTAGTAGTATTGGGAGTTGGTCGCAGCAACCACCCTAGCACTCTAGTGTGCCGTTAAATAAATCGTTCATTCAATGGCAATGACCCCTATCAGATGTCTAGGAAAGCTTCTAGTAAATATTTTTTCCAGCATATTTTGTGCGAAATATTATCTGTTACTGAAATGAAATAGGAGACGCGCCATCTATGCGACAATTTCTCTAGTACACATAAGTATACCTGCTCATCTGCTGTAGTGTATGGGGAAAAAACTGCTATACGAGAATAAAATGAGGTATTTATTTTTACTTCCATGTAAATATTTAGTTAAATTAATAAATACTGCGCTGGCTTCAAATAAATCTACTAACCAAATTATTTGTTTTATTGAATACAGGAATATTTTTAATATTCCTAAATCAAGTAATAGTTTAGTAACTGTAACCAGATGCATGAAAAATGGTTGAAAACAACAAGAGCGTTTTCTCCCGTGTGTAACAGTTTTAAAATCTTCAACCACTATATACTACTGTAAAGTTCCTTGGCTTATAAGTAAATCAGCATTAAAAAGATTTCAATTGCCTCTGAAATTTCTTGCACCTCGCGCGAAAAATATTCACTTTTGTTCATTATTGTTTGTGTATCTGAGACTTATGCACGTGGGAACGTGAATAAAACTAAAATACTTCCGCGTAAAAAAAGCACTCAGCTTGAATACAGGTGCTTGCATTTTCCGTTAAAAGGCAAAAGTTTTAAATCAATGTATACATGCGTCTCCACGCGAATAAACCAAAACGTCCAGCTTTTTTATTTAAAATACTGTTTATAATTCAATAATACTCAAAAGAAACTAAAATATGTTGTTAAATATGTACATAATAATAACGATATAATATGTAATGTGTATTGTCTTACTTAAACAGAAGTTATAAAGACATTATAAAACATGAATCAAAACTAAGGTGCATTCCATTTAATTACGGTTACTTTTCGTCGAAAAGCACGTACTTAAGAAGAAAATAATTTTCCGGCAAAACAGCACGCTGCTTTCAATTAAAATAAACACTTTTCTGAGAAAAGATATTCTTTTCGTTGAACATGATACAAACCAAAAGTTATAAAACTTTTTATTTAATGCAATGTCTTTTCTCAGTGTACGGACAATGTCTTTGGACTCTCTCGGGCAAGGTATTTTGTTGTTTTTGCTTTGTTAGGCAGGTTCTTCTTTATAGATTGGTCACTATCTTATCTTACTCAAATTCATGATGTGTAGAAAGAAGCAGCTACCATGAAGACGGCACGGCTGCCGGAATTCAGAGGACGTGTAGGTTGCCTCTTCAAAATGCAGAAGGACAACAATAATTTGCCGACTATCAGTAACAAGGTCTGGGACATCTTCCCAGATCCTGCTCCCAGAGTAAAGTTTCTGCCATGGTTTTCCTTTACTCCTTAGCCATTCACATAAATCAGTAATCACATAATTGTGAGGCTACTGTATTTTTGTTTTATTAACAATTATAGGAAAATTATTAAGTTAGAGTAGGAACATTGCAATTGTTCTGGAATTCATATAGGTAGCCTCGTGTAGTACCTTTAGGTGGAGTACAGGATTAGAGTAATTTGTAATATTAGCTGTGTAATATTATTTTTTAGTTAGCTTTTTATTAGTAAAGTGTCTTATCTTACTTGCTATTATTTCATTCACCTCCTTAGTGATTCTCATGGTCTGCATTTTAATACGTAATTTCGAAAGAACTGATTTTGTACTTTGAGTTATCCCATTGTACCTCTCTAAATGCTTTTCGTATTCGAGTACCGTTCTGGATTCTTATTCTTCACTTCTTCTATTTGCTTCATCCTTTAAGACTAATTCTATAATAACTTCTTTAATTTTGTTAATTACATCTGGTGACAATATGTTGTTGCAGTAGATCGTCGTTGTATAAAGAGGTTTGTGCTTTAGTATCGGCAATCTTTTTAACACTAACCTATGCAGTTCAGTTTCAAATTTTGCGTTGTTGGTTTCCGCGTTAATTATTTTAAAATAACAACGAACTACAAAATCGTTCATTTCTTTTTTATCGGACTTGGTTAATAATGCAGTATAATCGTTTGAAGTTGTTGTGTGCGATTTCCTTAGCTCAGTACACTGTCTTGTTGTATTGCAGGTGAACATTGGTGATATCCTCAACTTGACTTCTCTTGAGTCGTCTCGCCAGATCTTCTTCGTGTTATTTATTGGAGTAAATTGACCTACATTTCGTATGAAGTGATTTTCTAACGTTTATCAACTAATATAACCATCACGGCGTTGTCGAACCACGAACGTTTGTCATCTGATCTGTCAGATTATTTTTCTTTTTTTATAATTTTTCCCTATTTAGATCTAGTTGGAGGATGTCTATACCCCTGGACTACGAAATAAGCCGCAGCAATAAATTAATATTATTTTTTATAATTAGATAATTGCTTATACCACAATCAATCACTGCTTCACTACTTTGGCCTATCAGAATAGACAAAGACTTTGTCTAAACTTATAATATAATAATATAATTATGTATGAGAGGTATCGTCAGCATATTGAAATGTTGACGCCACGCTAAACCATTTTGGGACCTAAAATGGAGCCCTGTGGATCTCCCATTGTTACCGTAAAGACGAGTATTTGTCCTTTGTAAAAATTCGCTTGCTAGGTGTACTCAAATACTGATGTTGATTTTCATAAAAAGATTTGATAATTTTTTTGTGAGCTTCCACAAATTCCTGTATTGTGTAATTTGTCGAGAAGGATTTTATGATTTATGTTGCCGAAGACTTCGTAAAGTCGTAATATAATCCGAAAGCTTCTTCTGTTGTCAAATAAGTAGATAAAAAATGATAGGCCTTTAATTTTGTGAATTTGTTAGGAGTATCGTGAAATTCGTTAATTACATTTGTAAGGCATAAGCAACCATGTCATTAACATTTTTTTTAAAAAGTCTCTAAAGGTGACTTTGATTCTCTTAAAGGCAAAATTAGTTGGAAATTTGGAAGATCATTTATAAAAGCTCAGGTGATATTAATAGCTTCGGACAGTACAAAAGTAATCGGTAAAAAATATATTTTAATCTTATTTTACTTTCCCAAAGTAAGAACCAGAAACATTCACATAATAGCGATGTCGTGGACGGAGAAATCTATCGAAAGCGTAAAATACTTGGCTCAGTGAAGAATCTGTAACTTCGAATTGACAGAAAATGAACCTCCAGCATCTAGACTGAAACACACAGGCCGTAATTAATAGAGTGGTCAGATTTGTCTGCTTACACGGGCCGCACTCGCCTCGCGCTATGCAGAACTATACTATGCCATAGTACATCTGCAGTAAAATCACCCCCTCCGATTCGTGTGTCTAGTATCTAGTATCAGTGTTAATTGAGTCTTGATGCGAGATAATACAATTTTCCGTTAACGTTTTACGCATTGTAAATGTAATACAATGTCGGGCGTAGAAAATCTCACAAAACGACCATTGCTTCATAATGTAGAGAAGTATATAGGTGAATTCCTGGAATTTACATTATGGTGGTGCCAAAATAATTTGTAACAGTGTGCGATAAATAGTTATTGTGCTGGCACAAATCGGAGTATACATTGGTGGTGGTGCTCATGATCCCTTATCTACCTATATAGATTACTTTAATTATGCGTGTGTTACATCCGTAGATGTTGAACGATCTTTCCCAAAATGTTTTGTCATCGCGACGAAAGCGGTTTAGTGAGAAAAATCTTCCATACTATCTATATCATTTCTGCTACTTAAATAAGGTAAGGGGTTTATATATAATATTTATAGTGAAATAAATAAATAATTTTGCTCTTTCCCGACACTGTATTGTATACTTGTATTAAACGTGAATGTTACATGTATGAAACTTAGTGCTGACCTGACTCGCAGACGAAAGTTGACCACTTTAGTGATTAAGCTTTAAAGTTCGGCATTGATTTACTTTTAAAAGTTGTTCCGTATGTTTACTTACTCTTTTTCTCTTTTGTATTTATTCACACTAAGTTCATTTCTATTTATGTGTGCCTTCATGCGCACATTCAAAGCAAATTAAAATCAAAACTAAATAAGTTCTATAAATAGCAAGTTCTGTTAGGCCATAATCTATCTCTCTATCACTTATTTATAAATATTGCCAGCTGAAACATGAAACGATTTTTTTCCAACTTCACCGTTTGCAGACTTTTTTAAGGGTAAATAATGAGATTGTTGATGACTGAATATTAAATATCCACCTATCTCATCTTCTTCAGTTATCTCACTTGTAATCCTTGCTCTATTTACTTGTAGGAAAGTGCGATTTTTTCTTCTCTTTTCTTTCTAAGAATATATGGTAAGAAGCACACTCAATATGATAGAAAATGTAAGTAGAAAGTGCATCTTATATCTGTGTAAAAAGGGGTCTAATTTATCTGCATTACATACCTACTTTCCAACCTTTTTAACGTCGCATTTGGGCAATTATATTTTGTTATCACAGAATTAATCTGTAACTCGATTAGAAAATAACTTTTAATTGCTTTTAGGTTTGTGGTAAAAGTTATGGAATAATGAAATACTCAAAAAAGTAAAATGGGAATAACTTCAGTTTGAGGTTTTTTCTTCCTTCTGCGGTTCTAGTTCTAATATAACTATCTTTATTATCAATATAAAACATATTACACGGTAAACGACGGCAACAATTTTGAGCAATAGCTGTTTATTTTATCAAACTTATATGACAACCAATGTTTCGATTGACGATGCATTTGTTCGTCTCTATCAAGGCTAGTGAATAAATTTTAATTAAAATATATGTGTATTAGTGGCGACTTGAAATTAAAATAAACTTATGAGCTTTCTATAAATGTATTAAAAACGCTGATCATAAAAAAGCACGCTATCACTAGCAGACTGAAGGTAGCGAAAAAGGATCCAGTTTAGAGATCATTAGTAAGTACAAAATGAAAAACGTGCACAAATACATAAATTGCCAAACAACTAAATGGGAAAAGAATAGCGGATTGAAATACAAAAACCCAAGCATCGAAGTTTAATGTTCCATAAATGCGAGCATCATTAAAGTAAACAAAGAATATAGTCGATATGGCATTCTCTAGTAGCGGGTAAGAACCTACGCACACTGACTTCTACTATCCTAATTATTGGCCAAAACTCAAAAAATAAACAAATGTACAATTGTACACATATATATTTTTTGCGGGACTCTTTTTATTTGAAGCGATCGGCAAACTACAAAAACTGAAAAAAGATTCATTCTTAATTATTTCGTAAATACAGACGGTTGAATTTCATAAATGATGTATGGCAGTCATTAGCTTTATTTGTTGGTACTCCACCTTCTACATTGGTTTGTGATTAAAACAGGACTGAAGATTCACTCCTTACGTACAGCTAACAGAACTAACAGCCGGCGATATCTATTGCCGCCAGCTGGAAAAAAATATATACATGGATTTACAAACAGGTACACTTCTCACAGGAAAAATTGGGACACCAGCAATCGTGAATTTTAAAATTTCTTGGGTTTAAATGCAGCTTTCAGAGGATATATGCACTTATCAAAGCCATAAATCACTTTTTTGTGTGTTTTATTGCGATCAAAGGTAAAGACTAAAAATTTAAACAGAAATATAAATATATAGAGAGTAAAAGATTTTTATATTAAATAAACACATTGGAGTTTCAGTAGCGGCGTTTCCTTAGAAATACCGAATACGGAAACACTAATGCAAAAAAAAATACATAACAACTAAAAGGCCTCTTGAGTAGACGCACCATTTAGAAATACACATATATCTATGTATTTAACTTGTTGGATGTTATGTAGAGATAATTCTCTTTTTAAGAAAACATATGGCGATGGGATTTTAAAATTATATTACCTATTACTATGATATTAGTTACGTAGTTTGATTTATGCTCGCTAGTATTGCTTTAGCAATAGACAATATGTCAATCAGCCTCCTGAGTTTTTGAACAATGTAATTTTCACATTGATTAATTACACTATTATTGATGTATTGATTATTGTTGTTTAGTATTCTTAAATATTGTATTGCTACAAAATATTTTTCTATGTATTAAAATTACCAAAAACAGTTTAAGATTATTTACAAAATTATTAAAGCAATTAATTTCACAAAGAAATTTATTTTATTAACCCTCCGTTTATTATATTTACAAGAAATATATCTAAACTATCGTCTCCTGTGTAATCCAATGTCTCATATCTCAAGAAAATAGATCAACGACGTCAGATTACACAGGCGATAGCTAAAATATATTTCCTGAAAAAGCAATAAACGGAGGGTTCATAAAATAAATAATTTCTTCGCGAACTTAATTGCTTTATTTAAGAATTTTATAAATAATTTTAAACCTGATTTTGGTAATTTTTTATAGATAGAAGGAAACTTTATAGTAATACAATGTTTAAGAATACTAAACAACAATAGTAATTAATACATCAATAATAGTGTCAATAGTAGTCAATAAATCTGTGAAAATCACATTATCCCAAAACTGAGGAGGCTGACTGACATACTGTCTATTGCTAAACCTATACTCGCGAGCATAAATCGAAGTAAGTAACTAATATCAAAGCAGCATTAGCAAGTAACATAATATTAAATGATAAAATCCCATCACCACATGTTTTCTTAAAAAAAGAATTATCTCATACATAACATCAGACAAGTTAATGCATATATATTTCTAAATCAAGCCGTCTATTCAAGAATTCTTTTTGTTGTTATGTATTTTTTTTTCATTGGTATTTCTAAAGGAAACGCCGCCACCGAAACTCAGATTTGTTTATTCTATACATAAACCTTTTTCTCTCTATATATTTATTTTGCTGTTTAAATTTCTAGTCATTACCTTTGATCACAGTAATATACATAATTAAGTGATTTATAGCTATGATAAGTGAATACGTTCTCCGAAAGTTGCATTTACAATCAAGAAATTTTAGAATTCTGAATTGCCGGCGTCCCGATTTTTCCTGTGAGAAGTGTACGTACACAAAATAATAATTACATTTATTTTAAGTGTAACTTAACACATTTATCAGAACACTACATATTTATATTTCAGTTAGATTAGTTGAATGTGTAAATAACTAAATATCCTTATTACTTATATTTTTCCTTATAAAAAGGTTTTGTTTTGAATCATTTGTATTATTTAAAATATTTTATGTCAATACGTGAATAAATAGACGTTTAGAGAATTTCTTATAACATTCAAGGTGCCACAGTGCTCTAACCTAGGGCAACTGCTTCTCATGAATGCCCTTTCAGAAGCATTGTTAACTTGTTGCATATTCGCTTAAGCAGATGAGAAACTGGGTATTATTATTAATATTCTTAGCCCAATTGCAATCAAATAAATATTGAACACAACACCTCATAAATACTAATTGGATAAATAATTGATATTTGATCTTGAATATCCCTGGAGTAAATATAATTCCTATCATGTGATTATTGATCTTGTAACTAAATATAAATATCTATTTAACAATACAACATATAACGTATCAATATGGCTGGATATTCACGTTTAGTAGAAACCTTCCAAGGCCCATTTTTAGAATCGCGGTTGAAACCGTAGATAAATAATCTTCGATTTAAACATCACTTTGGACTTACAATGGATGCATAAAAAAAAATTACACCTCCCCATATTCAATCTTTAAACCGGGATTGTAATAATGGCGCTAAAGTATTCATTTCGAGTTGTAAAAGCGCTATTTATTATACACACATGAGCTTACTGTTTATTCCATTTATGTACGTTCTGTTTGTTTGTGTATTCCTTTGCCAAAATTACATGAAGTTGACTTTGACAAAAAATGGGTTTCGATGGTTAATTTCCTTTTTTAAAAACACTCTTTACTAATAAAAATATCTGCCAATTGTTTAATGCACCTAATCTTTAAAATTAAAGAATACTTATTTTACCTATTTGCCAAAAGGTTTCTTTCTGTTTTGAAGTATAACCAATATTGCATATAATTTTGGTAGAGAGCAAATTGTGTTTGCAATTTATGTAGGTTAAATGCTTCCTACTGTACACGTAGTTTGTACATCAAGTTAACTTTAAATTCGGCCACCGCTCTTCAGAGTTGTTTCGCTTCCAGAAGTTCGGTTTACGCGTTGCATTATCGTGCTACTGCAACTACCACTAAAGAAGTTGGTTAAAAAGAGTCAAGTGTTTATGGTTTTTAGTCTATTTGTACCGCATTCATTTTATTTCTGTAATGAGGCACGTCATTGCAGGTACAAAGTTGCTGTTTTAATGCAAGTTCATTATCGTGAGAATTTTTTAGAGCAATATCTTACAAAATATATTTTAATCATTTACAATTAAAAACCAGCGATATTTTTTTTGGTTTTGTGTATATTTTAACATATGAATTAAATGATTTATGTGTTAATGGTAACTTAATCCTGTTTTGGTTTATTTATTCATTTTCTGAATATTTATTTTATATGAGAGAAGATTATCTCATAATGTGGTGTATTCAAAATTGCTATTAATTTAAATACGTGAAATGTTGTTCTTATATATTATTATTTTTAGATATTAAAAAATGAGACATTGACTTACTCTTTAAGAAAAACGATTTTAAACTTTTAAAAATCTTAAAAAAAACTCCTGAGCACAAATCACATATGCTAACTCAACTTTTTACGAAAGATAAGTAAAGCACAAAAAACCAATGAAGAGAATTGAAATTGTTTGACAAAGGCAGGTAGGAAAAGTGGGGTGTTTTGCTTCCTACCGTCCTAGCAACAAATGAACATTAATCTCGCTTTTCTTTGCGTTGCTTTTCGTTATCCGTCTTGTTTCCATTCTTATTTTCTTTTAATTTCTACACGACCTTTTTTTCAATTTTTTGATTCCTTCTCTTTCTGACTAACTCGGTGGAATGGAGGTTATACGTTTCTAATCAAAAGTTTTTGTCAGTTTCTTTTCTATATTCTCTATTCTAGGGCATTACAGCGATTCTCAATCTCAAGAAAGTTCAAATTAAAATTACACAGAAAACATCTCCCATAAATTCAATAAGTGTACCTGTTTTTTTTTTGTTTTCAATGTCCCTTTAGACCTTTTATTATCTATAAACACAATATTTCGTAGATAAAAATTTCTGGTATGGATTTTTCATTTACCGACTTACCGGTAAATTTTTGTAATTTACCGGTAAATTTACCGAACGTTTTTTAGTCAAATTACCGGTTAACCGGTTTACCGGTAAACCGGCATACAATACTTAGTTGCAGTGATCAATTCATAATAAGTTGTAAGGCAGAGTACTCCTTGATAATTATAGCAGATAAGTTATCTGGGCCAGATGTATGTTTATTTTTCAAATTTGATATGGCACTCTTCATTTCATACTCGGTGAAAGGAAATAAAAGCATAGTTGAATTATGCGTGATAACATTATTATATACATTTGGAATGTTATTAAGTACCTGATTTGCGGATTCAGAAAACCATATGTTAAACGTATCAGCTATTGACTGATGATCAGTGATCTTCTTAGTGTTATCAACAATTTCAATCTTTTCAATGTTCTGCGGTTTATTATGTGCTGTTAATTCTCTGACCATTTTCCACATTTTTTTTTGGTTTTACTTTGTGCATTACTAATAATAATGTTATAATTCTGTCTTGTTTCGTTAACCAACTGTTTGTGTTTGCTGCGCTGTTTGTAGAGATCATTCAACTGGGGATGTTGTTTTTGCAACTTATATAGATCTTTTAATTGTACGCTAGACTGTTGTATTTCAGGAGATGCCCAGCGACTGCGAGCCCTTTCTGTTTTACTGTAAGTAATTTTACTGGGAATGACATGTGATATAACAAAGTATTCATAAATACCTGAACTTTGTTTTGAAAACTTACTGCGCAGTACATGTTATTCTATTTCATTTCTCCAGGAAATTGTGAAATTTGTCCTTATTCGCTCTATTAAAAGAACGTTTTTCAACAATCAGTCCATTAGAAGACGGGGGAAACAGATTGCTGTTAAGAGCAAGTGTTACACTTTCTTGATCAGAGAGATAAGTGTCATCTGTAACAATACGCATATCTGAACTGTAGTCAGTGAAGATGTTGTCGAAACTTCGTGGGATTAATATGATCTAAAAGTTCATTTAATTTGGGTATAAATGTGTTATAGTCTGAAGATGGTAGACAATATCCAGTAATTATAATATATTTCACTTTATGTTTTAACCTTTGCGCTGCACAAACCTCTGAAATTTTGTCCAATGCAAAAGAACTTACAATTAAACTTTTTCATTTAATTCGTTACTCACAAAAATACAAGATCCACCACCTTTAGAATGTAAGCGATTGAAATATGCGGCTAATTTGTAATTCGATAGCTGAGTAATAGCAATTTGAGGAAAATTTATCTAAGTTTCTGTGAGACAAACAAATTTAGCTGAATATTTCTGTAAAGTACACTCGAGCAGATTTATTTTTTTGGTTAAACCTTGTATGTTTAATAAAATTAATTCGTTTTAAATCTATTATTATGTCGAATACAATTTATACATTTAAAGCTACATGCTGCATGTGCAGTCTTTAAATCGATGTTCTTCGGCACATCTTGTGCAGCTAAATTCTTTTATATTTGCACTTTCCACGTTTTGACTCCAATTAAACGAATGTTACGTCGGCGAGAGTATTGTTCCGATTCTTCAAATTTAATTTCTAACTGCTGACACCGATTCTCAACTTCATTTAGTTTTGTTCTCAATATTTCCACAATTTGTTTATTTATATTGCTTAGTGTTTTGTAATATTGCAGTTTTTTCGTTGAAAAAGTCTTCAACTTTTTTTAACACTAGATGCGTAAAATCTGAGATAAACTTTTCATTAGATAATACCTCTGTGAAACATTCCTTATCAAATTTCTTGTCACTTCGTGTGCTAGTTGTCATATTAATTATACAAATACACGTATAATACTACTACTAATTCACTTATTAAAAAAGATACTATAAAATGACACTGTTTTCGCGATAAATATCAGTATTTGCGGAGAGACAGAATTCAGTGTCTACTCAACGGCGACCATGGGCACCACAAAAGCTGACCAATTATTCTTAATCTCCCCTACAATATAATTTAATTTAAATAAATATTTTAATCATTTAAAAAATATATATATCGCTCTGATTTTCAGAACATAATGCCCGGGGTTTCTTTATTTTTTTATAGTTCAATACTAATTTAATATTAATATTCAAATTTATATTATTTTTATTTAGCTTGTCCGTTTACGATTTTTTTTTTTTTCAATAAAAATCAAATTAAGTAAATTAGTGATTTCAATACACCCAGCGACCTCTCTAAGTAAGTGAAAAAAAACTGTGGAAAGTGACTTCCTACCTGCTAGGTGGCACGGGACGCTTCAAAGGGGACCAGATCGTCTGTCAGAATCGTACTCCGGACGCTTATTAACGAATAGGCAGTTTTCTCACCTAACGGGCGCACCCTCAAAGCCCTTTCTCGGTTTATTAAAATTTGAAATAAGTAAATATCGAAAATCGATGTGAAACACTTACTGTACAAATAAAAGAAACGTTTCAAACCAAAACAAGCTTAAATCTTTATTTATTTACCCAAATGCTATGTTTCCTTATCAATTGAGACTCTAATGATCACAAGGTACGTAAAATGGAATCAAAAAATACTATATAAGACAATCTTTAATACAAAAACACGTCTTCAAACTCTCCTGGCATTTTTAAAGACTAAAATGAGGTTATCGAAACGTCATATAATAAATTAAATATCAAATAAATAACGGCGCCATCTATCTGTAAACGGCAAATACTAAATTTTTATAGCAAACGATTATCTATTATTAACGTTATTTGTTAAAGATAACTATTTTATCAAATATCAAAATTCGGTGATATTTTTATATAACCCTTACATATAAAATTTACTAAAATAACTAAACTAAATGGCGGTTCTTATAAACTAAGCCCCAAATTATCGTATGGTGAAATAAATTACACAAAAATATAAGTTTCTGAATAATATTGAAAGGAAACCGAATTAATTCCGTTCTGTTTTAGGTGAGGGTGATTCTAACTTGAAAATACTAACTTGAAAAGAACACGACGCTTGGCAATATCTGGCATTGGACTGCAGTTTCTAAAGGAACGGGCCCCCGGTCTCGGTCAATGGCTTGGAAAGGCAATCTGGTCGGGAAATCTTCGTAGGATATTTTTATAGGATATTTTCTTGGCAAAATTCAGGTATTCGATATGGATTTGTATCGATACTTTTTTAGGTAATACTTCTTGGACTTCTTGATAAATTTTGAAAAATTGTGGCATAAAAACGTTATAGGAAAATTAAGACAACCGTCGTGTCTGGTAGCCACCAACAGAATGAGAATTCAAATCATATTCAACGGTCAACAGCCTTCGATTGTTATCACACAGGTCGACCAACCTGAATTTTGAAAGATAAAGCTAACCGACATTAAAATACCGTTATTTTCTATAGTTTGAGGGGAATACGCCAAACGTTTAAATAAAAACACCCCGAAGACTGAAAAATCTCTCCGAGCAAAAATATAGCAAACATAAAAAGATACCAGGTCAGTTTGAATTAACATATAAAATAAAGTTTACATTATAATAAAGCAATATTTAGCACCTAATGCTAATATTATTCATTTTAAATAACTATCTTTAACAAATTCATAATTCGCCTGTAGAGTAGGCAACTGAGTACACGCCTCACTTTTGAATTACTAGATAATTTAGTTTAGAACCTTTTTGTGAATGCCTTTAAAATAGATTCCATACCTTAGATATCATAGCAATATATATATATTGTATTTCATTTTATTCTCTGGTAATTGCTTTTCAAAAGTACACTAAAAAATGTTCAAAATCTTTGTGGATTTAATCGAGGTTGTACAATTAATAATAACAAAGTTAGCAATCCTGCGGCAAAATTTTTATGTTGGGTGCCTTCTAAATACACAGATATCTTCCTATTTACGCACATACGACGCCCACTCGTATTTCGACTAATGCAACCGCGATTTTTCCCATTTCCCACGTAATAAACTTTTCCAGTTATATGACGGCTTTCTCTACTCGCTAGCGTTAAATTACTGTATACCTTGAAAGCCGCCCACGCCGAGAAACCGTTTAATTCTGTATCCGTTGCCTTTGTGAAGGCGGTAGAGTCAGAGATTAACCTCCGTCTACGCGCGGGCGAATTCGCATTCAGTGGCTTGTAAATACCCTATAGAAGAGCGTACACGAGGGAGCGTAGTCGATTCGATATTTTATTAATAACCATAAATCCCACAAAGGTAAATAAATCGCTTCTCCCGTTATGGGGTTGTTTAGTATCAGTTCGACTGGTACGTATAGTGTTGAGGCGTTTATTCCGTAGGCGGTTAATTTCTAAAATCTATTCACGGGAACTTATTTGCATGGCAGGCGCTGCAAAAAATATGTCGGCACGAAACCGCCAACCGCCGGTTAAAGGTTTGCATGAAAGCGGTACTTACGCGGTTTATTTAAGGAGTTAGTTTGTCAAGGTCGTGTCGGGTTTCTATTAGAGGAGTATCGGAGGTTATTAAGTTGTGCATGCAATTCGACGGTGATTAATCCAAAACCATTCCAAGATGTTTATCACTTAATTAACCTCCTTCCTGTCAATATTTCTGGGGAAACGAAAATATTTATTGGCATGTCAAGAGCATTTGCATTTGATGTAGTGTAATTTTTTTATTAGTTACCAATTAAATGCATAAATTTAATATTTTTTTTGGTGCGATTAATAAATATGCATTAAACCAAATAAATTATTCTTTTAAATAGTGGCAAGGAAATATTTATTTCATGGAGAAAAATATTAATTATTAATAATAATAGTTATAAACCTTTCTTTGCTTCCATGAGAAAAGCAATTTCTTCTTCGAAGTGTATCTTGTATGGATTTTGTTCACAAGATTTTGTATTTAGAGCGCTGTAATAAATAACAGATCAAGTACGGAGGTTTTAATCGGCGACAACAATTATAACCGTTCATAGGCTATAGACGCAGTCACTCATGGTTCTATAAGTTATATTCGTAACATCGTAACCACTGGATAAGCTGCATAGTAAGGTGGTAACTACATCTCAATCTATCCTTCTTTTTCGATTCAAAACTGTATATTTTTGTCTCGTAGTTACGATCACAAAACTTTCTTCTTCTTTCAAACTGTTAAACTAGGCCACGTTGTTTTTTTTATTATGGATATAGAATAACAATATGTGTTGAAAAAGATTTTAGAGATCGTTAAAAAATATGATGATCGCTAAAGTGTTTACGATATGATAGGGAATAGATCCGATATTTGGTTTGTCACTATAGTGACATCGAAATTTTAAAATTAAAAACTTGATAATATATATTATAGAATATTTATAGCAGCTTTCTTCGCTTTTTTACCGTCTATTGATTCCATATAATATTATGAATTTTTTTTGTTTGAGATACTTACAATGTACTTTAATAACTATAATTTATTGCAATGATTTTTTTTCTGTTTGCGTTTCGCTTTCATGGTTTACTTTTATATATACAATCTTTTGATTCTTTTTTTGCATTCGGTCAAATTGTCCTACGATACATTGTCTTAAGTTGAGGGCATTATCGCTTAGACCAAAATGGTGTGCGTTATTTAAAATTTTCTGGCATCTGCACTTTGGACGATAGGTTTTAAAATAGAACACACACAAACTTTACAATACATTTTTCTCTTTATAGGTGCTTAGAAAAAAAAAAAATGATTTGAAGCAAATAATGGTTTAACCACCATGTTTCTTCCTTATGTAAAAGTACAACTTACTTGTTTGGAATAGTAAAGCATATTTCGTCGAATAACTCTAGAATTAATTCTGGAATAAACATTTAGTTGATTAGTAAAAGACAATAGATAGATAGATAGATACTTTATTCCAGTGGCGGCCGGTGCATGACTCATGGGGGAGGTTATGACATGATCGAAGTTTTTCGTATGATATCGTGTGCTACGTTACGAAGTTATACGAAGAAATTCGCCCGCTTTATTCGTCAAATAATCACAAGCATATGACATAGACGTTGTCAATAATATTTATATTAATAACAATAATAAAAAGGTAATTATTAATACACATAATGATAAAAAAACAACACACACTATAACAAATTTAACAAGCAATATGAATATAAAATGGCGACGCCAAAAGTGCAAGAAAAGCGAATTTCCATATCGACTCTAAATACATCTCAAAATCTAGATATTATTCAAATAGGTTTCAAATTCATTTAAATCATAAAAGCATCCCTCAATTAACATAAATTTTAATTTTCGTTTAAATTCATTCAAGGTCAAGTTTTTGATGTCAGGTTTTAACTGGTATAGATATGAACCTGCAAATATTGGCGATTTTCTATAAAAAAGTGGCAATATTTGTTTAAAACAATATTGTTCCTATGTGGGGTCCAGTGCCCATGGATGCTAGCAAAAGTAACTTTCCAATATTGTTATGTAAGTAAATTGAAAGTTTATAAATATAGATAGAA
The DNA here is from genome assembly GCA_004143645.1 of Protaetia brevitarsis. Lineage (NCBI taxonomy): Eukaryota > Metazoa > Arthropoda > Insecta > Coleoptera > Scarabaeidae > Protaetia > Protaetia brevitarsis. Next base: position 418,259 of record RXPK01000288.1, on the reverse strand, counting down.
GTTGCGGTCCGAATGCCGTGTGTTCTAAAAGTTGTTCTGCAGAAACTATTAAAAGGTAAATCAAACAACAGTCGTAAGATTTGCTTTTGCATCAAAAACACATGACTTATTGTACCGGCCTGGCCTCAAACAATAATTCTATAAGGCAATGCAGAATATACAGATGCGTAATAAATATCAGTTAAGTAATGACTTAAGATCCAAGACAAATTTGAGTGAGCTAATGACATAATAGCTGTTTTGAAGCCTAACACATATGCTCTCTAGTTGATCATCCCACGCTAAATTACTATCCAAGATAATACCCAAAAATTTACACGTTTACAGGGACAATCCATTGATTTAGAATACCACGAACACCAAATTTGTTCAAATCTTCAGACAGAAATGGGCATCTAACTGTGCCAAAAGCTCTTGTTTGATCAAATAAAATACAAGCTACAAGTCTACCAACATCCATCTGGTCATAAACATGTCGAATGCAATCTGCCATAGCAGTTTCTGTAGAATGTCCAGGCCTATAACCATACTGACTATCAGAAATTAAATGATATTTGTCAAGATAAGAATAAATTCTACTAGAGACTATTTTAAAAATTAGTCTCTAGTAGAACTTATTCTCATCCTGATAAATATCATTTAATAGCTAGCAGTTTCTGTAGAATGTCTAGGTTTATAACCATACTGACTATCAGAAATTGAACGATATGTTGCCTCGATCTGCTTTGGTTTGGTTACCTGGATCCACACTTGTAATGAGGCCCTTCCTATGTATCCAACTATTTCGTCAATGATTTCCCCTTTAAAAATATGAATTAGTTTTGAATCACTTTTATAAATCAAATTCTTCAACAGTTAAAGTATAATTTTATATAGGTATTTGCGATAAGTTCCATTTAGGAGTTGTTTGTAAGAACCGCCATTATTCTGTATTTTGTTAGGAATTTTTGTTTGTTATTCAGATTTGTGTTGGCATAAATCGATTCTAATATGGTTTACTATAGGAAGTTTCAAATCTATCGAAAAATATTAGCATCGAAACTGTAGATTCCTTTATTCAGTTAGTTTAACCGTTGAATAATAGATGGCTTAATAGTTTGAATTAGCGGAATCTACTAATGTCAAATATTATTTGACATTTCAATGACTCAATTTATGAAATTAACTGCCAAGTTTGAATAAGATCGTTGATTGAAATAAGTTTGTTTTATGTAGTATATGTATCCAATATACGTACACTGAGAAAAAAGATTGCATTAAATGAAAAGCTTTATAACATTTGGTTTTTATCATGTTCAACGAAAATAATACCTTCTCCCAGAAAAGTGTTTATTTTAATTGAAAATAGCGTGATGTTTTGCCAGAAGACTATTTTTCTTCTTAAGTACATGCTGTTCGACGAAAAGTAACCGTAATTAAATGGAATGCACCTTAGTTTTGATTAATATTTTATAATGTCTTTATAACTTCTGTTACTATATTATGTACATATTGAACAACATATTTTAGTTTCTTTTAAGTACGTTATATTATTAAATTATAAACAGTATTTTAAATAAAAAAGCCGGACGTTTTGGTTTATTTGCGTGGACGCGCATGTATACATTGATTTAAAACTTTTGCCTTTTAACGGAAAATGCAAGCACCTATATATTCAAGCTGAGTGCTCTTTTACGCGGAAATATTTTACATTTTCATGTTTCCACATGCATAAGTATCAGATACACAAACAATAATGAACAAAAGTAAATATTTTTCGCGCGGGCTTAAAGAAATTTCAGAGATAATTGGGAATCTTTTCAGTTAATGCTGATTTACTTATAAGTCAAGGAACTTTAGTATATAGTATTTGAAGGTTTTTAAAAGTTGTTATACATGGGAAAAACGATCTTGTTGTTTTCCACAATTTTTCGTGCATTTGTTTACAATTACTAAATTATTACTCGATTTAGGAATATTAGAAATATTCCTGTATTTATCAAACAAATGATTTGGTTAGTAGATTTATTAGAAGTTAATGCAGTATTTATTAATTTAACTAAATATTTACATGGAAATAAAAATAAATATCGCATTTTATTTTTGAATAGCAGTTTTCTCCCCATATAGTACAGCAGATGAGCAGATATACTTATGTGTAGTAAAGAAATTGTCGCATAGATGACGCATCTCCTATTTCATTCCAGTAACAGATACAGATGTTCAGGATTACTTTAGGATACGTATTTTTAGTCAATAAAACAACTACAACTCTAATTGCATCGAAAACGAACGATTATATATTGAAAAACTAACTGCTATTTTTAACCATTACATTACTTATCATATACGGCAACTTAAGAACTAAAAAGTCACTAACATGTCTAAAGTATTGCATAACTCACTATTTTAACGTGTATAGAAACATAATGTGAATTAACAATTATCTTAACAACAGATACAGGAGTCATCGCCATTGAAGGGACGATTTTTTTAACAACAGATTAGACTGCGACCAATTCCCAATACTTACTAGGATTTACAACATTCTAACCGCAAATCCCTCCTTAGTGCATGATTTTTTGGAGTTAATTCATTTTTAATTTCGATTGAAAATGATCACGATATTTTGTTGTGTTTACGCTTAAGTTTAAAATGAATAAATGCTATAAGAAGAGAAAAAAACCTCTTGAATCAACATGCTTACGATTTTCTGCCAATCTGCATAGTTTTCAAGTTCAAAATAAAGAGGACTTGAATCAACTATCAATATCTTTCACTTAAAAGAATAAACTGTTTCAACGAAAAATATATTATTTCCGAAGAAATGCGTGAATTTAAAATTATATTCCGTTTCAGAGAAACACTAAATCATGTTGGCCATACAGAAAACGCAAAAACTTTAGGTTTAATGCAATTCATTTTAAATGAAAAGGATATTTCTGTCAGTGTACGTACCTGTGATTTAAGAGTCTCTTAAAATAGAAAAAAAAACAAGAGGGTTATGTATTTCTAATAAAGAAAAATACTTTTATTATTTTAAAACTTTCTTTTATTACACGATTTTTATCCAACATTAAACGATACGAGAACAGCCTTTGGGGTGTACTATTTAGGTGAGATAATATACTCAGTAATATTTGACATTTAAAATGACTCAATTTATGAAATTAACAGGCAAGTTTGAATACGTGTATTGGTTGAAATAAATAAATTTGACTTATGTATTATATGTATCCAATACGTACCTGTGATTTATAATCTATCGATTTCTTAGCAAGCAGCCGCAAAGCTGTTTTGACATGGATTGGTGCATCCACAAGTGCCCCGTGCCCCCTAGCAGATAAAAGAACATTAGTCAAGATATTTAAATGAGACATCAGAGAAGTCATTCGGATGAAATAAAACAGTAAAATAATCATTATTTTTATTTAGTTCTGAAAAATAAAGTAATTATAAAGGTAAATAAAATGACATGACGAATGATGAATATTATATATAAAAAGTAAATAGAATATTGTAATTTATATTATATTAAAATTTTAAATTTTAGGCATTTGTGTTGTAAAAAGCAAAGCAATATATTAGATAAGAAATTATGCTTTTTCCCCAGCAGAATCACCAAAACAGTAATGTAAATTTATTGTTGGCAACATATACAGGGCGGAACATCTGTGACCTTGAAAGTGGTCTAGATTCGACACTGCTTACCTACTAAAGATAATAAAGAACAGGTCTTAATGATTGTTCCGACATATTATAGAAAGTTAATTTACCTGCTTTTTTTTCATATTCTTATAAGAACGTCCGTAATGCTCAAATGGAGTCTATCTGTGAGAAGTAAATGCTGGCTAGAGTTGACCACTGAAATAATTATTTATCTTTATAATTATTTAAACAATGAAAATAACAATTTTGGTAACAAATCTTAGTAAAACAACTCTTTCTAGTGAGAGGAAGTTTACATTTACATCGATGGAATGATTTTGATGACTGATTACTTTTGATGATTTTAAAAAAGAAAATATAACAAGCTTTTAGTGAACATTTTATTTATTATTTTATTTGTTTTTGTATTAATCAATGTAGCAAATAAATTGCAATTTTGAATTTAATTAATTATGAAGTACTTATTACATCACTTCACATACCACTTCTCCTAATCTAATTATGGACGGAAGATCAGTATGTAAAAGTTTTGTTACTTATTATGAAATTATTGTTTTCAAATTGTATTAATAACTTTATCGTGACCAATAATTCCACCGAATTTAAAAATATAAATCGATAATGTCAGTTCCTTTCAGTTTTCAAAAATAGATCCATTTCCAATATTTGGCATTCGCCGACATTGGCCTTTTTAAATCAAAATTACGTCAGGTTAACGTTACGCACGTTATGTCTATACTAAAACGAGTTTATTTATATCATCCTTTGCGTGTTCAGTTATTTCGGCTCGTATACCGGCGTTCTCTTGTCGCCGTAACTTATTGTCTTGTTTATACGTAAGGACGGCCGCGTACATTATGCGCCAAATACGCGTCCTATTATCCCGACGTTGCTCAATTTTCAGCGGCGTCGATGCTGTTACGAAACGCGCACATGAACACCGAAGGCCCCATAATGGAATTAATGGCGGTAGTTACGTGAATAATGGGTTTACTTTTAGCGGGGAAATACGATAATTTCAGTGATCTAGTGAAATAACATGTTCAAATATCTTTACCTTGGGTGTTGCTCTCATTGTTTAGGTATATTGTAATTACAATACAAACATACTCTTATTTACGGCATAATTTTAGAATTTAAGTACCACAAGTGCGATGTTTTAGTGAGATTTTTTTTTTTTTGTTTTCGTTCGAATAGTTTATAAAATATATGTTCCTCTGTGTTTGCTGTAATATTTTCCATCTCTATATAATTGTATTTATTTACCATTCCTATATGTAGTTGTAATAATGTATGTTGCAGTTTTTTTTTCTGCATGTTTATGTAATTCTCTTTTCGTTACCTTCTTGGTTATTTTGGATTTTTGTTGATCATTCAATTTGTGATGTTATATCTTTGCATGATTAGGTATTGTCTACACCTCTTACACAAGTTTTTACGATATTCTGAAATATGTTCATCTAGTTCACCTATAGTCTCAAATTCCTGGACTTCCTGAACTTCCCATTATTTAACTAATAAAAGTCATAAACTGAGATTGCTTGAAGTATGTGAAATTGAAAAATGTATTTAGAACAGACAATATCTTAAAAAAAATTAAATGAACAATTAGAATATAATACCAACTTCAATATTGGGTATATCTAATTATTATTTCATATAAAAAATTCAATTTTAAGATCTACAACTACACTTAATGTATTTCCAACTTTTTAAGTATTAAAAAAATAAATCTTCTACTTCCTTCACATGTGCTTAAATATCATATATAAATTGAAAACAAACTTTTTATACGTATACACTTGCAATAGTTCACAAAGTTCACATATACACACTTTATTATCTATTGGACCTATCCAAGGCTTTTGACAACGTAAACGGTCTCAGAGGTGTAGCGTTTGAGAAAGCAGTGTGTAGCAGCTTGTTTGGAGAAGTCAGGAGCCCAGATCATATCGCCTTGGCGGTGTAGTGCGTCTGGTGTTCCGCAGGACTCGGTACTTGGGCCACTAGTCTTTCTCCTGTATGTCAACGATCTACTAGATGTGCTAGATAGTTTATCAATACTATATGCGGACGATACTTCGCGAGTAGTACATGGACAGACATCGGGAGTACTGCAGCGTATGCTGGAGCTCTACATTTGTTTTGTGCATGAATGGTTTCAAGCTAATGATTTGACACTCAATCTTAAAAAAAACATATATTCTACCATTTAATGTCCATCCGTATGAACTAACATTACACTACAATGATGAAGTACTTACCTGCGTGGATCATTCCAGTTTCCTTGGTGTTACGCTTAATTCAGATTTGTCCTATATTACAGTCACTAATCATTTAGAAATTTTGAGCTTTTAGAAAACAGTTTAGAGATACTAAATAATTTTACACCTTTCCTAGCGTCCTAGCATCAGGTGTCCCGACAGCTGAAGTTCTGACTCTACGGTGGCTTTCTATCACTAAAGTACAACTCGATTTTAAATTATCAACCTTCCGAAAACTCTTGCACTTTTTTGACGCCAGTTCTTGGACTATATGGAGTGATCTTCTGGGGAAGCGCCATAAATGCTCATAGGATTTTTGTGTTGCAAAAAAGTTGCTTACGTTCAGTGTTTAAATTAGGGCCTAGAGACTCATATAAGCCACTGTTTAGAAATGATAAAATACGTATCTTCCCATGCCTCTGTATATTGGAAGTTGCTGTTTTTGTAAATAACCATTATGATGATATATTTAGAAAGTATGAACTACTACACGCACATAATACTAGAGACATGACTAAATCTCACCAACTTGCACCACAGCCTTCTCTATCTAAAATACAGAGGCAAACTATATGGCAGTGCATCAAAATATACCTATAATGATTTTCAATTACATCTTTGGAGATGTATAGATATATATAGTGGGTGGGTAGCACAAAACTGCTGTTCTTCGATCAATCCTTTAATTTATAAAAATTCACATACAACTAGTTTCGGCCTAGACCATCTTAAGGTATGTTTGTAGTATTTGTTGAAACTATTGAAAATTGTCAAAATTATTCACAGTTAATGAAATATTTTAATGAAGTACTTTATACACAAATGGGAAAATTTGTTATAACCAAATTTTAGGATGTTATAAGTTCGAAGTTAAGAGAATACTATGTAGTAATTATTATAACAACTCAATTTATTATAACCAAATTTTAGGATGCTATAATAAATTTTCCCATTTGTGTATAAAATAGTTCATTAAAATATTTCATTAACTGTAAATAATTTTGCCAATTTTCACAGATACTACAAGCATACCTGAAGATGGCCTATGCCGAAACTAGTTGTATGTGGAGTTTTATAAATTAAAGGATTGATCGAAGAACAGCAGTTTTAGGCTGTCCACTATATATATAATGATTTGAAATTGCAATTAATCTTAATGCAATATCTTACCGAAGCTTCCTTAATAAATCTTTCAAACTTTAGCCGAACACGTTTCCTATTTGTAATGTTCTGTTAGGTATTTGTATTTGTTTGTTTTATTTCCTTTTATATCTTCTTGACGAAATGAGAATATCTCTCATCATAAATGTACCTTTCTGGGCATTACTTATTTAAGTATATATTTTAGAATGACATGTTCTACGCTATGGCATTATGATGAACAATAAACTTATCTATCTATCTATCTTATCGGTATGCATTTAATGTTGCAGCCATGGAAACTGAATTTACGTGTACTGTTTATTCTGTTGAAATAATGTATACATATGTAAATGTATATGTAATGTATATATGTTAATAATGTTTATAGTAACAACTCCAACTGGGTAGATTTAGTCCCAAAATCTCTCATTGCGGTTTGCTACTGGTTTATAACACACGTTTTATATGGCCGATATTTACAGTTCTATATATAAAATGAGTGCTTATTTGAGTGCTCAACATAAAAACTGATGCTGAATTTGATTTATATTAGTGAAGGATGGAACAAATTTTATCCCCGGCGCTGCCACCAAAATTTTGGTTTTATATTTTCATCAAAAATGACGTTTAACTGGTAATTTTCATTTAGATTACTATTAATATTATATTAATCTATAATGGTAATTGCTATGATAATTCAATTATAAATGGAAATAACTACAAAGGGCACGCAAAACAAAAGATATAATAATCATCAGTGTATTTAGTACAAATATCAAATTGTTTGGTTGTTCGATCGCGCTTTCGCAGAAGTATTTTCAACGTACTCTAGTTTGTTTATTGCTTGCGGTTCAGTCTGCGTAAACACACTTAATATTCCTCAACCTTCTTGTTGTTTGACATGCGGTGGTTACAACATATTTTAAAGAAAATATTGATTACCTTTCCACCCTACTTCCGACAGGAATAGAGTTACATATATAACGTGTGATTTATATAGGTGAAATTGAAACAAATTGATTTGGAACGGGCTATAATTGATCACCTCGTCGTTTGACGCAGTAATTTATAACTTGAGGTGTAATTACGAGGACGTGTAATCTTTATTCTTGTTTTTTTTTTTGTTGACAATAGTGCCGCTTACGATTAATTAAGGTACTGAAGTTTAGAGGTATCATGATAGATTGGTCGCTATGAAAATTGTTAATTTTAAATTAATTTGAAAGTAATCCGCTGTTTGCGTAAGTTGAAGACTTTGTATCCATCAAATCTAAAGTTACTTATCTTAAGACAAAGAAAGACTTTGAACGTTCCTGATCTAAATTTTTAATGAAAAACTGGATATTTTACTAATTCAGCGTCCCCTTTAATATAAATCCAGACAGTCGACTAGATTTGTTTTTTTTTTAATAGTAGCATTTTTTTGGAAACGGAGAGTAAACCAATAATATAATGTACCTGCTATGTTTTATGTTGGGTTTAAGATTGTAAATAGAACTTAAATTGACTTTCTTTCCATTTTGCTTTTATAATCTGCAACTTTTTGTTGACCATTCTCAACTGCTTCAGGCTTTTCTGAATTATAAGCTTTCCTTTCTTCATTCAATGATTACTACCTTGGCAAGAATAATCACTGATAATACACTACAGACTTTAAAGCATCCACCCACAAATTTTACTACACTGGACGCACGTTTCGATAGAAAAACTATCATCATCAGCAGCAACACTGAACCAAATAACTACACTAAAGCTACCCTTATTTATACCTAAAAATAACATGGTACAGGGATACTGTGATCACGAGCATGGTTGTCTGTTCTCATGCTTAACTAGTCATTAATCCGGACTTCCGCCTAATTCATTTTCTTTCTCATAGCTCAACTGTAAATGTTGGAATTTATTAAAAAGTGTTTTGTTTTTATAAACTCATCATATGTTCATTATTTATTTGTACCTGCTATTAATTTTGCATTATTTACTTTACGATTTTCTTCAAGCATAGTTTTATTTATTCTTCTAAATTAAGATGCTTCCAAGCTACCCACTTGACCTTTGGAGTTTCCTAAAATACATTTAAGACTGTTGCTTGAAGTAAGGGCAATTTTCAAGCTGAATTTAGAGAAAATCTAAATCTAAAAACATTAAAAGCTTCAATTTTGATAATTTAAGACTTAAGTTCATTATTATACCGTTCTGTAGATAAAGGAAAATTGAGTAAACGATGAATTAAAAGGTTTAGATGAGTGATTTGAATCTTTTGAAATGAATCTATTATTATGTTTGAAGATTTACTTAAAAAAATCTTCAAAACTGCAGTCTTAAATGGTAATTAAGAAGATATGTGACTTAATAATATTAATAATTTATATGGATTCTTTTTATAATTCTGTCAGTAGAATCTTTGTAGAGAAGTATGTGTGTATGTAAAATATCATGCTGTTTACAGTAATGTGAAACGATTCGCAAACTAAAAAGTTCAAAAATTTCGAAATCATATTTTAGGGTAAATTCGCAGCTTTACATATTTTAAATTTACTAAAGAAGAAAGGGATAAATTTAGTAGGCATCATAGTTCAAATGGTAGCGATAAAAATTTCTAATAGTGAAGACGTAAAAATGATTGTGGAATATTTATCAAGCAAGAGAAAAACAGTGGCAGAATGAGTAATTACCAGTAAGTAAATGGAAATACTATGGCTCAATAAATAACAGTCATTAGCAGCCAAAAATAGCATTACACAAGTCGAACAAACTCAACTTGACAAAACATGAGTAATGGAAATCTATATTCCATTAGTGGGAAATGAATGTTATTGTTCTTATTTTAAAACCAAAATAAGGAAGTTTGAGCAGCATAATAAACGGTGAATATTCGTATCATAACGGTTTAGATGTATTTCTTCGAAATATAGTTTATCATATACCAATAATTGGTGGATGATTAGTATGGTAAACTGTATTTCAACGTTTTAGTTTGCGATTATTTTATCATTTATTCTACTCGGTATAAACCAAAATTAAATGTTTATTGAAATGTAAATCGTTCTAAACAAACTTTTATTTTAAAAATCTTTATACACCATGTTTTTCCACTTTACGGTCATCAAGCAGTGTCTAAATTAACAAAACTGCTGAATTACTTAAATATATTGACAAAAAAAGTATATATACAGGGTGCAACAGAAATACAATGTAATAACAATGTAATATGTAGTAGCTGTAATCATATGCGATCGAAAAATCTTAATGGACATCTTTAGTTATTAACGAAAAAAAAAAAAAAAGTAACAACAGCAAATAAAACTAATAATTTGTAAGTGTCCTGAGTTATTGACTCTCATATCATGTGCATCGTCGCATGGCATGCATGTGTCTCTCTATGAAACTGCACCGCTATATTTCGGTGACTTAACGGATTTCGCACTAACTTGCAGCAGATGGAAAACAAAAAAAAATTGAATTATTAAAAAAGCGCATAGTAAAAAGACGGGTTTAAAGTATATCTTATCTACTTTTATCTCAGAGTAATTAAGCTCAATTCTTAATATGTTATTTAATTAAACAAATCTACAGGAACGTGTGGTAGTGTTTAAAAAAAAACAAGTGTTCAATCCAGCAAAAGCAAAATAAAATTATTTACGTTTTTTATAACCACACAGAATTCGTATATCCGGAGAAACTCCAAGGTCCATCAAGATTTTAAAAATTATACTTACTTTTTAGAATGCTCTTGAGAAATAAAGATTTATTTTACATATAGCAAGTATGAAATGTCTTAGGTAGGCATTACTATTTTTATATGAATATATTTACTTACTGACTTTGATTTATTTAGGTAAAGTTCGATGATTTCTTTCCTAGAAAAAAATATATATAGGGTAAATTTTATACGGTTAAATTGTGTACTAAAAGATCTAAAAATGACAAAAAACAGCAGTTACTGGAACTATTTTTAGGAGATAAATTTCAAGTTTAAAATAGGTTGTTAAGGAATACACCTAAAATGATTAATATTTTATTTTTTCTGACCGTTGGAATAACTTATCGTGGCTAACACGTTGCGGAGTAATATTACGTATAAATATGTTCGTCACCACAAATTAATTTATTCTTTCCGAGAAAGCAAAAATCTACGCTTTTTTGGTTGAGTACTTGCAGTATGTAGAGTCGAAGGAAAAGAAAAAAAAAAAACTTTTGTTGAGAACTACAACACTGGAAATCTAGGGAAGTTTATCTCATTGAGTCGTATTTCACCACATTTTGTTAAATCTGACTCTAGTAAGATCTAAGTCTACATTTTTGTGAATATATGCATCCAAAATTTATTAAAGTTAACACTACAAAAGGAGAAATATTTCTCAATTTTAGGGTGATAAATTTACACCTCCACATATTCAGTCTGACATGAGAGTGGTCGCCAGGGATCGAATTTCAGCGTTCCCCGGCGCCCGAAAGTGTTGATTTTAACTCCGTTTTTTTTTCTGTGTAGATAATGGCATACGGTTAGAATAACACCTTTAGAACGTAATGAATTTAGGGTATTCAGATGTAGTATTCACTGCGTCTACCAGGAATTTAAAGTTACTTTTTCTTGTGTGAGGCCCGGACTAAATAATTTTTGTGCCTCAAATTTTGTTTTATTTTTATTAATGATAAAATCAGTTTTCGACGAATTTGTACCTTACATGTCGTAGAGCCAGTATTTAACACAACTTACATTGCAATTTTGTTACATACTGTATACTACTTATAAAACGTCTGCAGAAATTAATTAATATAATAACTCGGCACTACAGGCCTTGAAAGTCCTTGGCTTAGAGTGCCGGAAGTGCAACTAACAACCGGTACCACATATTGCTGCTTGACTGGTAAGATTGGCAATGATGCACCCTTCCTTCTCAGACGCACAGTGGACCGAATCAGTGTTCAGTTTCAGACTTTGGGCAAAAATTAAATCATTGAATTTCATCCATCTTTTAGCTGTCATAAGTTTCTTCAATAGTCCTCTTTTGACATTTACAATCGATAAATCTGAAACCAAATATGGAGTATGTATTATTAATGCATTTTTGTTGTTCCCTGTAACCGTCATATTGATATAATATCACGTATATTTTTGGTAACTAATAATTGAAATTTTAAAAGTATATAATCTGTAATATCATGTTATTGTCAAATCAAAATAAATAATAGAATAATATAAATTTATTATCTAATGGAGTGTCCACAAAGCTTTCATTTTGGAAAATTTACTTGCAGATACCTTTAAACTCACGCAAATTGCCGGTTTAAAATTTGTAAAAAACGAAAGCTTGGACAATCTAGTTTCAGTTGTTAACTTGTTTTTTTTTTTGCTACAATCTGCGACCTGCGACCTTACAAAATATTGAAGTTATCATCTTCAATAAGACGATTAGCATCGTACTCGGATTTCTATTATGTTGTTTTATGTTATATTAATAAATATATTGTATACTAAAAGTAGAATTATCATTGCTTCTCGACATATAATAACATAGTTCTGCTGGAAATTATGATGGTATTAGGGTGGGTGCACAGAGAAAAAGGATTCTTTTAATCAAAGAAATATGTCTTTGCCACTATTTGAAAATATTTCTTGGTTCAGTCAATACATGTTTCTTTCAACTGAAAATACTGCTATTTGAATGAATGAAACACGTATTAACTAAAAGAAATATGTATTTTTTTAAAATGTTTTTTTTTTGGAAATAGCAGCAAATATTACTTTGATGTAAAGAATCCTTTTTATCTGTGTGCACTTCAGTTTGATATATCCAACGTATTTACTTGCAAATCTTTTTACATTTGCGTAGTTGTATGTTGTACATTGTTGTTCTTCGATTTTTAAGCTTTAGTATCATTGCAGTGTTTTATAGGCACTTGTGTGTAAAAGAGCAAATAAAGGCGATTTGAAATTGTAGTGATAATAAGGCTTAACTTGCCTGCAAGTTCTTCCAAAATCCAAAAATCTCATCAAAAATCACTGGAATAGACGAACTTTCAGTATATTGCAAGTTATTTCGCCTGAAATGAAGATTCTTGCAGAAAAAATCGGCTCCTTCGCCACAGATACAGCTCAGCTTTATGTACCTTTGTGCCCATGGTATTATATGTCAGCAACAGTACTCACATTTTAAATCCATGGTTTAATACTGATTTAAAATATTTGCGCGTAAATTACATAATAGAAAATTTAAGATATGATTGTTTTGCATTTAATATTTAATTAAAATTAAAAATTCAAAGTCAATAAGATTAGAGATGTTGAAATTAAGAAATATTGAACTTAAAATTTATTTAAAAAAGTTAAATTTGGTTTTGTTCATTTAATAACAGGTGAACACAGAACTCTAAATGTTAGGATACAGGATAAATGACGATCCAAAATTTCTGCCTCTAGCTTTCGGAATCCTCTTGGCTTTGCATTTCATCGACCGCTAAGTAGTGGATAGGTTATGTTACTGTGTCAGACGTCCTTCTCGTTCGCCTCTACTAGGATTGTTCGAATGAAGGTTTGTACTGCTAACCATTTTCTGCAGTTTTCCATCATGACGTTGTCCACGATGTTTTCCATAGTTATCTCATGATTGACGAACGTTTCGAATCTTTGGTTTTTCTGATTTTAACGATGTATGTCACTTCGACCAAAATGAATGTAGGTTCTGTAGATCCTTTCATCACAACTGCGCTAAATAGTTGGATTTACGACATATGCTCTCGATCAACGTCCGCAGATCCTCGATCACCCGTGTAATCCACTTAGTTGCTAGAGATATGGTGTCTCACACTTTCTTCTTCTCAATTGGTTTGCCTTTTACTTCTTCCTGCAGGTGGTTCAGAGGGCCTCTTGCGGTTTGTATCTTCACTTTCTCTCGTTAATGATAAAGAAATTGAGCAAATGCCTGCCACCTATCATTGCGTCCATTCATACCGCAGGAGCCATCCAAACTCCAAACAGCTAGATACGCTGTTATATGCATGAAGCGCACGCTTCTGTTCGTAGTTGATGTAAAGGTTTACCAATATAACTGAAAAATCGATTTGCTTGATGATATCAAATTCTGTTTAAGCTAACTAAATATTGAGTTAAATATGAGCAAACAACTATTTGGTTAATTGAACCAAATTATTTATTCATTTAACCCTCTATTTATTTGAAATAACTAAATATTTTGTTCGATTAACTAATTTTTCGTAATAGAATTTTGTTGAAATTATTTTGTTTTCCTGAACAAATTGGTTTTTTCAGTGTGGTAATTCCTACAATTGGCTATTAAGAGCTATTGTAATGGCACCTTATCGGTTAATTGCTTAATCAATTTCCTTGATGATTTTTCATGCCACAATTCTTAATATTATTACATTTGAGCAGTAAAGTCTAGGGAAAATCAATGAAAAAATAATAATAGGCACAATAGGGTGACATATTTGGCTTCCAACAAATTAATTTACCCTTTCGTTACAGAAACAAATATACACTAAATACACGGAATCTATTATTACAATGAGCAAACTATCCCGCTTAAGTGTTTACTGTTTAGTCGACAGGGTATTACATTAAATATACACGAATTAATTAAGCTTGTGGCACGTAATTTCGCCCTTCTTCTGCGAAACACCAACAAAATCGACCGAAGGAGCAGAGTATTAATTTGGTGCCGCTTGTTTTCCACCTCGGGCATATCGCCCCAATATTACTACGGAGGTGCAAAAGTAATCGTTCGAAAAAACGTGCTCTCGCCTGTTACACTGACTGACGCCTACTTATAAATATTTTAGAAGTTGGTATAAAAATAGCTCCGCTTTTGCCTTTTGTCTTTTTATTTCTAATAATTTAACATCGTTGCCTCGTGGATGACTAAGAAAATGAAATCATTGATAATTAAATGGTTTCAAAGATGTAATAGTTTGGGTAATATCATTTTATTAAAACTATTTTTGATGAAGCGCTGTTATGTACACTGAAAAACCGATATATTTAAACCAACCAAATATATTTTGTTAAGCAAACTTTCTTTGCAGCAAGCATGTCCTTTGTTTTTTCAAATATATGGAGAAAATATACACTATTAACTGAAACAAAATATTTGGTTAGAAAGTTTAATATATTCAAACAAATTATGTAGTTCAGTATGGTCTTAACACAATAATATAGATCAACTTTGTAAAAACGTTAGATTGGTTCACTTACTTCCACATTGTTGAGACAACATCGGTACTTTGTTAACTAAAACAAATGTGTTATATTGAGGGAACAACTATATATTTGGGCAAAATATGCAGTTGGTTGGGGTCAAAATTTATTTCTAGCCAATGAAATGGCGAGTAGCTATCTGTGTCTTAGATTATTCCATCACCTGCTTCTAACATGCAGGGACTGGCATTTATTTTATTTTATTCACCGTAAATTAGTCTTATTGAGTGTATGCATTTAGTGTCTTTGCAGTGATATTATATACTGCTAATATTTTAGAATTATTGAAGACTTGCGATTAACTAATTTATACAAATCAACATATATAGGAAGGTAATAAACAAGAAAATATAGTTTAAAGACGGTTGTGACAAGTGTGGATGTTTAAATTTGTGAAATAAGAACATGCGGAGACCGTGGACTACCGATGAACATTCAACATTTAGTATGAGACAATGTTGATAGTGGAAGAAATCATTGCAGCACTGAAACACAGCAAATAATCCTGAATGCATACAATAATTTATTTATTTACTTACCCTTCCAACTAAATTTTCTCACCTAATTATGGAATACACTAAAGCACTACTATTTTTATGTTTGATTTGAAGAGGACCAATATTTAATCATAATGATTTAAGCCTGACAATGTCAGTTACGATAATTATACAAGAACATCCTTTCAAATAAATAATTTATTTGTAGTATTATTCTTACTGTGCATTTCACAGTTTAGTTAGGTTAAACAAATCCAATTAAATAACAACAGTAAGACAAAGCATCTACTTTAGGTAATATAGATACTTACGGCAATTAATGCACAATAACTAATACCAGCAAAGCAAATATTAACCCCAAATAATGTAAATCATTTCGAAGAAACAATGCTTTTCATTTACTCGAAAAACTAAAGTTGTTTGGCGTTAGCCATCATTGTTAGAAATACGACCTTACTTGTTGTAAACAGTTCGATCATTTGTTACATATACAAATGAATTTTGTAGTTGCCAATACTAAATTTTCACTTACAGTTAGTAAAATTTTTTCTCAGTATTCATATATCGGCTAAAAAGCTACTTAGAATGAAATTATCATCAAATTGAAATGCGTCTGCAAAAGTTAATTGAAGAGAGAGAATTACGTAATGACGAGGTACAAAAATTGCTTACTGCAGAGCACACATTCGACTCGCAAAACGATTATTCGACTCTGAGAGGGTGAACTCGAGCTTTGTGAGAAATCGAAATTACAAGTCGACGCTAAATGCAATCTATTAATATAAGAACTGGAGACGGAAGATAAACGCTGCCAAGATATTAAATTGCAGTGCGAGTCGAATCTTAAACAATGCCAGGTTAAAGCACTGGATATGGGAAAACGCTTATAAATGAAGTAGATCAATATATAGTTCTACGGGCCTTTAAAGCCCACGACTTAAATCATTTTAACACTGTGCTTCCTCAATTTTCTTCAAATTGTTTTTTTCCATTGAATTCTGTGACGTTGCTTTTCAGGCCAATATCCCCAAAGTTCTTAAATATACTGTCACTGCATCTTCCCCCTTCTCCTTCTTTCTCTTAGACTAACGAGTAGTGGATGGTTATTACGAGTAGAGTAGAAATATTCGAATGCTCAATGAGTGTAGCGAATATTTACTTTATATAAGGAGTTCCCAATGAGTATAGAAAATACTGGCTTTGAAACATATACATATATATTATATCGAATAGTGCAATGGTATTTATTGCGACGAATATATTCGGCAAATACTTATAATGAATATATCCTACATGAAATTGCCCTTTACGACTTACTTTCATATGACACGTGTTATAGGCATAATGCAATCGTTTTGATTACTATGGTAAGTTGGTTAAAGAACATATTCTTTTATAAATACATTCTTTTTATTGATACTTTCATAAACACGGAATCATAAAGTGCTATGTACTGATTGAAAATGAATGAAAATTGCGTAACTGGTTTAAAAATGAAAAAGAAAAAGAAAATTAGCTAGCTCAACGGATAAGATTTCAAAGAACGCAAAAGAACTATTAATCTCAGAGTTACCCTCGCGAATAAAAACTTGAATCTAACCACGAAAAGTAAATGGCGAGTGAATAAAATCAGATTTTCTTAATTACCCGAAAAATTCAAAAGGTTTTAAAATAAAATGAAAGAATAGAAATTTTAACCCAGTGACGCTAATTAGCAATCAAATTATTTTAACAAAATGGGCTAAAATACCCTGAACTGAAGGTTCTCGCCTAAAATAAAAACTGCGCTAGACTCTAATTTAAAATAGGACAATGCTATTTCCTATGCAAAGCAAAAGTTTTGTTTGTTCAGAAAGATTATCCAAAATACACAACCTTTGAATTTCTATCCACGTGGTTTCACAAATTAAAATCAAGGCGTGGGCAAATGCAAGAAATTTACAAAAATGAAAAAGCTAAAACAAAGAACAAAGCTTCTTCACACCCAACCAAGGTGATTGAAAAATAAAATGAAACAGCAAAATTGAATAACAGAAAATTAACTCTTCAAACTAAAGGAGAGAAAAAACTAAAATAAATCTTCCTAAACAAAAAATAATAATTGATCTTGTATCTACAAACTGCACACTCCAATATATTAACAATTATTATAATAAAAGTTCCTTGGTTGACTAAATAAAACACAATTAAATTTTAACAATATCAAAATGGATTACAAAATGGCAACAAAGATTTAAAAATACGTCTATTCACGTCAATAGTCGTACAAGGAAGTCCTTAACAAAATTCTAAAATAGTTTTTCTTACAAAAATCCCTCTCTCAAAATCGTAAAACGCAGACGTAAAACATTTCAACGACAATATTTCATAGAATACGCATTAAATCAGCACAAGCAAACAATAGACATTTGAATGTCTGGATTAAATAATCAGCTGTACAAGGAAAACAATAAATAGCCAGACTATGTAACTTAAAATACACTCAGCGGAAAATGGGTTGTCTAACCACAATAATATCTATAAGAAAATCAACTTGCGTAAATATTTCTATTGATACTTTCTTTCTATAGGCATGTTGAAGATGTTTATGCTCCTTTCTTGTTTTTACTGCATTTAATCGTCTGCAGCGCTTCGACTTGGAAATTCAACAATTCAGTTATATTTACTTTTTTGCTTTAACGCTTTGACCTCGAGATGGAGGTAAACATACTTTATTGTTTCTTTTTTTAAATAAAAACCCAAAAAACACCCATATGAGCAATTTTTGATGTTATTATAGTGTGTATTTAACTTATTAATAATTAAAAAAATGTTTGCTTCTTTGCTTTTATAAATAAATTTACATTTTATTTTATTTTACAATTTACACAATGTATAACATTTGCAGCGGATGTCACACATTTGACACATTTCATTTCTTAAATCAAATTTATAAAATTGATTCATTTGTAAATTTATTTGGTAAAATGAGGCAAAGACGCAAATGAGAACTGCCCATAGCCGACCGCATGCGTGACTATACCTATACAGTAGACTCCCGATTTACCGAAACGCCGCCTTATCCGAAACTTTGCTCGTGTACTTCTTAGAATTAATAAAAATCTGGTTTTCACCGGAATTAACTTCCCATATGGCAAAATTTAAATTTCCCACAATTATTCTTAGTAACTTCAACATTGAAAGTCGAAATTACCAATGGTTTTGTATTAGATTACTAGTTATTTTGATGTCTTTCTGTTGAAGTTACTAAAAATAATTGTGGGAAATTTAAATTTTGCCAAGTGGGTTCTGAATCGCATTTTATTTGTAACAGAAAAGCATTTTAGGGCTTATTTATACAGTTTTAAATTGGCATCACCATGAGCAACACAATAAATTATGGCGTAGGTAAAAGCACGTTTTTTTTTTCTCCGAATGGAAAAAAAAAACCCACAGAAAATTTAACAATGGTGTAGTGTGTTAGCATCTTCTGTCCACAGCGAAAATCTATAAAAAAGAGCGAATACACTAAAATTTACGAGGCATTGTATTTATGGTTTACACAACAAGGCGGCCGTGTTATTACAATTTCGGGCCCTATATTACAGCAAAAAGCAATTGAAATTGATGAAAATCTTTCTAATCGAAGAAAAGGCGCCATGGAATACGTAAACTAAATATTTGTGGCGAAAAATTTTCTACTAATCAAGCTGAAGATGAAAATTTCAAACAAAAATTTAAACAAATTATGGAAGATGAGGAATATACGCCAGATCAAATTTATAATTGCGATGAAACTGGTATATATTATAAGATGTTGCCATCAAAACTTTAGCTGTGAAAAAATGAGCATGCTGCAGCCGGTTACAAAAAAAAAAAATGAGGACCGGGTAACAATTCTTGCTGGTGGTAATTTTCAGGACGACATAAGCGTAAGCTGCGATTGATGTGCATTGGCCAATCGGCAAAGCCAAAAGCTCTTAAAAATGTGCTGGCGAATGTTTTACCAGTTTATTACCGAAATCAAAGAAGTGCTTGGATGGATTCAACATTATTCAAAAACTGGTTCTATATAAGAGTTTGTTCCTGGAATTGGAGAGGTTCTTAAGAAAAAGTGGTTAACCTAGAAAAGCTTTTCTGTTAATAGACAATGCACCATCTCACGAAAGTGAAAATGAATTAATAAGTGAAGAGATCAAAGTTATGTTTTTACCACCGAATGTAACTTCGTTAATGCAGCCTATGCATCCGGATGTATTAGACAATTTCAAAAGGCATTATCGACGAAACTTACTGCAATCAATTCTAGAAAGAGTAGGCGGTGGTGAAGAACTCGTGGATTGTTTAAAAGGAATAAATTTGAAAGACGTGGTTTATTGGACAGCACATGCATGGAACAAAAGTCTTGGACAAAGATATACAACAAGAAGATCTCCCCCTAGAAAATAACGACGAGGAAGAGGAAGTTCCGCTCCATGAACTGATTAGAAATTTAGGTGGATGTGAAGATATTAGCCAAGAAGAAGTTGAGGAGTGGATAACATTTGACAACAAAGAACAAGAGGAAGTAATTGACGTTGACCTTATTGAACTTGTTAATAAAAGAGAAAAAAACAGTGACAACGAGTTAGGAGGTATGAAGAAGAAGGAACAAAAATTTCACATGCGAAAGCGTTTGTTGCGTTAAACACAGCATCATTATACGTAGTATTAGTCTAATGCCACAGTAAGTGACAGTTTACTTTTAACAAGGTGAAGAAATATTGCATCCAAAAACCGAACGAGTTCAAAATTAAAACAAATGAGAATTGATTTTTTTTTCTTTAATATATACGACATTTTTCTTCATAGAGAATATGATTTTATTTCAATAACATCATACATAATATCATATTTTTGTTCTATGTATGAATATATGTACCTTATTTTTTTTGTTTTTTTCCTTGAAACTCCGTATTAACCGAACTTTCATTTATCCGAAGGGCTCCGGTCCCGGCTGTTTCGAATATTCGGCAGTCTACTGTATCAGAAAAGGACAATTGTATCCAAAAGTATCCGCTATGTTCAATAAAATAACGAGTATCTCCGAGTATTAAAAAATACTCATAAGTCCCAACACTAGTGTTTGGTACTGTAACACACATCGGTCGGTAAATAAGATTGCAATGATTTTATTATAATAGGACAACTAGAAAATGATTTTAATAAAACCGTATTATTTTGTTTTTTACCTTTACACAATACGTAAAGTTTCCATGTTTGCGATATGAGGAAATTTATTGATACTACAACACTCGTATAACCTAACCACCATATTGTGAGGACGTTAAGAAATTGCTTTTTATTTACGTGTGTTGTAATCGTATGTAGGTACCTTATCCATAATTGATCTCATGATACAAAAATAGAAACTTAGGAAGCATGTTTCATTTGCGTTATATAGTAATTATAATGACCTTAAACGATAGTTAAAGAAAAACAGCACGTTTATATTTAAATCGAATGGAGGGGCAGAAGTAATGAAACCTTTGTTAGTGCCCATGTAATAATGATTAAAATCCTAGATTATTAAGACCAGTATATTATTTATAAGAATATTAGAACGATAACGATATTAGCATGATTACTGCACCTTTTAGAGACTCCTTAGAAATGAATATTTAGTATTGATAACTAAAATTCGGTTGCAAAGATTGCAAGTTTTTTGGAGTTTCAAAATAATAAATTAATGTATTTCTGCTTTTAACTGTAATAATTAGGAGGAATTTTTCCGAAGAATAATTTTCCTCCTCACGCAGGATTCGAATCTACATCTCATCATTTGCCGGACGAGCGCTTTACCAATTAAGCTAGCAGAGGATGATAATTCGAGCGTTTAACCAAACAAAAAATTTTTCTCGGGAAAAATTCCTCCTGTAGTTAAAAGCAGAATTGACGCCCTGCCGGCCTTTTCAAGATCTAATATCAACGTATGTTCGGTTACACGCTCGAATCATCATCCTCTACTAGTGTAATTGGTAAAGCGCTCGTCCGGCAAACGAGGGGATGTAGATTCGAATCCTGCGTGGGGAGAAAAAAATTCTTGGGAAAAATTCGTCCTAATTATTATAGTTAATAACAGAAATACATTAATTTGTTATTTTCAAACTGTAAAAAACTTGCAATCTTTGCATATTTGCCGTCCTGCCGGCATTTTCAAGATCTAATATCGACGTATGTTCGGTTAAATGCTCGAATCATCACCTTCTACTAACTTAATTGGTAAAGCGTTTGTCCGGCAAACGAGGGGATGTAGGTTTGAATCTTGCGAGAGGATAAAAATTTTTCTTAGGAAAAATTTCTGCTAATTATTACAGTTAACAGCAGAAATACATTAATTTGTTATTTTCAAACTGTAAAAAACTTGCAATCTTTGCATATTGCCGTCCTGTCGGCCTTTTCAAGATCTAATATCGACGTATGTTCGGTTAAATGCTCGAATCATAATCTTCTACTAACTTAATTGGTAAATCGCTCGTCCGGCAAACGAGGGGATGTAGGTTTGAATCCTGCGTGATGATAAAGATTCTTCTTAGGAAAAATTTCTCCTAATTATTACAGTTAACAGCAGAAATACATTAATTTGTTATTTTCAAACTGTAAAAAACTTGCAGTCTGCATATTTGCTGTCCTGCCGGCCTTTTCAAGATCTAATATCGACGTATGTTCGGTTAAATGCTCGAATCATCATCTTCTATTAACTTAATTGGTAAAGCGCTCGTCCGGCAAACGAGGGGATGTAGGTTCGAATCCTGCGTGAGGATAAACATTTTTGTCAAAATTCAGTTGGTTTTTGCTTTATACGCTCGTTCTGAAACAAAAAAAATCATCGAATTGCATGCAACACAATTTTTATTGTATTCATATTTCTTAACACATGATATTGCTATGCTTCGTAAAAAAAAAAACAATAAAACAAATTGCCTATTCTCGTCGGGTATTCTTTCTTGAACGATATGCAATTTACCGTCCCTTCTATTATTGTATAGACTTCAATTTCCGTTTATGGCGTTATCAAAATTTCCCTTGTAACGGAAGGAAAACTTTTATCATCAGAACGAGTTTGAGTCTACATATGGTGATGTGTACGTGGCGAAAGGTACGAGTCTTCCTGGTCGAAATACGGATGTTTGTCTTTAATTTGCTTCGAATATTGCATCACACAGTTACCATTGTAAATGCCGTGCCGTTTCTTTCAGGAAGAATGTTATTCCGGAAATTCGCTTTAAATAAACAGTGGGTAAAATGACATTCTTTGTGTGCCATATTGTTAGGTAGATATACATAATATATTTGGAGTACATATTTATTTCAAGAAGCCTATCTGCTTCTGTTTAGTTTCTGTTGTATGCACTGGCGGTTCGTGCTTAAAAAATATGGTGGTTGCAAATTTTGTGAATACACCTTGTACAGACTATAGTGCTTTCTTCTTATTTTTTATTTTTTATTAGAGTACTTATAAAGAATTAAGAAAAATACTTTCAAAAATCCATGCGACGATCTTTGGTAATAGGGTAATAATAATATTCAAAATTTGCAAATTTATCCATAACTCTGATAAAAATCTAAAATACTTTCGATGAAATCCTTTTCTTGAGAAAGCATCGCCAATGCATAAAGTTTTTCTTGTGCCTTGCTGTTTATTAAGAAAGTGTTTATTTTTTCAAAGTAGAAAAAGAAAACGTCGTTCTGCATCAGCGATATCATCGGAATTGTTATTAGAATGTTTAAAAGCTTTGAAGTTTCACTGAAGAAATTATGTCACAAAGTAAAAGCAAACCCGAGATTGATCACTACAAAATTTCCTTTCATCAAGGTATGGGTAAGAATAGTTTCCTGATAGATATTTCCAGGAAAATAGAAGCTGTTCTCTTGGAAACAGTAGATTTTACGAAATGGTCCAATTCAGCACTAAAATTGATTAATCCAAGAAAAACAGCCGAGTGGTTAGAAGATAAAATTGATTCATCCTGTTCTTTCAACGCAAGCTTGGAAGCTCTCAAAAAATGCACATAATTATGGTGAGATTATGTGTATACCTGCAACGTTTGTTCATAAGCATCCATAATACATGCTTATAATTTTACACATAATCTTACAGACCCTACAAATATATACAGAATTCTACCATTAATTATAATGTTCAATACATTGAAGAGTGGTACTTCAATTTCTCGTTGTGCAATGCTATATTTCTTGATATGCGCTATTCATCTGACAATGAGCAGCAATATTGATATTTCAAAAAAAAAAAAATGGACTACATTTTTCACTTGCCTTTGTTAAGTAATTCTATAATTAGCAAAAGATTACCTTTCAAAAACTTCCATTATCACGAAAGTTTAAGTACGGTTCTGCAGTTTAAAAATAAAGCAGTTAAACCTTGAAGTACTTACCGACTTCCTACTATTATATATACAATTTAACGTATTTAGCACCACCACAATTCACATTTCTATCTTGGATGCATGCACACAACTACTGCATTATTGGTAATCGTTCGAGTGTCACGTAGCCAAATTCACCCCACCGCAGAAATGACATTATATTTTTTAAAACAAATTTTCACCTTAACATAAGTACTTACAAGATTTACCACAAATATTAAAATCCTTAATAATCGAATTTATTTTCTTAATTCAAATATCTGATCCACTTTTTCGTTGCCTCTTTTATTTCTTAGATCGAAAAATTTGTTTCTTGGAGAAAATATATTTTTCTTATAACCAAGAATATTATCGATTACAACCAAGTAAAATATTTGTTTCTATACAAGAATAATTTCTTATTTCAAATATAGATATATTTGAAAGAAGTAAAACTTTTTAAAGAAATATATTTACTCAACCGAAGAAATCCTTTTTGTGTGTGCATACAACCTTCATGGGCATAATATTTGTTGCATAGGATTAATTGGTCTTATTCCTTTCTGTTATTGTTTTTAAATTAGTGCCAATACTTTCATACAGAAACTTAGCGGTGGCTTTATTAAATCTATATCTTAATTTAAAATCAATTTCATCATTTAAGTCAAATAGATTTGTTCTATGTCTGAAAATTCGGAGACGCCTTAACATTAGAAAATTATATTCCATAATTTCATCTTCAGAACTAAATTCAGAAAGCATCCTCAAATAAAACGTTGCGTGTATAATCAGTATTCTCAATAATAGCAGATATATACTTACTTATTAAAATAATATTTATTGCTAAGTCAAAAGCTTATATATGACAAATGTACGTCAGTTTTAAAACTAATGCAAATTCACACATGGCTTAGCAATTCGCTAAATTTAACAAACGTTCGTGAAACAAAAATTTAACATTATGTTAAAATTTAGCATCTGTGTTAAAATTTAACAAGCGTTTATGAAACAGAGGATAGTTGATAATTAACAAAAATAGGTAAATCCATATTTTTTATAAAACGTTTTACTGATGGCATTTTAGACAGAAACTACCTACCTATATGTTTCACTTCTTTTAGCAGCAAATATTTGCTGTATCTAGTAATACATTTACAATTTGCATTCGGTAGTGAGAGCTCTTAATTTTAAATTATTGAATGAGTTTAATATAATTTGTTTCAACATTTATGATTATTGAAAATTTGTAATCATTTATTTATACAAATATATACGTTTACTCATATCGTATGAAATATATATAAATATTTATTTTGTGTTTTATTGAACGAAATTTGAATAATAACTTCTAGGTTTATGAATAACCGCATGTAATAATTATGAAATGCAATAGTTTATCAATGTACGTTGTGTAATAATTTTTAATTAATATATTAATATTGTTTAATTAACTCCTCCGTTGTTATGTATACTTTGCATATTGATTCCAATACTAAAATTTTATTTTCGTGAATTTAACAAATTAACAAATTTTGTCAAACTGAACAGATATCTGTTGAATAAATGGTTAAAATATACAAAAAGAATTGTTGTCAAAAGGGTTTTTTTCTTGGGTACAATCTTTACACGTGAATATCTCTAAAACGAGAGCCAACTTTGCAAAACGGCCGATGGTGTTGCATTCAGCGTTTCATCAATGTTCGAGTAGCACAGCGTTATTATTGTACCTACCTGTTACGTAATAATTAGTGCTACATGAATAATTTAAATGATTTTTTGCTTTAAAACCATCACAGATACGAAAAAAAAAAATGCAAGATGCCGAATTTTCGTATTTCCTTATACTATCCTCATTTATTTTGTCAGAGAGATTATGAAACATCCTGTATGAATGGATAACTCAATAACTGAAGATATTATAATCTGGTCACACTTATAAATACATGATTAATCTGGAAAGCTCTGGTACATTAACTAGGGTTGTTGCATGTATTATTACCCCTTTTCCGTTCAGCGACCCTTTTTTTTCCATTCCCTTTTTGACCGCTTACTAGCGAGAAGCAAAAGTGATAAAACGTCATACCCTTTCTATCTTATTGTGTCATTTACATGTAACGTGTGCGCCGGTATACCTGACCGACATATCAGAGAGCGCAACCCACGTCGCCCCAATGCGTCTTGAAGTGTTGGCGGAGATTAAATAAATAAACTGGGAATCTAATTTTAGTCTTTTTTTATTGAAAGACGAATTGACACTCTAAATCTAGATATAGACATCTACGTATGACGTCTGTCGTAAAATACATTTCTAATCAGGCTGAAAATAAGGTTACTATATCATAATTTTGCTTATAATTTTCCGAAAGGCTGTAATCGGGTAATTTTGGTGGCAAATTTTGTTAATCATAGTAATCATAAAAATAATATTACTTTATTAGCTCTAACAAAAATACTCCAAACTGTGGTACTGGTAATGCTGTAAACTTCACCTAAACCCCTCTCCACAAACTGCACTAAACTGGACGTACGTTTCGATAGCAAAGCTGTCATGATCAGCAGAAACACTGAACTAAATAACTACACTAAAACTACTCTAATTTATACCTAAAAAAGGTCATGGTACAATGATCACGGTTATGGCTGACTGCTGTCGTGCTTAACTAGTCCCTAATCCTAACTCTGTCTAATCTACTACTTAATAAACCGTAAAGACAAGAATTTAATGGTCCTAAATCTGAATTCATTAAAATATGTTTGTTTTGATATATTTCCGTACCCTCCTAACAATTTAATTGCACATAGTTGTTTACGTTTTTAACTAACTTTATATTGTCAACTTTATGGTTTTCTTCAAGCATATGCAGGGCTACACTAGATTTGTCAAACCTTCTAAATTTAAGATGAGCCAAATGCTCCTTGTAACGCGTTTTAATTGATCTTTTAGTTTGCCCAATATATATATGATCACAATCTTTACAAGATATTTTATAAATACCTGATTTGTCCAAATTATCTACTTGATCTTTAGGGTTACCTAAAATATTTTTAAGACTATTATTTGAAGTAGTAACTATGTCAAAATTGAATTTAGAGATTTCTTTTTGTAGACCTTTCGTGTAACTTGGATAAAATGGCAATTTAACATATTTCTTATTTTTCTTGTCACTAATTTCTAAAGTACTCGCATTTTTAATTCTTATTTTGTTTTTATGTTTTCTAATGGTATTGTATACAACGTCTTCGGAGAACCCATTAAATGCAGCGATTTTAATAATTTCTTTAAGTTCTTTATTATAATGTTCTGTAGATATAGGGAAAATTAAGTAAGCGATGTACCAAAAAGTTAACAGCTGCTAGTTTGTTTTTCCATGAATGGTTTTAATCTTCTGAAATAGATCTGTTATTAGTAGTGGGCTTTCTATATATGTCTATTTCTAATTTATTTTTATTTCTTATTACTAACATATCGAGAAAAGCAATCCTATTGTTTATTTCCTCTTCATGGGTAAACTTAATGGAAGGAAATTTTGAATATAGCTGTTCAAGAAAATCTCTAATTGAGCACTTACTAGTATCAAAAACAAATATCAAATATTAGATTTAAAGATCTCCTTATTATACTGCTTTGTTTGAAAGGAGTTTTGTTATTTAATATGCACAGCTTATAATATGATGATAGCGGATTTCGATGTCCCATCCTATTTTTCATTCAAAACATAGTAGGACAGCCTTTATTTTTGTGGCAAAACGATGCCAATGCAATAATTATATTTTAACTTTCATAAGCTCTAACTCTAATTCATATTTACTATTACAAAAATTCATTTGCCTAATCTGTGCAAAATTATATTCTTTTTTTTCTTGTTTTATTTGGTTAATGAACTAATTCTATATATTTGTATAAAAAGTATGTATAACCAAGTTATGAGTGGAAGAACAGAAGAAAACTTAAGGTTCGTTCGGGCCTTATTATTCGAGAACCGTTCTCGAATTTGAAATTTTAGGTATTACTACGCATGACCGTTAAAATTCAAGTTCGAAAATAGTTCTGAAGTTGGCGGTTCGAACAGATTTGACCCTACCTAAATTTCAAATTTGGGTCATGTTTGTAGTGGATAACCATATGGGATTACGACAATCATATTACATAATCTGTACATCAAAGCTGAATGCTGAATTAAGTTTTTCGTCCTTACTACTTTTTCCTTGTTATTTGTCTTTATAGTATATTCTACATATTCGCAGAATTTCTTGTTATTGCATTATGCATTTTATATTTATTTATTTATCGCAATGGGAGTTAATAGAAATGAAAATGCAGAAGATAAGTTTTAAAGAAATAATAATTAGAAGACGAAATAAATTAAATCCTGTTGCAGAAATAATATTGATGATCAATAAGAAAAAGGTGAATGTGGAATGGGACATCAATAGTACAAAAGCGCTAATAGAATTGTATAAACAAAATAGGGATAAAGTTGGGACGAAAGAAAATTCGAAGTATGAAGAAATTGTGGAATAGAATTGCATTAGATATGCAAAAATATGCACAGAATTGTGAAAATAAGTGAAAAGTCTTAGAAACGTAATTATAAAAAAATTGTGGATGATCAAAATAAAACTGGGAGGAGTCAAAAACCATTCGAACCCTACAAAGAACTTTCAGAAATATATGAAGCTACGAAAAGTATCCGCAGCTGCTGTTGACTTCTGATGAAGAAATATGGCCAAAAGTTACTTTAATTGCCACTTTTACACCTACACCAAGTTGATCATCGTTAGCTTTAGTAACACAAGTTGTCAATAATACCAGTGAGCAAGTATTAAACAGGAAAAGAAAACGAAAATTTATTTATTTTTAAACTGTTAGTAGTTAGTTAGAAAATAAAGATAAGAATATTACCTACTTTTGTGTTATTGATTACGTTCTTTAGTTAAGTTTATTGTAAAATGGAATTTTTATTTTATTTTATGTAATATCTTTGTGGCATAGCAAATAAATATACAGAAAATGTAAATAAAGTCTTTATTTTATATTTGTGCATCAACAACCATATATAAATAAATAAAATAAAAATAGAATAGATAATAGATAGACATATATTCAGCTAGCGCTATTTCATTTGACTTATGTCGAAACGGTCCTAACATCACAGAACGATGCACTCTGATGGCCAACAAACCACCCATATTGTACTAATATTTCTAAGTCTGCATTCAGCTTTCCATAGTGTCCATCATTACCACCTTTGTAGAAGTCCCCATTTCTATATCAATAAGTTATTAAATGTGATGCGAGTTAATCGAAAATGTTCTTTAAACTGCATATCTGTATATGAGGACACCGTTTCCTCAACATAGTTTGCATTTTTGTCAAGCAGTCGAGGTTCAATCAATAACACATTTCCTATCATTTCGTCATCAGAAGAGCTATCACTAGATGAAGAGTCTATCCTATTAACAAACTGTAAAATAATAATAAAAATAATGCTTACATCCATGACAAACACTTAACCTAAAACAGTGATGTAAATTATTTGACACTCCAATAAAAATAAATGTCATGAATTATAAATGCGCATGTGTAGAACTAATTTAGAATTTCAAATACTTGCTCCCTGGCAAGAACTGATTGAACGGTTCTGGAATCGTTCTGAATTTACCTACAGTTCTGACAGCCGGAATGTTGAATTTGAAATTCTTAGAATACTAACGGGAACTACGAGGTCCGAACGGTGAAGATATCATTACGCATGCGCATCAATCAGAAAACGGTTCTAAAGTGTACGTCCGAATGAACCTTTCCATCTGAACTCCACCTTGCGGTTTTCCATTTTTTGTAGGTTCTTTTTTTAATTTTGATAACTTGTTGATTAACTTTATATAACCAACAACAGCATTATTTTATAATATATATTGAGAAAAAAAGTCATATTAACATTTCATCAATTATCAAGTATGTATAATTAAGCAATAAGTGTAAAAGGCAAAATTTTAGAGTTACTTTGATGTTAGGCAGCTCGGACAGATTTTTCCAAGCTACAAACTTGAGATTTTTAATATTACTTTAGATATAATAATAGAAGAAAAAAATACAATTGCATCAACTTTTGCAAGGTCGGATGTTAAATTCCACTGGACTATTTGGTTGAGCTCACATTTTGGTTATAATAATCAGAAAAACAACAAGCATTTTCTTAATTTAACACCATAACTCTTCTAAGTGTAGAGTCCTATTACAAATATCACCTATTTACGTGCAAGCGTTTCATAGCCATCTAAATCATTCCCGGCCAAGGAAATTTATTTCCGGATTTTATACGCTATCTGATTATTTAGATTACCGTTCGCCGTGTCGACAACTGTTGTGAAGTCTAAATAATAAATTACGGCCATCTCTCCACAATCGCGAGCTTCGTATACGTTTTCTGAAATACCCGGAGCCATCGTCGACGCAGTGTATGCAGCATGACTTTTGTAGCGCCGCCGATAAGATTAACGTGTAGTATCTAGTAGTAGTAATAGTGGTAGTAGCGATGCGCGATAGTATGTAGTATCGGCCGTAGGTGTAACAGCATCAACAACTGAAGCGGCTGGCGTGCAAGCAAGCCCGGAGTGTTTCCGATGTCGATCCCCGGCCGAGGTCGCATCGACCCGGAGACCTTGACTCTCTCTAGCCGCCGGATACGTTTTCCCTCTATCCACGTCGCGGCGCCGTGACGTCACACGACGTCGCCTTCTTCTAATCGTCAGGCGTACGATTCTGGCACGAATGAATTCACTAAAAATCGACGCGAGCGATTTAGGGTTCCGTGTAACGTGCGCTGCACTGGATCCCTCGAATGACCTTTGCACGATTTCTCAATTCTACAGGCGCACACAGAAATGAATTTTCGACGAATGTGGTTGATTAAAGTATGGCAACCTTATTGTTCTGGAGGCTGATAGATGACAAAACGGAATTTAGAAAAGAAAATGTGGATCCAGCACTGTAATTGAATAGCTGGTTAAATAGTTTTTTTTTTGCGGCTCCGTCCAAAAACACTCATTTTGCAGTACTCCTAGGCAGGCAATAATGTCACTAAAGGTTGGCTACACTCGATTCCACATGATAGACGTGTAATAAATTGTCATTAAGCTATTGTTCAACCACGCTAAAATGAACTCGTGTCTTCATTGCACTTATTAGTCCAGGATTTTAGACATTCGCTTCGCAAAAATCCTGATAATTGATTTTTCGATTGGTTTATGTCAGAGAGTGTCCCTAAGTATAAAACCAAGTTTGTGCCGTCCGAAACCGCGAGCGTTAGTCGCCATTTTGAAAAACGCCTTTTTACAAATATCTCGGAAACGGTGAGTTTTACGTTAAAAATTGTTAGGACCTTTTTTTGTGGAAGATAAAATTTTCCACCATTTTTATTTGAAATTTTTTTCTCTATTGTCAATATTTGCTGAGATATAGTCCATTAAAAAGACAAATTTTTGTTTTTATAAAATACCTCGATAATTTTTGGAAATACGAAAAAAAAGGGATGATCAAACAATTTCTACAATTTTTATATAAAACTTTTTTTGTTAAATCGATAGTTGCTGAGTTCTAGCGCAATGAAAGCTGCTGTCAGGTAAAGAAAAACAGCGATTATTGGTAATACGTTACTCTAGCATGCCAAAAAAAGTGTAATCGAAGAATTTTATAATTGAGACGCTAATAATAATATTTATCATGAATAGGAAGGATATGACAAAAATACTCCAGACTGTGGTACTGGTAATGCTGCAAACTTCTCCTAGACCCCTCACCACAAACTGCACTAAAATGGACGTACGGTGAACCAGTTTAGTGTATCTGCTGTTGATGATAGCTTTGCTATCGAAACGTACGTCCATTTTAGTGCAGTTTGCGGTGAGGGGTTAGGAGAAGTTTGCAGGAGGGATATGGACGATAGGAGGAAAGTTTACGCAATAAAAACATTTTGACGAATTGTTTGCAAAAGACATAAAAGTCTATTCATTTATTCATATTCATTGTCATTTGCGCGGGTTTCAGTCGCGATTTACAAATTAGGATCACATCATCATCATAATAATAAAAAAATTGTTCTTGACAAATTTTAAACGTCGATTATAGATTTAAAACAATTTTTTTTTGGAACAGGCGATTTTGGATGGTTTGCGAGTTTTCTTCTGCCATGTTCAAGAATCTATGAAAGATTCATTTTGAACATCTTCTTCGTCGCTATCGTCCACTGTAGGGATTCCGTTATCGCATGTTTGGCCACTTTGCAATTTGAACAAATTATGGAACATTTCAAGCCACTCTTTCGGCATCCGCAGGCAGCCTCGCAATTTTTCTTGCATTTGCAAGATATTATTTGCAGCAAATTTTGCGGCGCGGGAGTTTTTTTTTTTGCCAATTGTGATAAGCGATTCGCAGCGCGCTTCCAGACCCATTCATCGGGGTCATGATGAAATCCCTGCCAACTTTGGATTTGATGATATACTCTGAAGGAATGGTAACGAGCTGCGTCCTGCGTCGGTGGTAGAACTTTTAAGTTGAGCTTGGTGTTCCGAGCTATCTTGCCAAAGCTCTTGTATCGGATAGAGTCGATGGACAGTTCGGTTTTATTACCTCCACACAACGCAATAAGAAAACGCTCGCCAGCTTGAGCAATCATTCTTCAATTACACTTTTTTTTGGCATGCTAGAGTAACGTATTGCCAATAATCGGTGTTTCGCTTTACCTAACGGTAACTTTCATTGCGCTAGAACTCAGCAACTATCGATTTAACAAAAAAAGTTTTGCACAAAAAATTGTAGAAAATGTTATGCTCTATAACTTTGATCATCACATTTTTTTTTCGTGTTTCCAAAAATTATCGATATTTTCCAAAAACAAAAATTTGTCTTTTTAATTCGCTATATCTCGGCAAATATTAACAATAGAGAAAAAAATTCAAACAAAAAAGATGGGAAATTTTATCTTTTACAAAAAAAGATCCTCACAATTTTTAACGTAAAACTCACCATTTCCGAGATATTTGCACAAAGGCGTTTTTCAAGATGGCGGCTAACGCTCACGATTTCGGACGACACAAACTTGGTTTTATACTTATGGGACACGCTTTGACGTAATCCAATCGAAAATTCAATTATGTAATATATATAAAATTTCTGGACTATATTATTGATAAATAGATATTAAATTAGAAAAAGAATTACAGAAAACGATTTATTCTCGGAAACGTCAAAATACTAAGGTACGTACCTAACATGTGTACTGTCACCTCCCTAGTGTCAAAATTTCTTTTCTATTTTCAATTCAAAATTAAGATTTGTCGGCCCAAAAACATTGTGTATCACACGGCCAGAAACTCTTTTGCAAGTATTCGTACTTGTGGCGCTCGGCTACCGCCTCGGCCCACAAACCGTACTCATACTCGCAAAACTGTAGTTTCTGGGCCTAGTGATGCAAATAACTATTGATAAGATATACAATAGTATATTAAAGTACGAGTTTCATAAGGCATGATTTTGTCGCACGAGTTCAAGTTTAGAAAACGAGCCGCAGGCGAGTTTTCTAATGAACGAGTGCGACAAAAAGCCTAATGAAACGAATCCTTTATACTATTTTTTCTATTTTGCATTATAAATTGATAATAAATACTTAATAAAAATCTCATTAAAAATGTTGAGTTTTATTTTTATATGAAGTTGGTCACATTGACATACGATTGACATTTGACGAATTCAAAATTTAAATTCGGCTATTTAAATTGTTTAAACAATATATATCATAATATAGTCTCTGTAAACTGTAAAAAATGAGTGATACTGAGACAAATTTATCTTGTACGCCACCACAACTGCGTGAAATTGCGGATAACGCCGTCATAAATTTATTACCGAAAAAATCAAAAGCAGTATATGAAAAATGCTACCATCAATTTGAACTATGGCTGTACAGAATAATGTCAACACAATATCTGAAAACATTTATTGGCATATTTTAATTACAAGGTAAAAATAAGAAATCTTCTACCTTATGTCTATGTATTCAATGCTTCGTTCTTGCTTTTCATTTATAAAAATACAGACATATCAAAATATATTAAATTACAAGCCTATTTAAAACGATTCTCTGAGGATACGAGGCTAAGAAATCTAAAATTTTATGCATTGAAGATATTAATAAATTTATAGAAGAAGGTTCTGACGCATTGTATTTAGTAATAAAGGTACGATATTATTTGCAAAATGTAATTTTTTATGTATGGATTTAATTTTAGATCGTTTTAATAATGGGTTACACAGGTGCCTGTAGAGGAGATGAATTAACAAAATATGTCCATACATGATTTAGAATTTAAGAGTGTATTATTTTGGTGACAGTACCTAAAACAAAAAATAATATCGTAAGAGTTTTTGCAATTACGGATGAAAGATGGATTACTTTAATTAAAAAATATGTCGCCCTGCGACCAAAAAATATTAATCATTCAAGATTCTTCCTTACATATCGCAATGGTTATTGTATATCGTGCCCGATTGGAATTAATACGATTGGCAAAATGCCTAAATTAATAGCTGATTTTCTAAAATTGCCCAATTCAGAGCTTTATACTGGACATTGCTTCAGACGTTCTAGTACTACACACTTAGCAGACGCAGGCAGTGATTTGCTGACTATAAAACGTCATGGTGGATGGAAGTCATCTGCGGTAGCTGAGGGTTACATCGAAACATCTATGAAAAGTAAAGTGGCTGTAGCGCACAACTTCACACAGTTGTTTACAACTACCGACGACTTCTCTTTGCGAATATGGTAAATTCTATTGATACTGGCAACGAAAGATTTACTATTAATGAATATTTTAAAATTTATCTGTTACCTAGTTAGTAGACTGTTTATTTGTACTTGTTTTACATATTAATATTTTGTAAATGAGAAAAATAAAATCAATAACGAGTAAACTTGTAAACTACGTATTTATTGGAATAACAACTTGTATGCGTTACTGTTACTGTTCTCTAAATTTTTAGCGCGAAAGCGCACGGAAGGGTGGGAAAAACGCGCGAAAATACAAATAAAATATAAAACTAAACTACGACGCATCAAAGTCAAATACAATTTTTAAACACTTTGTCCTCTAAAATAAATACAAATGAAAGTATATACTTTTTGAAATTTAGCAGGAAACACTCAAGCGCCATCTACCTAAATTTTGTATTTTTGTGAGAGAGAAAAAAACATCCGAAACGGCATCTTGATTTACATTGAGTTCGTCGTCTGGAGGTAGTCTGTGGTTGTTTCTATAGTAACGCATCATAAAGCTGTCAAGTGAACACTATCAGCATTAAAATTATTTTTAAGATTACGTTGAAATAGGTAATCTAGGGATATTGGTAAGTAATTAGAAGATCAATCAAATAATAAAAAATTTTGTCCTAAATAAGTGATTTTATGAAATGAAGTGCACGCCGGCCGAAATTATCGAAGGGGCAAAAGAAACAGCATCGTGCCTCGAACCCTCAAAATCTGCTGACAAATATTTTATTGCGTACCAGCATTTTATTCAATAGTACGATAAAAAATATATTGGTAAATATTCAGAGAATGTGCAAAAAGAGAAGAAGTGGAAGTCCTCAACTCTTTGGTCCCGTTATTCAATGGCCAAATCGGAATTAATTATTAAATGAGAAGTAAGTCAATATTTAAAGTTACGGGCCTTCCTATAAAAAGACCAATGAAATTTGAACCAAAGAACAGTTTGAAAGATTTGTAACGTCGAAATTGAATGAATGCAGTTATTCTTTTTTAATTTATTTTATTTCAATCGTTAGTATCTACCAACACTGTCATCTATTGACATTTTGCCGAACTACCGCGTAGCAGTTTAGTTCTACGCCATTTTTCTTTTGTTTCGCTTTTATTTTAGGAATTATGTTTTGCTCGTCATTTATTAGAATGTATTTAGAGTCGTTTTAGTTCTAACCTTCTTTTATTACGTTCTTTTTGAGTCTTTTGTTTCATCCAATTAGAAGCGCGCTCGCGCTTTTTTCGTCTTTCACTAGGGTAGTCTATCAACAAGAGAGAACGAGTGTGATCATCATTAAAACCGGCACGTACGCATAATCACTCTCAGTATGAATTACATTTTGTAAGATGTGGGAGGTGTAGTTATTTTAAGTTGTGTGGAAATTTCCTGTACTAGCCCGTGTGGGACTTGTGCCAGGTGGCATTTTGTTGAGAAGAAGGCTTTCCCATAACTCTCGCTCAGGATTTTTTCCCGTACGTGACTCCGACATCTTGGTCGTTAGAATGAACAACGAGCGGCCATTGTGCTAGCCTAGACGCCGGCAAATTTCAAACTCGGTCCACACTCTCCATAGCCGAATAAGCACTGGAGAAGCGTTTTTGAAAATTTATTGTAGTTACGTTTCATTGAGACCAACAAATATGCCAGAAAAGATTTTTTTACATCAAAAAAAGTGGCAACTCTTCTGAAATTGAACAACCTCGAAGAATACACTGGCCACTGTTTAAGATGTACTTCAGCTGCGTTGCTGAGGAGGGAACAGGGAATCTTTCAAGAGGCACAAGATATATTTTATATAGAAGAATCCTTTAGAAATAAAAATGATACCTATAATAAATAATTATGTAATTATATAAATATAAATAAATTCTAGATTTAACTTCGGTTGCAAGGCATTTACGCTAGCAGTCTTCTAAAAGTTACGCTCAAGCGTCATACACTGAGAAAAATACTGGTCGTAAGATCAATAATCCACATTTATCGAGTAAATTTTCGTCGACAGAACGAAATGTGTCATTTTTATGATAAAATATTATTTACAATCGTTGAATATGAACGAATATACATTTTTATTTTTACCTACAATTTTTGTAAAAATATATTATTTACAATCGTTGATTAAGCAATAACACGATTTATTAATGAAATAAATTCGTTTTCATTATTATAACAAATCATTTTACATTAGGCAATAAATATTATTTGATATGCTAACCATATTTTCATACACTCAATAAATATTTTTGTTAATAATATGAATATGAACGAATATATATTTTTATTTTTACCTACAATTTTTGTAAAAATATACACCATATGACCGCAATAAAGTATTAAATGATACCATCTCCGTTATTTTAGTGGTTTGCAATTTGTTGCAAGAACAGATAGCATGCCCTGATGCAAATTGTACGTCGCTAACGCATATATTAAATATATGTATAAAAGAAGACAACGAATAGAAATCATTCAAGTGCAGTTATTTACATTTCTATAATAACGTATGTATATTCACAGGTTCAATGAAAACGTTCATTATTCAATAAAGTGCCAAAAAAAGAAGTATCTGTCTTGCGCAATAATATGTTGAATGCACGTGTTGAACGTGACGTACAAACTACATTCATTGAGTGAATTTTCATCGACGGAACGTAATGTGTCATTATTACGATCAAATTATTATTTACAATTTTTGATTAACTAATAACAAGATTCATTAGTAAAATAAATTAGCTACCATTATTATAACAAATCATTGCACCTTAGTCCTTGGATAAATTTGTTATGGTAACTATATTTTCAGAAGTTCAATAAATATGAACGTGTGAAAATATATTGAATATGAAGTAATATATATTGTTATTTTTACGAACAATTTTCATAAAATTATTCACGATATGAATGCAATTAAATAATACTTTTTTCGTTAGTACAATGTTTGTAATTCTTGCAAGAACGAACAGATAGCATATCTTAATGAAAGGTGTGCGGTAGTGATTCAATTACCGACTTACGCCGTAATCGCTGACTGAGTGAGAGTTTGGCTTGTGACCTTTAGAGGGCGTGCATCTAAACTCGTGATCTCTTAGGAGGAAATCGGGAATAACACGAGACACGACACTGAAGAATGTGTATTTGCTCTTGGAGGAATGCTAAAGACGCTTGGTAGACAGAAACTCACATTTCTATTACCTTTGCTGCATTTATGGTGATTCTTCCTCCACAAGGGACCATGAGAAAGAAAATGTCATTATGCTACTTTTATGGTTTTCACTCATCAGTGAATTTAGTGAATGCAATGTGATTATTGCATCAATGAATTAAATTAAATATAACAATAACCAAAATTGATTAGGATTATGAATAATATATATTAAGTCAACCATTTGCGACTAGCACATCAACAAATGCTGTTATCGTATTGATGCCTTTCTTCATTCTTTTGCTGGAGTTTACACATAAAATTAATAACTTACGGTCATTCAGCAAACCAAAGAAAGTTGTTAACACTAGTGTTTGTTACAACAATAATATATTTCATTTAGCCAATCAAGCTACCATTTCATTTTCAATGATTTTGGTTTCACACAATGCATTATTTCATGTGAACAATGATTTCTTTCATTGTTTTTTGGTTCAGTGTAAGCATATCGTCGACTTTGGTCGTCCTGATAACATGAACCTTGTTGACTATATCATCTTGATTTGCCTCATTTCTAATGGCTCCTAAGCAGAATTATATCTGTAATAGTAAGTTGCCTTGAGAGAAGAAGATGTGTTAAATTAACAAAAAATATAGAGATCCTACAAAAGAATATTAGTCAAATACGGTCAAAGTATGCTAAAATAACGCAATGGGTAAAGCATTCGCACTCCAATGCATATATAGAGAACTAGTACAAGTTTTTGTTGCTTTGGAAATGTCATTCTAAAGTCTAGCACAGGATTTTTACACCTGCATCAACTACAATTTAAAGTACTAGAAACGCTGCGACGGAAACACTCCACTGTCATTTGGTATAGGAGCGTGGAAACGGTAATGGTTGGTGCAGCGCTTTGCAGTTGTAATTCTCTGCTCGACGCTCTGCACACAAGAGCACTTCCAGAGATCGTTAGCAAATATTATATAGGTATAGAAATCCGTAACGTAAATCTATTGTATTCAGCTTGATCTGTATTGCAAGTACATGACTGTTTCATGGGCTAATCGGTCGAGCTGGGAATTTAAGTCTCAACTGGATGTCTTGAAATAACACCGTGATTAAAACATTTTCCTCTGTTTCAGTTGCAGCTGTTCGACTTTAAGTGCGTCAGGTAACTGAGCACCAAAAGCTGTCGGCATCTTCAAGGAAATGAATGAGGATGTTATGAGGTAGGATTTTTTATTATTTCTTTTTGTAATTGTCAACTAAAACTCTTTCATTATAGTCGATATTAGAAAATAATTATTGAAATTCCAATAACTTCTTCCTGACAGTCCAGTTTTAATTAACTTTATCTTTTCCTTTGTCTGATTCCTGAACGGCATTATAGACATAGATAGCTTTGGTTATGTTACCAGAGCCATCACCCTTTGCGACTTTTGACTTTCGTTGTTATTCGATTGAGCGATCAAACGTATTTCGCATCAATTCGAACAAGGGTTCACGAAGCGTGATCCCTTTTAAGGTTAAGGTTCAAGTGAAACGTCTAATTTCCATGTTCGTTCCCTCTCTGCGGTTTTAAGGGAGGATGCGTGGGAGAAAGTCTAATATTTTTAGTTGTAACGGTAAAAGAACCGGTGACAAACGCTGAATCTATTTTTTCTCTTTTATCTCAATCACAAGTTAGATTTTAAGAGTGAGCGATATCAGCTAACGATCTCCACAGTCACCAGCCGGCCGCTTCGTTTCAATATATAGATCTATAAAACTGACTCCTACTAGTATGAACATACGTACATTGTGCAAGTCTTTGTTATATGAACGGATATATTTGATGAACTAAGAAAAAAGTATGCAATCGGTATTATTCGGTATAGTAGCTATCTATATTCAACCAATACGTACGCATACAGATAGTTAAAGATGTTGCAACCACGAGCCGTATAAAATTCCAAGGATTTATTTTTACGGGAAAATAAGTGTTGGTATACGTATATGATTTTAACCTAATATCACTGCACCGGTGAAGAAATTGTTGTAAAAGGTGCGAAAAGAGGTGGAATATGAAATTTTCTTATTCTTCTTATTGTCATATTAAAGTAACAGGAAAAGATATACACGGAGAATATTTCATTTCAATATTTATTATTGTTATTAGATATTTCTAAATCAATATTTTAGTAATACTTATGCAAGGAACAGTGAATATTTACAAGATTGTTTTGACAGCCATA
This sequence comes from Protaetia brevitarsis, assembly GCA_004143645.1. Classification (NCBI taxonomy): domain Eukaryota; kingdom Metazoa; phylum Arthropoda; class Insecta; order Coleoptera; family Scarabaeidae; genus Protaetia; species Protaetia brevitarsis. The sequence goes on along the minus strand of RXPK01000288.1, from coordinate 377,910 downwards.
AAATAGGGCTATTTGGATTGCGCTAAATCATCTATTTCATAGGAACAATTTTGAACCGAACTAATTGCACTACAAATTTTAACTCGGTAAACAATTCTTGAGCTTATTTGAGTAGGGTTCATGTCACATACCCATAACCTGCATAAAACCCAACTGTTTACAAATGATGAAACAGATTTTCTTTTAGTATACGACAACGTAAATGGAAGAAAAATTATCATAAAACAACATTTTGTTGTCGTTACACACACGTGAAGCAATTGTAAGCTATACTTTCCTTAGATCATAATTTATGTTCGGTTCTTGCCTTATATAAATCAACGAACACAATAGAACTTCTTTTAAATTTTTGTAAACCAATGCCTATACTTTGTACTCAATATGTTCTACACAATACACGAGCACAACTAATCAATGCAGCGTCTAGTAGCGATCTGCAGTTCATGAATTTTATGTACGGACAATTAGATGCATCGAACGTGAAGGTGAACATACAGAGGCGCTTAGATAATTTTAAATTAATAGGTGTTTATAATTTTGTATTATAAATTTTGCTTTGAATGAAACGCATAAAATCAAATTTATGCGTTTCATTCATTTTTCATGGCCTATCTAGATTAATTTTACTGTATTTTGTACTTGCCTTGTTCCTAGTACCTTATCGTGAATTTGAAATAAAAATTTTGTACTTTGAAAGAGAGTTTTTGAGTATTCATATTATTATTGTAAAATATTTACCTTATCAAAATTAATATTATCAAAATCTTAACGTTGAGTTACATATCGTTGCAACAGCCATGAAGTTTGTGATCGCTTATGAAAAAGAATTCCTAAATAGATTTAATAAATTTGATGGAATATGAAAGAAATTGTTGAAAAGAGATCTTCTTGTACTTAATTTAAATAGATAATAATGTTAAATATTTAAAATATAAAAATTATACAGGGGTTAATACAACATTTTCTTTTTTAAAGTAGCAGGCTGTGACTTTATATTTGGGTTCATTTTTTAATTCTAAACAACTAATATTAATAAAATTTTACTGTATTCTTCGAAATGGGCCCTTTGCTCTTAAACGATTTTCATTATTCTTGGCCTGCCCTGTAAGCTAATTGAGTTTAAGACAGTCTAAGTGTGTCCAGTTTAGATGTCAAGTACGCACCAACGTTTAGCAGTATTTATTTTACAATAGTGCAACTAATAAAGAAAATTCCCATTTGTTGCACATTTAGTGGACCACATTGTATATTTTGAAAATAGCACAGGCATAAAAACAATCGTTTAAAGGTTTTCAGAAGCTTATATGCTATATCTGCATTATTTATCGCTACTATGTGTTGTTTTTACAACATTGCCGATTTAGTAGCCTGTCGGAATTCCTCGTTAATGCCGAATGTTAGCGCCAGATAGCACTGCACAATGTAGTTTTTCTAATTTTGTATTTTTAATAGTACAGGTTTATATACGTCGTATTTTAAATTTTGTTTTTATAGAGATGCTAAAAAATTACTGCCAATTTTACTAAAGAGTGTTTTTTTTTGCTTTAATCTGAAAAATGCTTTTTAAAAAAAAAAGAAAGAAATAAAATTTGAAAAGGTATTTTTCGGATAAGCTATAATTCATTTTGAAGGGCTTCTTAAAAGAAAAGGGAATTCTGTGTCAATTTTTTGTCTAATTTTAAAAATTGGATTTGCGAAAATAGGCAACCGACAATACATTATCGCCACTTTTAATTTATTTTCTGATCAACTCGACAGTCGCCAATCGGATTTGTCGCGTCTTAGTTTCAATACATAGCTCTATAAAACTGGCTAGTACCGACGTACATACATTCTGTATGAGTTTGTTATATGAACGGTATAATTAATAAACTAAGAATTAGATATGCAATCGGAATAGTAGCTATCTATATTCAGCAATTTATACGCATACAGATAATAAAATGCCGCAAATTCCTAATGAAAACACCAACGTTCTATCAAGTACATCTTCTTTAATTTACGCATATATACCTATTTGGTTTATATCATACAAATCCTTGTGTAGAATCCTATTCCAATTATCTATATATCTATTAAGGCTAGTAAGTACTAAAGTATTGAAAATACGTAAGTACTTTAGTAATTTATTTCATTATGCTGATGACTTGCACATGTAGCAATAAGTTTAACGCCACCAGTGCACGGAACGCACACGATATTTAAAGAAATTGCTGTAGAATTATCGATTCCTAGGAATTTTCAATTACCTACATAGTAAATAATTGCCAAGAAGAAAGTAATACTAAGGTGGTTTACGCAGCTGAAACCTTTAAAGGTGCGTATTCATTTGAGCAAATTTGCGCGCACGAACGATTTACGCGCAAAAATGCTCAAGTGTGTACATAGCCAAGTATTGTGTGCGTAGGGTTTACGCACCCACGAACACGATCGGTCGGTCGCTTGTCGGTTTCTTGTTAACATCAAGAATATTTACGAGTAAATTTGCTCAGTTTGACTTAATTTGAAGCAAGATCATTTGTGTGGCGTGCGTTCAAAAGTATATTATTTGAGTTATCATAAATTGAATATTTATCATGTTATATCATTATAAATTATGGAATGAAATGTAAATTCATGCAATTAATTGGTGTATATAAAAATGGCCGATTTATGAAATTCAAAGCATCCGTGTCACTTTTAAGAAACCCAAAAATAAATGCATGGGAAGCAATAGTAACAAATTTAAAAATTAATGTGGCAGGTGTTAGGGTTGCTTCCTTTTATTTGTCTTAATAAGATTCCGACATCGGAACACTCACTCATTGCACTCGCAATTGTTTTGTGTGTGGGAATATAATTTCCCCGCACACAATTTGTGGAGTGTATATTTGCGAGCATAAATGTAAGTTAAAGATTTTTTTGTACTTTCGGGCGCAGATAGATTTATTATATAAGACAAAAGCCTTGCATTATATTTAAAGAGGGATATCGATAAAGTGAGAAAGGTATAAACCAACTTATGAACTGAGCGAGGGTATATACCTAATAAGCACGTGTGGTTTGGACGGTGGCACGTGCCTTTTGATGATAAGAAAATTACCAAAAAAATAAATAATGCCTCAGAATAGATGGCTCACATTTAGAAATACATATTCATCTCATTTCAGTGTTTTTTTTTTCTGAAAATGTATTCTGAAATAATTTTAACGTTATTATTTCCATACTAATATTATATTTTAAAGGTTCGTATTTTATTAAATATATAAATTAATTAAATAGATAGATTTTTGTTATATTTACTAAAAGATGTAATTGATTAACGCTTCAAATAAAAAAAATGTAAATAGTATCGTGCCTAATTTATTCATTTATAGGTCCAAATAAATACTTAATTTTGTGCTACAATTTGTTTTGTAATTGATATTGCTTCGTGAATACTGAGCAATTATCTGCTAAATATTATTCTTAGTTATTATGAAAAAAAAGTGAATGCCATCACTAGATTTTAAAAATCATCATATCGAAAATACTGGGTGATGTTTTAAAAATATATTAAATTAAACACTTTACGAATTAAATATCTCAATTATTTATATATCCAATTACAAATCCCATTCAATGAATTTCAACATGCATTAAAGAAAAATGTGGTATGTATAGAAAAGAAATACTTGATATGATTTTGTAACCATAATTGTCTAATTAATCAATAGTTTATTGAAATTTCGGCTTGGGATAATCGAAACTAATTTATATCGCAAAACGTTTCGATTTGACGATGTCAGTATGAGTAGTCGAATACTGATATTGCAATAATAATGCTATTATAAGCAAGTATGGATCGCTCTGTATTTGATTCAACAATAAATAAAAAACGGCTTATTTGAACAAGTTGTATTAGTCACTGGTTTATAACATTTTACTTAAAGCGACGTTTCGACAAACATATGTCTTTTTTAAGCTACAATGATAAATAATTAGTATTAAAACTATGAATAAAATAAAAGCAGGAGTTTAAGTATACCTTCGTAAAAAAAATTATAAGTGAACGTCAATATCAATTAAAATTGCAACTATCATTATTCTTGTAGATTAAATTTAACATTTAAATTAAAATTATAAACTTATTAAACATCCATAGTTGAAAGGATAAAAATTGCGTGTGTTAATATGTGATTGACTAGACGGAACTGAGCCTATATGTGTTGAAAATACAACGTATTCTTCTTGTACAACGAATTTTTATCCTTAAATCGGTAAAAACATGTCTGTTAGCTCTTGCTAGATATATAAATGTTCCTAGTATTAATATATAGTAAAGTAAAATAGTAAGGTATAATAACATAAAATAGTAAAAACATCCACAAGTCAAAATTAAAAAAAAACCCATAAGTAACTGCGTTCTTCCAAAGACAAAAAACAACATGGCAACGTACGTTACGTTGGCATTATTATAATACAATATTACATTATAAGTACTGTTATACAATGCTACATCTGATCTGAAATTACAATTATGATTATTCATAATATGTAGGCATTCTGAAATTAATCGTTTTTTGTAATTAATTTCTACAACTAGTATGATGGGTTTTTCTAAATCAAATTGATGTCATAATTCAAACGCGTGATGACACAGACCTGTAGTGATTTTTTTTAGCGAAACATCATATTTGTGTTGTTGGATACGTTTCTTTAGAGATTGTGAAGTTTGCCCTATATAACTTTTCTGACAATTTTTGCATTTAATTTTATACACTACATTTCGACTATTCAATTTATCTAATTTAGTTTTCATGTTATCAAATATATTTAAATTTTCTAACGTGTTATTATTATAAAAAACATTATACATATTTTTTCTTTACCAGTTTCAAGTATCTGTTTGATTTTTTTCTGGCAGAATCGGGATGTAAATTAATTTAAGGCGTTGTGCAACCATATTTTTTCGATTGTTATTATTATCTTTTGAATTTAGAATTCTATTAATGAAATACGTGGGTTATCATTATTTTTGAGAGTGTTTTTTTAAATCCTTAAAGTTGTTATCCCAAAATCGACTATTTGTTTGTCGCTTTAAGTAAAATGTTATAAACCAGTGACTAATACAACTTGCTCAAATAAGCCGTTTTTTTTTTATTTATTGTTATTATAAGCAATTGAAAAAAGTATGGTATTGAAGGCGAAACATCTTGCGATATAAATTAGTTTTAATTATTTCAAGCCAAATTCCACTAAACTACTGATAAATTAACAAAAGAAATACTAATGAAATTCTATTTTTTTCGGTTTCTTTTCTGTGATGCTGATGGCGAGGGAGTTGTTATAGAAGCCAAAATTTATTTGTGTTTAAACTTATTATGTATGTTACATATGTATTCAAAACTGTAACTTATTTGTTATATAAATTCAATTTAACTGTCGGATCAACATATTTTATGCATTGATCTGAAAGTTAATTATATTTACATTAACAAAAATCAGTGTTGGTGCTATGCTCACTTCAACCAAATTCTGCCTTTCATCCAACAAAAATAGAATAACATTTTTCTTTATGTTCGTTGAAACAAAAAAAAATCTTGGCTGTAAAAATAGTTATTGAATTTGCCATTTTTTGGTTGGATCAATGCATGGATTGTTCTGAGTGTGATAACGGTTTATTTAATAGAAACAATGCATTGTTCTGGACACAAGAAAATCAATCCCGCATGAAGAGGGAATCTTAAAGAAAGGTTCAGGTTTAATGTTGGGTTAGTGTTGGCACTCTAATATTGGGATCAATATTTTAAGAAGGTGCAGCGATTGCAAAAAAAAAGATATCTACAATATCTATTACAATTTCATATTAATAATTAAAGTAATTATTGCAATTCGGAGAGTTTTAGGAGTTTGCTTCATTTTATATCTAGAATCTGTTTGGTTATGTTTGAATATTTCTCGTATGCACCTTCCTTCTTTCCGTATCGATTAGGCAAATACACTTTAATGAATGTTATTTACCAAAAATAGCGCTCCATAATAGCTTCATTTAGTGGGAATTATGCATGCCTTCTTAGCATCGTTAAGATCGGTAGCGGTTACAGCTGCGAGAGTGGGCGACATTTTGGAAATTAAATTACCGGTTTTATTGCAAAATTCGGGCGAATTCGGGCATCGTTAAAATTTTATTGAACGCCATGCCCCTTATTCCGCTGTCATCTTATCCGGTAGCTCGGTATAGGGTAACGCAAGTCCCACTGCGGATCCCTTTTTTCTGCCACTAATGTGAACGGTGTCCTCTCCCATTCGCCCACAGTATAATTGTAATTTCTTGCTTAATTAAAATATTATTTTTCAGCGTCGCAAATTAACGACTTTATTAGGAGACTTTAATTAAAGGTATTTTTTTTTTCGAAAATGGATCGCCTTACGCCCGTTCTTAAACGGAGCATGGTTAATTGTTCTAATTAGACTAATTGGACTGTGCCACACGGGCGTAGGATCTTTCCATACATAATGCGCTATAGTTGTATTTAACTTACCTTTTCTGCGTACCGTTAGAATTTTTTTTCAGTAAAATTAGCATATGTAACTGTGTGATCTTACTGGGAGTTTTTTGAAATATTTAAAAAACTTGCATTGACAAACAAAATTATTGTCTCTAAACGTTTTGCTGAACCCTTTGTAACATATCATAAAGTACCTATAACGCATACGCCACAGCTCATTACAATTATTTCAAATACTACAAAGCCGCGAATGTTGCACCTCTGGTACGAAAATAACCATAAAGTTTGATATTATCAATGACCAAAAAAATTAATACGCAAATCCAGATTGTACCTCATTACAGATTATTTTACTTTAATATACAACACATTATTCTTTGACAATAATTTTTTAGTACTTAATATAAAGGAGTTTATAATCTAATTTCTACCATCTATTTTTCTCAGTGTGTGCTTTGCTTCTAGTGCAGGTATAGTAGGCAAATTTTCTTTTACCTTTACTTAACTCTTTACATACAGATTTCTTGGGATCCTTGGTTCAAACCCGACGGACTGCTCCAGGGTGACGTTTTCGTAGTTCTCCCACTCCTTGACAAATGCTGTGAGAAACGACCTAAAGAACATCTTGTCATGTCGCTCCACGGGCGCAGGCGTAATATAACACATAACCGAGCCGATGCCGCTTGTAATGGCGAAAGCTGCTGGGAATGCCAAGGCATGAATTAATATTATTGTTATCAATTTTACAATCATAAGTTTAAACTTTGATCTTATATACAATTTTGAAGTTTGTGAAAGTTTGATTCCTCATTGTGAAATTGCGGTGCAATCTTCAACAAAGGGTTTTCCTCGATAACGCCTTAAATAAAGTAATTCTTTAATTAATTACGTTTCTATTTAGCCTAAAGTATCTTATTTTACGCAGTTTTGAAAGCAAAATAATGAATTATTTGCATTGCCAATTCATTCTAACTTTAAAAAATTGTATCCATATTAGTCATAAAAGCAACTTATACCTTTTAACATTTCCGACAGGTAATTTCTAACCATCCTCCTTTCATATTATCTTGTCTAGGGCGTCTGACGCCTTCACGTGATTTTGACCTTTTACAAGTGCAGATACCATTCATTTCCCCAGCGGACGGTTTAAAATTTAACGCTGAATTCCACCCACGGGCTAACTCGGACGTTTTCGATCGCATCCTTCGGAAAAACGGTCGATATATCCGTCACGTCAGATTGGTATGCATTGTTTTATTAACACACAAAAAATCATTACGCAATTCAATATGCATATTTGCCACAATATTGCAGTTTAAAAATAGGGGTTGGATAGCGGTAGCAGAATAATTATGTAAATCGCGTAGGCAAAGTTAAAGCTTAAAATTTTGTCCTCATAATTTTCAAAATTATTCGGTTTTATATAGAAATTTAGAAAAATTTAACATTTTCAAGAAACACATATAAACCAACACCTTTATGATAAGTCGACATGTTAGGGAATTTAGTTTTCTCAAATAGAAGACCGTGTACATTGTTATCCTTTCGGAGACAATTGAAGGCATCTTTCGAAATTGCATAACACTGCCTACATCTATAAAATTGATAGTTTTCGAAATAAAGAAACATTTATTACAGAAGTCTTATAATTATGTGCAGACTGGTGCAATAGTGTGATCATATTTCCCTTATATTACATACTTTCAAAAAATGGTATTTGTGACAATTGTATAAGAACAGGAGGTTTACAATTTAAAAATACTTTCGATTATACAAGATTTCATAATAACTCTCCAAATAACAGCTTCATTAGTTTTGCATTTTATTTCGCTGTGGCTAACTTATCAAAAAAATTACGAAATTGAAAGAAAAACACGATATTCTAACAACAATTTACATCAATTATAATCACAAAAATTGACCCCAAAGAAGATAAATGCTTAGTGGAGAGTTTAAGCCAAGGTCCAAATAATTATTTCATACAGACTGTTAGCTACAAAGATAAGATATCAACTTTTTCTTTTTTTAATGTGATATCCTTTTTTGTCTTATAGAGCTGTTGGGCTTTTATCACTTTCTTTAAGATTTACCAGTACCAATCTCTGCTAGTTTTTTTTTTTTTGTTTTTTACACTTTTATTAATTGAATCATCGAGAATATCTTGTAAATCTGTTGGTGTGTGTTAGCCGCGAATATTAAACAAAAAGCTCACGTCAAAATAATGTTGATGCTCTTTTCGTTTATCTGGCAGTAACCAAAATTAATGTTTTATAAAATATTGAAATCTTAATAATGAACTTTTCGAAAGCCGATAATGTTGATATGATTTTCATATTAACCATATGAAAATCCGCGTATTAGACAGTGGCCTTTTTTCAACAGGTTGATGTAGAAACGAAGAACGGTTCAGAGAATACTGAAAGCTAATAAAGTGTATGCGTATCATATTGATTTTAGTGAAGTGCTTAACGAGTGATTTTTGCCTCGGTTATATAAATGAACGAGTCATTATTCATTAGCTATCTAGTATTCGGAAATCGGCAAGGAAAGATTCCGAAATATGCGTCTATACAGCTAAAATGGAGTCTACCCCAAACACTAGATACGTCGTGAATTATCGACTTCGCAAAAATCGGGAGTGTGGACGTAATATCTATCGCTCGAGTAATTGAATAAGCACTAGTCAAATAGGAACTGCAATGGGAGGCAGTAGTATGGGCTACCGTTATTTTCCCGATATAATCATTATTATTACCTATTAATGTAATTAATTATAATGTGTACTAATTATAAATTTTTATTTAAATACTTGTTTGGCTTGGATTGATATTGTTCCCTTTAATTCTTTTATTTCTGCTTATTTTAGTTCTAATCACAATTTAGCTGGAGGTATTTTTATTACTTGAAATTAATTTTAATTTCCATTTTCATAATCTTTTTGCTTTCCTCGTTTTCAGTTATTTATTATTACTTAATTGATACAAAGTTCCAGAAACAAGACAAATAATTTATTAGTGACTATTACGGATGTTAGATATGCGCTTATTTTTCTTTTTTTCTAACTAGAAGGCGTTACGTTTCCCAAATCAGATAACTTCGATAGATACATATCGTCAACCGACGCTTCAGCCAGCATAAAAGCGGCGCGCTTCGGAGATATTCGGGTGTTCACATTTAGAATAGCATGTACGGTATAATACATATGTAATACTTGAGCGAGCAATGAATAGAGTTGTAAATAATTTTTTGCAGGTAGATCGGCTTTATACCTTTTCGGCCATGAAGTATCTATTAGTTTAGGAATCTTGGCTTTGTCAAGTTTCGAGTGCAAGAATTGCTCGTTAAGCACATCACTAATTAATTTACTCCAAGAATTGGTCTCCAAAGATTATCAGAGAAGATTAGGATTTGTTCAGGTTTCAGTTCAGTTCCAAGGTCATTACACTTAATTTTATAAACAACGTGTGTCTATTTTTCTTTTTTCACTTTTTGTTTTAGTTTCGAGAAGAATTTTTTGTTGCTGTTGTCTGGTTTATGTGCTACTTTGATATTATATTTATTTAAACAGCTTAAATTTGTTCGTCTGCTTGTATGTTTGTGATTTACTTTAAAATCTTTAAACGTATTAGGTATGTAGAAAAGATTAGTACCTAATAAGAGACATTAAATATTTCTAATGTCCTCTGTTGTTTCCAGAAATGAAAAAAGTTAAAATAAATAACCGAAACGTAAAAAAAAAAAAATTTATATAAAATAAAGAGAAAACGTGTAATTATTATACCGACCGAAAATACCCAGTAAAAACACCAATAACAATATTAGTCTTTTGCTGAATCATTTGCTTAACTTACTAGCTCAAATACCAAATGGAACTCGAGATGAAATGTAGTTTCTTCATGATGGCACCCCAATCCATTATACAAGGCATATCACAGATTTTTTAAATGCGACATACCCAGAATGGCTGATTGGAAGCAGAGGACTTGTTCTCTGGCAAACTCCTACATCACAAGATTTTACTTGAAATGGACTTTAGCATATAGGGTTATGTTAATGAACATGTCTGGAAAATATCCTCCATAGCAAAGGAAGACTTAATAATTAGAGTAATATTGTTTTTAGGATGTTAGTATTGAAATGTGTAGAATGCCATGAATTCGAGAATGTTAATCTGCTTATTCAAGATAATGCACAGAAGATATTTTGAACACCTGATTACGTAGTGTTTTTCGGTTAAATTATTTCTAAATTATTTTATATTTTCATTTTTTCCTTTTTAAACGAACAATAACATTTTGATGTGCGCGTTTTTTGTTTTGTTTAATTTTTGTATATTCATGCTAATTGATTAGAAACAAAATACAACCAACAATAGGTTTACAAAGCATTCTCTATAATTTATACAAAAATTCATACACTTAATATAATATAGCGCGCACCTGTTTTTAAATTTTGAATTTAAAATTTCCACTGCGCAGCAGATGGCTCTAGAACAGAGATGATAGAGGACGCTCTAGCAGGCTTCATCGATACGGAATCAAAGTTTCTAATGCAAATACACTCGAAGGTCAGGAAAGATGTAGATTGTTCCAAACGAAATTCGCCAAATATAAAAAGCGCGCGAACGAAGATGGGACAGTTTCTATTGGAAAAGCCGAAGCAAGAGTTACGTGCGAAATGAGCGAAAGACGAAAATAAATAGAATGTAAATAAGTAGTATTTATGTGAATTTAGTGGTTTTTTAGTAATGTAGTTACTTATTATATTACTGTTATTTGTTTTAATTAGATTTTAAGTGTAGAAATAAATATTGGGTATCAATATATTTGTCTATACATTTATTTGTACCCGAAAACGACACAATAGATATAAAAATAATAAAAAACGAAAAAAAAAAAAACTAGCAGAGATTACTACAGAGAAACCTCAATCAAAGTGATAGAAGACTTAATTTAAGTAAAGTAAAGGTTACCGATGCTAGATAAGTGGCATTGCCAAGGTATAACAAATGAGGCAATGTTTTCTTTTGAATAACAGTCTCAATTTTCAAAACGCTGTTGATACTGTGAGTGAAGGTAATGCTAATTTTAAAGCAAATGTACAGTACGAAAAAGAATCTATGCAATTCTGAACGTTATTAGGTTTCCTAAAATGATTCAGTAACTCTTCTGGACGAACATCTACAAGAAACGCCAGCTTAAACGCGCGCTTACTGTTAATCGTATCGCTCTAAGTATTCGTGGAGTAGATGGTACATACTAAAGATAGTAACATTATCTTAATTTGCGATGTTATTTTTATTTAAGGATCATGCAAATAGGGACAATATTAAAGTGAATCTAAATGAAATTAGCTTTCAGATATATGACGTAGAAGAGGAGAAAAACGATGATCGTCGAAGTATTAAATAAATATTTATGAACAAGAAGTATAATAAAGAAGAAAAAAAGAGAAGCTTAGTTATTCCAGAGAAAATTGCTTACGTTGAAGTTAGAAAGATCAACAATTTGTTACCGCTGCAACTTATTATATATAGAAGCACGGACAGATAAAAGAACTAAAGACGCTTGAAGAAACATTATCAAGTCCAAATAAAGTGGTAATATCTTCTAATTGCAAACAAGTAACACTTGACACTGGAGAAAAAGAAAATGTCGCCACAACAAAAATTATTATTTTGAACTTTTATGCATTCACTCAACCAGTTTTTCGTTTAAATTCAGCACACTTAAATTTGTATTGCAAAACAGTAACCTCATTGAAAAAAAACGCATATTTTAGTTGAATTATATATGTTTAATTCAACACATTATCTGCTTTAGCCGTCAGTGGAACTAGAAAATTAGTATAACTGAATGCATGTGCGCCAATTTGAACGAACATACTTTTAATTCCCATTAAGATTATTGGATGTAACCACAGTTATGAGATTTGATATCAACAAACCATGGATAGTGCACTAATTCCGCGTAATTGATTTAAACAGTACGGTAGTTTGAACATATTTAAATACAAAAATTTGTTGAGTGAACCAATTATTGGTTGAATCAACACATCTTTTTTTCTCGGTGCAGAAACACATAGAAGGACAGTTCGAAATTTAATCCTTCTCGTCAATTTCTTAAGGAGCTATTTATAAATTTTCTGCTGTTCCTAATAATTAAACAGCAATGGCTAAAAAACACATTTGTTATGTTATCTACAACGGTAATTGGCGGCTTTGAGTAAGCAACGTTTTGCATTGATTCTTTTTGTTGTCAAGTAGGTACATTTGTATATTATGTATATAACTCTGCGTACCTTTTTTTAACTTTCATGCTTTCGTTACTAGAAAAATAATATAAAAAGTCTTATTGGCGTTCATAAACCTGAAATCTACAAGTCGTCTTTGTATGATTTTGTAAATATTCGCATGTAAAAAGTGATAAATTATTAGCTATTGTGGTTTTAGTAAAAGGCAAAAGCCCCTTGAAAAGTAATAATTCTTATCAGTAGTGTTAGTGAAGAAAACAATTTGTGTTTGACCTGTATTAGAATTTTTAAATTTCGTTGTTTACTTTTTGTTAATAACAATAATCCATTATTGCTTTTTGTTTTATTTTACGAAAATTTTAATTTAATTTTAATTTATTGTTTTTTTTTGCAAGATTCTTAGAATAAAGTGCAAAGAGTCATGAATCATCACGAATCTATACGAATCCTTTACAATCTTTCGGCACGAGTCGTATTATACGAATATTTAATTTTATGAGTCATTAGGAAACATCAAATAAAAATGCCTACATACAATGAAACGATAGAATATGCCACCAGGCGAGGCGTCATAATCTAGTGTAAATTCACCATACTACGAGTAGCAAGAGCAATGAAAAGGGAAAGCTCCTCCGAGTGTATAAACCCACTTTCACCGCTCTTACATCTCAAGCTGTACGTACAATTACCCTCTCGGCAAAAAGAGTTCATTTTATGCGCCCCCTAGGAGCCACACGCCAAATTTTCCATTCGTAGCACAAAGCTGGCAATGCAGTCATTGAACTCGCTCGATTAGTTCATGGATTATCAGTCCCGCTAGATGGCTGGTATAAACGACAATCAGACTTCGTATGATCGAAGAACGGCTTACCATGACGTAGTCAAACATCAAAGAAAAATGCCTAAATAAAATGAACCGATAGAATATGCCACCAGGCGGAAACTGGAGTCCGTTCCCAGTGTTATTCCCCTTTCATTGCTCTTGCTAGTATGGTGATTCCTACAATAGACCATGAGCCCCGCCTGGTGGTATATTCTATCGGTTCATTGTATTTAGGCATTTCTCTTTGATGTTTCATTACGTCATGGTAAGCCGTTCTCGGAATCGCGATCATACGCAGTCTGGTTCTCGTTTGTACGAGCCATCCAACGAGACTGATAGTTTACGAACTGTCCGAGCTAGAATCAATGATGCATGCGCCACTTTCGCTACGGTCGTTTGGCGGGTGAGAGTTTGGTCTGTGGCTTCTTAAGGCACACAACTGAACTCTTTCACGGATGGTATGATTGTACGTAAACCTTGCGATGCGACAACGATGAAAGCGGATTTATACACTCGGAGGAGCGCTGAGGACGCCTGGTACGGTGATTCCTACAATAGATCACCGCCTGATGGTGGTATATTCTATCGGTTTATTGTATTTAGGCATTTTTATTTGATATTTGTCGTCAGTTTTGAAAACATGGATATTGCCTTATTACAATTCTTTCGCAATAAACACAACACCACAATGATAAATCTAAAAAATAACATTGAACATAAAATTTAAAAAAAATTAAATTCCTTAACGTCATAGAATCTGTGTTCTAACAAAAAATCTTTCAATACCTTCTTAAATCTATACATCGTTGATGCCTATTTTTTATTTTTCAGGCAGTTATAATGTGATACAAACTCACTAATTCCACACGTTCTTGGATAGAATAGACCATATTAATGTATTGTGAACTTGCGATCAAAATCGTAATTGTTTTATAATTGCTTATGTGATGACATATGCAATTGAGTGTGACCTTTGCTTCAAGATAATAACATCATTTATTTCAACTTAGATATCGAGCTCCCCCATCACGTTCTTTTTTTTTCAGCAAACGAACACGTGTATCTAACTAGATAGCATCGGAAAAATCGAAGGTTTTTTTCATGTTAGCAAACTAATTCGCGCTCACCCTAGAAACTTTTATTAACTTTTTCCTTCGACCGATGCGTTACCGTGATTTATATAATTACTTAGCACCATTTGGCATACGCATTGGGAGTTTGTATTTTTTATCGTTATACTTCATCGCCCTATCTGTGAAAACGATAGAATGAAAAACGGACCGACCGCCTGAAAGGTTACGACGGCTGACACGAGCTTGCTGCTGCCTATAAAGAAGGGACAATCGTTTTGCCTATTTAATTTATTAGACCTTTACTCCCCGCTGATTCGCTGTTAATTCAAAATTCTTCGCGAATTATTTTATCATTATTGTTTTCAATTTAATGCTTTGCGTGGGGACGCGTTTTGACCTGCCGAAAGTTCCATATCGATTTTGCCCGCAGTAATAATCACAGCACATCCCTTTTATAAATACTACGCTCACGCATTGCAATTTACCTGTCGAAATCACAGTTATAATTGTCGATTTCTAAAACGAGTTTGTGCCTTGTCTTTTAAAGTTCCCGAGCACAACATGTGTATCGATACTCATGATGTTACTAACCTATAATTGCTTTTACGTGTGCACTAATTGATGGTATAGTCACATTAAAACTTTGTATTGCCATGAGATAGTCTCTGATATAATAATTTTTTCGCAATTCGTTCAAATAAATTCACTGAGTTATAAATCTTTACCTGTAAAATCAGTCTATACCACACAAATTACACGTATTACTTTTTAATTTTTATCTTCGCAGGATGTTTAAGATCATAAATAGTTATTTGTATCATTAGTGGCAGAAACTACAGTTTTTGCCGAGTATGAGTACGGTTATGCGGACGACGTGGGCCCAGGCCCACAAGTACGAATTACTCGCAAAAGAGTTTCTGGCCGTGTGATACACAATGTTTTTTGGCCGACAAATCTTAATTTTGAATGAAAATAGGAAAAAAAATTGACCATAGGAGTTGACAGTACAAGTTGGACCAATGTACAGACCTTATATTCACGTTTCCGAGAATAAAGTCTTTTTCCGTAATTTTCCTTCTAGTTTATATCTATTATCAATAATAAGTGCAATAAGCACCAGTTCATCTTATTGTTAGTATGGTTGAACAGTAGCTTAATGACAATATATTACACATCTGTCATGTGAATCTAGTGTGGACAACCTTTAGTGACATTTTTGCCAAAAAACAATAGTTTTCCTGCCGCTTTTAAGTACTGTAAAATGAGTGTTTCTGGACGGATGCGCAAAAATGTTTTTGTTTTATTTCGCAGTGAGCACTTTATGTAACTGTTTGTGTTGACATTTTTACGTAAGAACGTTTAACAAAAAGGACAGCTATGCAATTTCAACTGTGCGCGGTCACTGCCTTTTCTGAGTTCGCTCTGGCAATAGAAAGTCAAGCTCCAGCTCTTGTCAAGAGTTTCCGGGCAATTTATGATAGTTAACGAGGTTTTTTTATAACCTGTTGCTGTAATGTATCATTCAGGCGAGCAATCAAATTATGGGCACTATCTAACCTACCTATGTCTACCTAATTGGTACAATGCGCTCACATCTACTGTAGAGAAGAGACGATAGAAAATACATCGCAGGGGCATCGTTTGTGAACTAGTGCCTTTACATACAGTTGCAGCTATAAGAGCGAGATAGATAGATGCAATAAGTTTAGACTGTAATAAAAATTTGCGAGAGTATTTTCATAATATGAGGAAAGAAATTATCTGATTGTTCAGCTTTCTTTCTTTGGTTGCCTTTGTTTTTCAGAGCTTCATATTTTACCACTTAATATAATAAAGATTTTCCAATACATAATGAATATAACACAATTTAATATAATTAAGGTATATTTACAATTTGTCAAAAGTGTACGTTTATTTTAAATCTAATGTATTATAGTTACTGATTACAATTATAGCTAATTAGATTCTGCCTATAGAGCAGTAATAAGACGCTCCGTAACTCCATCGTCTTTGTCTAAATAAATGTGAATGAGGTGATGCTCGCGTGTGAAATGGCTAGTATCAATATTATCATAGACCGTACCTTTCAACATTTTATTTCGCATTTTGTCCCTTAAGTCTTTCATGTTCATTTACAACAAATTGCTTGGTTACAACAAAAAAAAAATAGGAAAAACTACCTACCTATATTATATTTTCTTTTGAAACTTATTTTTATGTAAAAAAAAAATATAACAAAGGTTTTAAGTAAATAGCAAACCGAGAAACGTATTCAGAAACAAAAGCAAATTGGACATTATTTAAAAGTCAAAATTATTTTCACAGTAACTAAAATCCAACTTAAACAATGTAATATATCTACAGATTTTCACCGATATATTTAGAGAAAATAGTACAGCAACAGAAAAAGTAATCTGCAGAGCTTAGTAGTGAAGAAAAAGATGACGTGAACAAATTTTTTACGGGATATATTTGTAATATCGGGCTTTCATATGATTAAAATAAATGAAAAGAATTCAGGTATTTTTTGTTTTCGCTGGCGGTTTTCTTCAAGCTATAAAGCTCCGCGGATACTTTTTTCTCTTAGTGTACGTAGTAAAGCTAATACTGAAGGTTGCCTTATGCGATAGTAGCACGAAGTACCAATTTAATTAATTAATCGACATCTACACTAGCGTTGCGGTGACTAATGTGCACCATCTTTTTTGATTTCGTACTAGCAAATATTATACCAGTATACATATGATCAAAGAAATGTTCCACTGGCGCATTATAGATGTCACCACCAGCATTTTCTATTGTTGTGCATTTGTAGTGGTAATATATTTCCATAAGAGAATATTTGTGGTGCCATCTATAGTACGCCAGTGGAACATTTCTTTGACCATATGTATACTGGTATAATATTTGGTACTAGCCAACAGGCAATAAGCGAACTGAAGGTCACGAATTTGTACGCTCTTGTTGAGATGTTCCCTGTTTTATATGAAGTGCATCGGGTGCGTTCTTCTCTTCCTTACATTTTCTTGGCAACGGTGCAACTCGTGGTTTAACATTTCACATCTGCTATTTTTATATAGGCTTTTGCATGGAATTCTGCTTAAGGCTGGGCTATTTGTGGTGGGGGGAGGTGATTTCATTTGGAAATAGCTTTTGTCGTTCAAAACAGTTAATTAATAAAGAATAATAGATCGAACGATTAGAAATTAATAGGTGCACCATTTGTTGGTAAATAATTTTGTTGTGTAAGCGAAAAAACTGTAAAAAATTAAACCCAACCGCAATGCTCGGCCTAAATTCGTACATCATAGCATTTCAAGCAAATTGCAAACAATTTAGTTTTCCTAAAAGTATATTTACCATACTCAACTTGTGTGAAGTTGGAACATGGTTTGCAAGAAGGTAGAAACCTCTCGAAACTTTGGCACTTTACTCAAGAGGTGGCAATGCGGGTGATAGATTTTCTTTTGTCTTTAATTTAATAGGAAGAATTGTATTACCTATTTTGTGAAATATATAATGAAAATAATTATTTAAGTATCAAGGGCGTAAAGTAATAAATTATGATTGAGGGATATCAAATATCAAGTATCATTGTCATGTTGTTACGTAGTTTCCGTAGTTTTCATATGTATCCAATAGATAACGCAGATGTTCATGGCCGAAGTGTGATTGCATTATCATATTATTTAAATACTGTATTACTAATTTATGCTACTTGACTATAGTAACATTGAAAATATGAACAACACAAGATCATGATACATGAAATTGTTTCGGTAAATCTATTATTACAAAAAGGATTTTTTTAAATTATAATTAGTTTGTTCTGCTAGGGATTTTCCATAGAAGGATGTCCAATTGCCTCATCAATTGAATCAGAAATAAGCAAAAGTAAGCTGGTTTGTTTTTCAATATTCTTACCTTACGGGTGTCGATATTTGTAAAGGTAGAAAGATATATAAAGTAGACATTTATTTATTAATGTAACAGCAAGTTATATACTTAACCCTATTATAACTGAAATAAAAACAATTTACATTATTTGTAATTTTTAGATACCTATCTGCACTTATACAATACATATTTAAATTTTACACATAGTGACAAATAGAAGCTATTCGGGCAAAGTGTGTGTTGAATCCCATTCATTGCGACAGTTATCGTTAATTTGCTATTAAACTCTAGGTACCAGCACTTCTTGGTGTCACGTTTGACAACCTCTCCCCATCACAAACAGCCCAGCCTTAAGTATGGAAATATTGAAATTCCTTGCATGGATAAGAAAACCCATTTCAAATATTAAATAAACGTAAAAAACAACGTTACAATGACTGTTATAATACTTGCACATTGAATCATTCGCCGTTACACAGCTCGTGATTCAAACTTACAACAAATGTTGCAACACTAGTGTTTTAATATACTATTTTTTATTTCGCATATACAATGACTACTTTCCGTAACTGTTTTGCTGAAAAACGTGTCAAACGTTCACTTTGTGACCCACTGTTTCTGGTGACATTTTACGTGAGGTTGGTAGTGCAATTCGTGGTTTGATAGGCGTGGATGTAGCTATACATCGTAGCACTGTACCACAAAAAAATGTTCGGAAAGTATTAGTCACCCGATTAATAATTTATTAGTAATTTGGCAACACTATCATATGATACGGTTAATTTAACAATTTAGCTTTCTTTCTTGTTATTTATAATAATTTTTATAATAACAACTAGAAAGGACAGACTGTTTATTTAACCTCAAAATTCTTAAAATTAACTTGTAAGAAGCATAGTCTGAAAAACATTAAAAGATATTTTAATTTTCTCTCCCGTATGCTTCGTAAACTAACTTATGTAATTTGCTTTGGTGTGTGGGTAAAATTGACTTATATATTAGCAATTACGTACTCTGCTCTACTCTTTTAAGTACAGTGTTTTTAGGCTAACTCTATTTTTGTACTTATTGTTTAAATAATGTAATGAGTAAAATGTACTAAATTATGAAGTGCTGAATTTACAGTAGATAATCAAAACTGAGTTTTTCAACATTTTATGTGTACCATCACATCAAATATTGTTGCTTAATCCATAGATTGTTTTGGAATTCATCATAACTACAAGTGTATAGGTAATCATGAACACACACAAAGAGTGATTGTTTCAGAATGACTAGTAATTAACTTCTACCAAATATATTTATCTACCCAAATCTTAACACTACAAGTACCTACACGTTTCTCTTGTGCATATTTGAAAATTATTTCTTTTCATATTTCCAATCAGCTCAATTTTCGAAATAAATTCACGAAAATGTAGGAACGTAGATGAATATCGGTTTCTTCTAAGTACAACAAAGACTGATTTATCACTCTTCGGTCCTTCAGTATCGCAATTACTCCTCCGAGTAACTGACTGACATATAAACGGGAACCGGAAAGTAGGTCAGTAACAGCCCCAAGAGACTGAAAACATATACTAGTAGTATATTTTTCCAATGAAAAAAAAGAAAACAACATTCAGTTGGTGGTAATAAATTTTAAAGGTATACATTAACATGCAAATTAATTTCACTCTGAACTTTACTTTAATTCAGTGAACGCCGTCAAAGAATGGCGCCAGCTTAATTGTAAAATATGACTTTGTTTGTTCCATTTGATAAATTTGATAAGAAAACAATTGTAAATTTGGCATTTCGCAATGTAAATGTTTGGTTTTTTATAATGCCTGTTCTAATAATAAAGGAAATGCATTCGAACACGCTGATGAACTTATGAATACGAAAAAAGTAGATGAAAGGTTTTGAAAGGATTTAATGGATAGCAGAGATATGTTATAGGTTACACAGGAAACATGTATAATATGGATTATTAGAAATACGGATGCCATTTTTACTACATGTATTGACAGGAAATGAGATAAATACTCGTACTACACAAAATTGTGGATAAAAACTATATTATTGGAACATATAATAATATTATTTGATGTTGTGCTGTATTACAATGTATAATATAAGTTATGAATTATTAAATTTATTATTTATAAGTTATTATCCATTATTATTTATTATTATAGCATAAAAAGAACCTATTGCTGTGGGATATTTTGGTTTTTAATTAAGCAGGTACACAGGATTCAAATTTGGTAAGCATTTTATTTAGGGTTAAATGCGTGTGCTCTGACGCAAGAAATATGTTTGTAAGATTAAAATCCATTCAATGATTTTTTAGCAATCTTTAAGAAATAGAAGAAATTAGTGGCCTATTTGACATGAATATATTCTTGTCTAGTATGTAAACTCAACGCAAACGGAGTTTTTTGTTAACTGTTTTTTTGTTTTATAATTAATGCTGCTTGTGAATTGAAATGTCATGTACGAAAAAAGAATTCTGAATAAAAGATTATATTCTGGGCAGACGTTTTGTATAATTGGAGCATATACGAAAAAAGCTAGTTTGAAAAGTTAGGTTTTTCAGCTAGCTTTTCAGCCTAACTTTTCAACTAGCTTTGCTACCATACTAATTGAAAATCTAACTAAGTAAAACTTTAGAAATGCACTTTATTAAAACGGATAAACTGATATGTTAAAAACTTGCTAATGTTTTAAAAAATGTTCAAAAATGATGCCATCATTTTCAATGCAGAGGCGTACTCTTCTTTGAAATGAGTCTTTAACATTACTCAAAACATTTGTGTTATAGATCGAAACGCCATTCTTATTCGCTCTTCATATTGTCGGTGCGGTTGTGATATGTCATAAACAATATTTTTATATATCCCCATAAAAAAATCTGGGCTCGTTACACCTGGGCTCTTGCTGGCCAATTTTGTGGACCTCCGCGGCTTTATCCACCTGTTAGGGGATACTGCCTATCTAATTCCTCCCGAACGTTATAAAATTGCGCAAGAGCACCATCTAATTGCAACAAAGTCTTTGTCGAATATTAATAAGTATATTTGCAAAAGTATTGCTAAGTTATATTTTATAAATTGTAGAAACATGGCACCATTCAAGTGACCATCAAAAAAGTATGGCCCTATCATGTGCTTTCCAACTATTTCGCCCCATACATTAACAGACCATCGATGCTGACGATTTAGAGTTCTAAAGAAATTGGTATTCTCGTCCCTGTAATAATCAAAATTATACCTATTAACTAATCCGTTATTATGAAAAGTTGACTCATCCGAAAATAACACGTAATCGACAAAATTTTTGTCATCTCCTAACTTTTTTAGAACCCATAAACAAAATTCAAGCCGCCGATTATAATCTACTTCCAAAAGTTCTTGATGCAATTGTATGTGGTAGGAGTAAAATTTGTTCATCTTTATGATTCTTCTGATGCTTCCTCTGCTTATCCCTGTAGTTTCATTTATTTTCCGCATGAGATTCGATAACTAAAATATTATTGTCTTCATTTCCGGTAATCGGTTTTTGTCGTTCTGTTTTCTTATAACACACACTTCCTGTA
Source organism: Protaetia brevitarsis (assembly GCA_004143645.1). NCBI lineage: Eukaryota > Metazoa > Arthropoda > Insecta > Coleoptera > Scarabaeidae > Protaetia > Protaetia brevitarsis. The sequence continues at coordinate 355,815 of RXPK01000288.1, read as the reverse complement.
CTTCGGAATATTTGTAGCAAGTTTTCTAAAGAACCCCTATCGGGATGGCGTCTGTTAGAATATTTTTGCGGATAAATCCTTGATGCTAACAAACAATTTTCTTCACACTCTCCGATTATTAAAATCATATCAATCCTTTCTGCTAGAGGGTAATTTCAAATTGCAAATAATTAAAATGCTTTTTAAATAACCACGAACAACAATGATGCGCAACTGACAAGTTTTGTTATTGTCAAATGGTCTTTGTGTATAATGAATAATAGCAATACCTTTGTCTAAGCCTACTTTTGAAAAAGAATTGATAGAAATTAATATTTGAAATAGAAAATCCTAAATTACTAAGAAACTGTAACATATAGGTATAGGAATGCAATCTTAAAGACCGTTAGAATTAGAATCTAAATAAGGTAATAAATACAGGGTGTTCTAATTTAAAATAGAGTTACTTGCTTTAAAGATAGCGAAAATTAAAAGTATGTTTTTGTTCACCCTGTATATTTTTTTTATCTCGTAAACAAGTTGCGTTAGATACAAGAAACCTAACACCTAAAACCTAACCAGTTGCCTTTATTTAATCTGTACTATCAAAATATGTCATAATATACAGGGTGTTCCATTTAATTTTTCACAATTTTGGTGTGTAATTTTTCTTTGAGTCAGCCTGTTTACTTCAAAATAACTTTGAAATGTGGTCTTTCTCAACCTGTATAATTCTTAATCAAAAAAGATTGAAAATATGTCCATATTTTGTGGTATGATAAACCGAGGCGAATGTAGTGGCCGATCCTGTATGTACATGCAATTTGGAATTTAGCAACGGCGCCGAATCGTTCCGCGCTGAAGCAGCCAAGAGAGAGATTAGATGCAAAAACCAAAAGGCAGCAGTGTTTCCGTTCCCAAAACGGAAAAGAATGGCATGAGATATAACTAATAATAATATATTATTATCTGCGTAAATTGATATATAAGTTCGTCAGATCATATTAAAAAAGCATTTTACCCACACACACACTTACAATATTAATTTTGCACACCATTATTATACAATAAAAACTCACTAAAAAGTAAAAACATTTTTCCATCAGGTAACGTCTAAGTGAAGCTTTTGAACGATCGCGTGTTTTTTGAATTTTGACAGTTGTGGCAGAGCATTGTAGCTTTGAATGCCCCTGTAATAAGGACCACGTTCGAATAGCGATGTGCGATGATGTGGTACACTTAACATATCATGGTATCGGGTTGTCATTCCCGTGTTAAAATCATTATTTTTTACAAACAAATCTTAGTGCATATGAACAAATAGTATTAGCTCATATATGTACATAACACATTAGTGTAATGGTAAGCAAGTCTGAGTCCTGAAAAACGGTTTGCAACGGGGGTTCTAGCTGGTTCTTCAATATGGCGTCGCACTATTCTTTTTTGTGCCCGGAAAACAAACTCCAAATTCGTACTTGCTCCCCAAAAGAGATTAAGGCCATACCGCAGTCTTGAGTAAATGTGCGCATAATAGTAGGTTTTCAAAACCTCAATATCAACACAATCGCGCAAGTTGACGATGGCATAATAGCAGGAATCCAGTTTCTTAATAACTGCATCACAATGCGAAAACCAATTCAACACTGGATCCATGCTAAATCCGAGAAATTTAATTTGCGACATTCGGGACAGATTTAGATTTCAGTTTAACGTAAATGCTTTCCCTATGTCTGTTACAAAAGTACAATAACGCGGTCTTGTTGTCATTTATTATTAAATCATTAGTCTCACACCATTCGATCATTGTGTCGTTGCATTTACCCGCTAGCACTGACAGAGATTCAACCGTATCCGAACTAATAATACATGAAGTGTCATCGGCGTATTGAAATGCTGAGGCAACACTTAGACGTTCTGGCAAATCGATGACATACACCAGAAACAATAAGGGTCCCAGAATGGAGCCTTGTGGAACCCCCCTTGCAATCACAGAGCCGTTCCGATGTGAACTCGCGCTTTATACCATCCTGCTTACCCATATACTGATGTATTGACGCCGATCTTCAAGATACGATTTAATGAGTTTTTGCGCACTCCCGCGGATTCCTATACTATGAAGTTTTTCGAGAAGGATGTTATGATTAATATTATCGAAAGCTTTCGTAAAGTCGTAATATAATCCGAGTGCTTTTTTTTTCCGCAATCCAGGATATGCGAGTAAGATAGACAAAAACGATATGCCGCAATTCAGGTCGATTTGCAGGAAGAAACCGTAACTGGGAAGCTGGGAAACTGGAAGTTATATTTAATTTTACCACAATGCTGTTTTTTTTACTATCCTTATCTTTAAAAGTTGACAACATTAACTTCCTCGAACAATTATATGAATTAATTTCAATGTAATTAAACTCATTGCACTGTGGCAAAAACTTTAAATCAATTCATTTCTCAGCAGTGTAGGTAGAGAGTGAAATAACAGAAATTATAAATTATATTTGCCTTCATTGTTAGTAGAAATGTCAACTGCAATCAAAATGTTATGTTATAATAATTAAATAACATTATAACGTTTAGTTGGGTGTATTAAACATTATATTTGTTCGAGATTGTGTGGATGAATGTATACGCTAACATTTCCATGCAATAGAAACAGCTCGGGGCGTGTTATATGTATTGCCGACGCGCCACGAATTGCACTACCATGCCAACGCCGGCACCGTCGGACAACTAATTTACCCGGAAATGGGCATTCCGTGTTTGGACCTTGTATGGACAGGACTAATTAGCAGAGGAGACTTTTAAATTATTACAGTGGCCAGTTTCGTGTCACTTCGCAACAACTTGCTGCATTCGCCACCCACTGTCGGCGACTTAAAAGAAAAAACACGCCTGTTTGTGTACACAGTCATGCACGAATGTAAGTGAGGTCGCACAATTGTCCGACACATAACACGAACTCGTTTCGAGTTGGAAACTTGAAAAACGTTCAGACCGGATTTGAATTCCGGGCGGGTATCTGTATTAGTGTACTGCGGAAATCGGCTCATTTCTATGCGGTACCAGAAGATAGTTTGATGTTAATGAAATCGGCCTATAGCGCACGAATCAGATCGTGTGGAATAATTTTTGCTTTCTAACGTTTCGAATTAATACAATATAAACCCAACATGGTACTCATAATATTTTCAGATCTCAGCGTTTGATTGCATAGGAATCCAAACAAATTAAAAGTATTCATCCTGTTATAACTGAAGCAAAGGCTATATTCGAGTGAGTTTCTGAAGTCATCCCATAATGTAAGTCTGGTTTACTGCAAAACTACATTGATAGAAGCGTCCTTTTTGTTCTTGTAACAGTTTTAAACGATTAGATGCTTTAGTGTAGTAAAGTGCACTGTCTTATAAGCACTGTTAATAAACATTTTGACGTCACATCTTAGCGGCGTACGGCTGAATACAAACTGCACGCACATAGGATCGGTGGCCAGTGTCGTTTGGTCAATCAAGGGGATCATAACAGTCAATGTACTACGTTGGAATCTTTAGCTTATGTTTCGTTGTTAATAACAATTGGTATAACACGTCCAGACAAAAAAGCACCAACAAAGACTGTTTTTGTTGGTGCTTTTTTGTCTGCAATGAGAATACCATCTATTCAGAATTATGTGAAGCATTTGTTGCGTCTAACGTTCCTTTATCTAATCTCTGAATAAATAAATATACTATTCATTCATTCATTCATTAAAGTTAGGGTGGGCACTTATTGTCCGGGCACTCGAGCTAGGTGCTCATTGTACCATCCCTATTAATTCTCTTATTTCCACTCGAGCAGCTTGGTGTTCTCTATAAAGCCCAGTATCTTGCCCAGTGGGAACTTGAGAACCTTCGAGGGCTCCTACAGATCTCTCCCGAAATATTTCTGCCTGAGTACCTTCAGTTCCTCACATGTGCAGATTACATGTAAACTCGTCCTGTAGTTCGCATCTTCTACACCACGGTTCGCTTACCCGGGCCTGTGTTGTATAGATGCTTTTTCAGGGGACAGTGTCCAGTTACCAACCCAGTAATGGTTTTAACTTCTTTCTTACCGCGCCTGAGTAGGTTATCAGAGAAACTAACATCCCCATTCCCTATCAGCGTTTTGGTATGCAGTTGACCTTCAGTCGACCTCCATTTCTTTGTACTTTCTTTATCTAACCAAGTCCAGATCTCCCTTCTCGCAGAGTCCTTAGTAATCCCACATACAGGCTCTGGACCCATGAAGTGTCTCTTAGAGCCCTCTTTAGCTAGTTCATCGGCTATTACATTGCTCTTTATATCATCATGTCCCGGCCTCCAAATCAGAGACACCGTCTAGTTTCGTGCCAGTGCATTGAGGGATTGTTTGCAGTCCCTAACTAGTTTTGACCTAGTTACGAGGTTCGAGACTGCCTTAATGACAGTCTGGCTGTCAGTCATTATATTAATTTTTCTCCTCATGTAGCCCCCTTTTGCAATCATTTCTGCACAGGCTGCAAGGGCGGATACCTCTGCCTGGAAGACCGTTGTATGTTTCCCCAGGCTTATGGATATCCTTTGATTAGGACTGGGCCCACAAATACCGGCTGCTGTGCCCTGGCTGGATTTGGATCCGTCCGTGAACCAGTTATCATTAGCAGTGATCTCACTCCGTGCCTGGTCTCTGTTCGGTATGGAGGTTTTCACTTTTTCAGTGAAGATAATTTCGGGTGCCATGCTGTCCATCGGCATTTGCAGCAATGGCTCGTCCAGCATCGTGCCCGTAGTATAAGTGTGCCCTCCCAGCCTGAAATTGGGATGTCACAGGTTGTCGGCTTTCAGTCTAAGGATCGCATTCATTGCCTTCGCTCTCACATAAAGCTCCAACGGGGGGAGGCACACAATGGTCTCCAAAGAGGCGGTCCCTGTGCTGTTAATTGCACCAGTGATACCCAGCAACGGCTGTCTCTGGACAGCGGTTAGCAGTTTCACTGCGGAAACACTTCTGTCCCCCTCCACCAGACTACTACCCCGTATGTTATTGCTGGCCTTATTACGGCCGTATATAACCAATGGTCACCCTCGGCTGTAATCCCCAGGTTTTGCCAGCAACTCTCTTGCAGCGCCAGAATAGTTGCGCAGCCCTGGTCGTTGTTTTGACTAAGGGATTTTTCCAGCTCAATTTCGCATCGAGGGTAACACCCAGATACTTTATTTCCTTGGTTAATTGTAACTCCGGCCCAAACAGTCTAACGCCGCCTAGGTCATTGAGTTTCCTCATGTTGGTAAAGGCAACCAACTTTGTTTTTTGTGGATTAACTGAGAGTCCTTGTGAAAGGCACCATTCCTCCACCATTCGCAGTGCATTACGCATGATGCCCGCCACCAGGCCCGGAAACTTTCCTCTAGCTACGATGACAATGTCATCAGTGTACCCCTGCGTCCATATTCCTTTGTCGTTTAATGATCTATCGAGATCATCCACGACCAAGCTCCACAGCAGCGGCGACAGTACTCCCCATTGAGGACACCCTCTAGTGGTTCTCATGGCGATATTAAAAAAATATATATATATGCTAAAAGGCACATCCCTCATGAAGCCAGACTCTGCCAAATATATTTATTTCAGTGCCACATCAAAGTAATGGCTTTCATAAAATCTAATATTTCTAACAACTTTATTTGGATATCTGCAGACGAAACAATTGATATTTTAGGCTTTTGAGTTATAATATTATTGTTGAAATATTACATAATTTCCGGATTTGCATTTGCCATCTACGCCAGTTATAACAAGATGAGGCACTTGGTTGGAAGCAAGTTTTTTTTACTGCAGAACATTGGCCTTTTTAATTAATCAGCTAAATTTTATACATGTAAATTTTAAACATTTGCCAGATTGTTAATTTCTGTATAAAATAATTTTTTTGAAGGTTGAAGTATTTGGCTAAATGAAGAAGTATTCAAAGTAAAGGTACTTAATACTAATACTTAATATACTAATTCGGTTCCGGGTGAATTTAGACAACGTCTGCAGCAAAGAGTCAAAAATATATTTGATCGAAACCCCCATATCCATATATTAAAGTAATTTTCTCTTGAATATTTTACAGACGGAGTAGCTGGACAAGAAATGGAGTACTAAAACATTATTTTGATCATCCCCCGTTTAGCAGTTCTGATGTTGAGCCATCGTTCTTGATTTTCTAGAAAGAGATGGAAAAAATATAGAACGAATTGCTGTAATTAATGTCAATAAAGGAATTTTACAACATAAATGATAAATTAAGTGAAGTTGTTGCCCAATTTAATTTATTAAAATTAGATCATGTGCGATTTTTCTGTGACGCCTATAGTCGAAGCGGCATTGTATTTACAAGACGTCCCAGCACAGTTGTTTTCGATTGTGCCACAGGTGTTTTACGTGCAAAATACCCTAGAATTCGGTGCCGCTTCTTCGATACATGTATGAAGCTAAAATATATTTCCATTAACGCTACTTATAACGTAATGAAACATTAATTAATTGAAAAGATTCCAATTGTCCTTGAAATTCCGTTAACCTCGCACGAAAAATATTCACGTTTGTTTATAATGGCAAATATAAATCTCTTATATTCTTGGGTAATAAAATAAGAAATTAGTTGATATTTTAACTAACACTATCGCTGACCAAAAAATAAATTATTGTTTAAGCACATTTTAAATTCCGTGTATTTAAATAAATAAAATAATTATAAATAAAAATTCTATGACGAGCCTGTGTGAGGGTGTAGTTTAGCAATATGAAAAAGGGGGTTTAGTTTGCTCTCTCAAATTCGTCAAAATTGTTTTTATATCAACCATTTCTTTATAATTATGACAAAAGCTAATTTGCAAACGCAGAAACGTATGTACGCTTCGATGCAGCGTGCTCTACTGTGTATCTGAGACTTATGCACGTTGGAAGATGAATAAAACTTAAATAAAGTTCGCGTAAAGGAGCATTGAGCTTGAGTGCAGACGCTTGCATTTTTCGCTAAAAGGCAAAAGGTTTAAATCAATGTATTCGTGCGTGTTCGCGCGAATAAGCGAAAACGCCGGGGTTTTTATGTATAAAAGCTGTTCGTAAGTGAATAACATAATAACGTATATTTGAAAGAGACCACAATATTTTGTTCAATAAATATAATATGTGAATGTGTTCTGTGTGAACTTAAACGGAAGTAATACAGACATTATAAAATATAAATTAAAACTAAGGTACAATCCATTTAAGTGCAGTTACTTTTCGTACAAAAGCATGTACTTAAGAAGAAAGCAATTTCCCGGCAAAACAGTACGTTATTTTCAATCAAAGTCAACGCTTTGGTACGAAAAGATTTCCTATTGGGTTAACATAAGAAAAAGACCAAAATTTGTAAAACTTTTTCTTTAATGCAAACCCTTTGCTCAGTGTAAAATTGTGAAAAAAAATTATACAAGGTTCTGTAATAGCGTGTCAGGTTTCCGTAACTCCTTTATGAATCGAGTTAGGAATTTCATTTATATATCGACTTATACTGTATTACCGAGCCTATCTCAGAAAAATATTTTTGGTAATAGCAGATTTCTGGTTGTACCGAAAGTAGATACCAGCTTTGTTATTTTAAATAGAACAAATTAAATTTATATATCATTTTGGCAGATATATATTGGATCTAACTGCAATGGTTCCTGAATTGCATAATTTTTCTTTCCTTTTAAAAGAATCAAATTTGCAGCGTTTTCAAACATTAATAATATTTCCGAACTGTCAAAGTTAGAAAGATGAGTTGTTCAGATTTTGCTTAAACAGCACCTACTTTTCATTAAACAATTGCTGCATTTAAATTACAGGGTTATTAAATGGAAATCTGTATTTTTAGAACACTAAAATAACTTAATTTTTTTTTAAATAGAACATTACAGTAATTTTTACATAACTGGATATAAAATTTAATTTTCTTTCGGTTTTATACCCTTTATATACAATCGATTATACACAATACTTTACTATTGTGTCTATCTCCAACGGTTGTAGAGACATTCCCGACTATTCATTTTTTTTTTCATTTTTGTAACGCAGTGTGAAGACCATCTTCTTCTCTCATTTCCCCAGGCTTGGGATTGGCAGCAATTTTACTGGAATGCTTAGAAAGTGTCCTGCAGAACATAATAGGACCACATGAAACAAATAAACAAAACAAAAAAAAAATAAACAAGCGGCATTTTTAATGCTAAAGTAGGTTTGAAAAACGATAGTTGAATTAATATTATTAAATAAATTTCTTATTGTACTCATTGTACTACGGGTACGATGTTGGACGTAAATGCCCATGGATAATATGGCAGTCCCTAACTAGTTTTGACCTAGTTGTGGGAAGCTCGAACCCTATAACTAGGTCAAAACTAGTTACTAGATACTGCAAACAATCCCTCAATACACTGGCACGAGACTACATGGTGTCTCTGGTTTGGGTGCCGGGACATGAGGATATAAAGGGCAATGTAATAGCCGACGAACTAGCCAAGGAGGGCTGTAAAAGACACTTTATAGGTCTAGAACTATGGGATTACTAAGGCCTCTGCGAGAAGGGAGATCTGGACCTGGTTAGATAACGAAAGTACGAAGAAATGAAGCTCGACTGAAGATCAACTTCATAGTAAGCGCTAATAGGGGATGGGGATGCTAGATTCTCTGATAACCTACTCAGATGCAGCAAAAAAGAATCTAAAACCATTACTGGGTTGGTAACTGGACACTGTTCCCTGAAAAAAGCATCTATACAACGCAGGTCAAGTAAGCGAACCGTGGTGCAGGAGATGCGAACTATAGGAGGAAACGAGTTTACATGTATTCTACACATATGAGGAAAGTACTCAGGCAGAAATATTTCGGGAAGGATCTATTGGAGCCCTCGAAGGTTCTCAAGTTTCTACTGGGCAAGATACTGGGCTTTATAGAGAACGCCAAGCTGCTCAAGTGGAAGTAAGATATTTAATAGAGACGGTACAATGAGCACCTAGCTCAAGTGCCTGGACTATAGGTACCCACCCTAACTTAATGAATGAATGCAGTGTAAGTGATATAGAGTTTTCACTTCCCACGAGAATGATCTATTTATATTTTAAATAGGTTAAGATTACGTTTAGGAGATATTTTGATATTTATCTTTTTTAAAGAGTTTCAATAATTAGTCTGTGGCTAGCTGAATTTTTACATCATCAGCTAGTCACATTGTTATCTATGTAGTCCGCATCTCTCTATTAATTTTTAATGTTGTTTTAAGTAGAAAATGTCTAGAAGTTTACACATACTGTTTGACATATATGGTTGGTGGTTGTGTGAAAGAACTTGATTGATCTGATCACTTTTTGAAATGAAAATTGCTATAGCTACTCGCATTTTTTTCGATGATCTTAACAATCTTCTCATAACTGCAAGTACTCTGAAACTATTTTGATTGCTTCAGATCTTATCTATTAAAATATTCCCAGGCGATTTTATATTGTTCAGTAATTTGCATTTGCCACTGTAGCATATTACTGGATGTTATTTTTGCTCGTGATTATTTTATTAAAGAAAAATATATAGCAATCTCAGTTTTTCGCAAGTCCCTAATCGCCGTTAATACGTTAAAGAGACAGAAGGAAAGGCAGAAGTGAACGATAATAATGATCGCAATTAAATTGATCGATAGCTAGCTATTAGGTCGAAGGACTGGTACACGACCCGGAAAAGCCTAATCTGAAAAACTCGGCCGATTTTCTCCCGCCTACTACTCTTGGGGAAGCTTTCAATCTTCTTGACCCAGTTTTGCATGTGAATTTGCGTCGGATGCTTTCTAATTATCGCTACGTGTCTGAGGTGGCTCACGCTGATTCTTTTCTGTTTCGGCTGACAGTTGTTGGGTATTTTTGGTCGGTGGAGCAATTTGTTTTCGAAAATACCAAGGACCGCATAAATTATGCATGATTGCCGGTTTCGCTTCAGTTTAGCTACATGATTAGTCCATTTTTAGATTGATATTAGTGAATGGTGTTGTACAACGTGCTGCGCGTGTTTTGTTTTCGTTCACGTCACGTTAAAATATCATTTTCTAGTGACTCTCGAACAAAGGCGACTATGAATGTGTTTACACACACTTTGTAGTATCTGTTTCAGACATATGTCATTTTATAATGACTAACTATTTAACTTTAAAAATTAATAAAGACATTAAAATTTATTATTTAAAATTTTGGGTTTTTTTTTCCGGGTAGGTAAAGCCTAACCAATTATTGCTTGTCAGGCAACCCCACCGAACCAAATCTCGCTCATCATTGCGGCCCTGGAAAAGGAAAAAAGCGGTTGCTACAATTGACCAGAGCGAGATTTCAAGTCGCGACCCCTTAAGGCACCTAGATAACAATTTAAGGTTTGAACAACCTTTCTCTAAGGATATCACGACAAGCTAAAAAGCTGGTCACAAGCTTATCCGTGACAAGCCGAGGCTCCACAAGTACTAATACTCGTAAAAGAGTTTCTGGACGTGCGATGCACACTATTTTTGGGGCGACAAATCTTAATTTTGAATTGAAATTAGCAAAGAACGCTAGGGAGTTGACAGTACAGGTTGGCACACATGTACATACCTTAGTATTTTAACGTTTTCGCGAATAAGTAGTCTTTTTCTGTAATTTAAGTCTAATGGAGACACTAGTTCATGTTTGTAAAGTTGCACACCAGCTTAATAACAGTTTATTATAGTACATATCTGCCATGTCGAATGTAGTGTGCCAACGTGTAGTGACAATTTTGCCGCTTTGAAGAAAGGTGCGTCCCGAATGTTCGCCAACTACCGAACTCTACACGAATCGTGTGGACGGACTGTCCCCACGAATCGGAGTTTGGCGAACTTCAAGCATAGCAGCAAGAAAGTTGAGTGTAATTAAGTCACTGTCATTGAATAATTGAAAGACTTTTTTCGGTTTTACTCAAAATCCTAACCGCAATTTATGATTATTTGTATTTCTGTCATTGCGATTGCGGTTGACAGCATGTTGGCGGAAACATAATATGTATATGAATCAGATATATATTATGGACATGGACACGAGAACTTCGCAATTATCTGTAGGGTATTAAAATATTGACAACTAGAACTACCTATAGCAAAATTTAATTCCTATTTTTTTATTAGTTTACTTTATGCTGTCAATTGGATATATATACTGGACCTCTTTAGGTTGATGTTAATAGTCGCATATGGTAGAAATGAGAGAAAAAGGATTAAGAACGTTTTAAGCGATTTTTTTTTGAAACAGAAGTCGTAGTGAGGGATGATTTCTTTCAAATGATTTATTTTTTTCACATCAAGGACAAAATATTGTGATGTGTGTGAACATGTATGTAAATAAATTATTTGTTAATACAATGCGTGCTGGGTAGACAGCTGTCAACAGGTTTCTGTCTCACTCTAAATCGGGAATAGGCAAACAGTTTGTCGATTAGTTCGCCCGAACTTCGAACTGCCCATCCACATAGGAGTTCGTCAAACTAGCGCTCGATTAATGCAAAATGAATGTTTTTGGACGCCGCGGGGGCGCAAAAAATTAAATTTATTTTCCATATTTAGCTGTATTGTTGTCGGTATTCTCCATGATAAAAAAAGACAATTAGTAGAGAATTAACAAGTACAAAATACCAAAGATGGAGAAAATAGAAGAATTATTTACCGATTTTTAGAGGTGTGTGTAATTGCTGTTTCCTCGATCTTCCTCATTACTACAAAATACCTCAATAGGTGTCATAGTTAAAACAAATAAGTTTATAGTACTTTTATGCATTTTCGGAACGGACATGGTCCACGGCTAGGTTAGGATTATGAACTCTAGATATTTTGGGAGCATTAACGCGTATCAAGTAAAAAAAAATATAGAATTAGATAGTGCTGACGTTTGTCTGAAAGATATTTTAAATTATCTCAAACTGAAGCACATACGACAAAAACGCACACAACAAATAATGACGATCGATGACAACATGGCGGTTAAACAAAAACAAATCGATAGTAGTAGATTCAAACAATGAATGATTGAGGCCGAATTACTGGAGAAATATGCGAGACCTCCACAAATAATACAATAACCTTGCCACAACGTTTATATTGAGGAGGTTCGGTAAATATTGTTGCCGTAGTCTGCCAACAGTCTGAACAAATAAATCGCTATACAGCTAAATGACGGGAAACTATTTTTGAAGAGATACAATAACCTTGCCACAACGTTCATATTGAGGAGGTTCGGTAAATATTGTTGCCGTAGTCTGCCAACAGTCTGAACAAATAAATCGCTATACAGCTAAATGACGGGAAACTATTTTTGAAGAGGAAAATAAAATGGTCTGTACCCACAACTCTAACGTACTTCTTCCCAGATCCTCCCAGAGTAAGGTTTTTGCCATAGTTTTTCCCTTACTCCGCGGCCATTGATTTTATATAAGCTATTCTATATAATCAGTGTCCTTGGCGAATGCTGGGAGATAACGAAAGTCGTTCCATGGGCGCATTTAATAATAACTGATAGCTGATCGATTTACAGTAGACTCGCGATTATGTGAACTCATCACATTTCACATATTTCATCATTTCCAGAAGTAGTATTCATATGGTCGCGAGCTACTGTATTATATTTTTGTTATTAAGAATCATAGGGAAATTATTTAGTTAGAGTAGGAACATTTCAATTGTTATGGAACCCATATAGTACTTAGAATAGGTAGCCTCGTGTAGTACCTTTTTTAGGTGGAGCACGAGGTTGGGATGATTTGTAATAATTTAGTTTTCATAAATAAAGTGTACCTACAAATTACATCAAACACGGTTTCGCGCCGACGCGCATCATCAGGCCTTTGATAACTAGACTTGAAGAATTGTTAAGTATTAAATAAAATGAAGGTGCATCATCTACTACACAATGAAATAAATCTTTGTATCAAGTTTCCGGAAAATGTAGGTATCATACCACAAAATATGGATCATTTAAATAATTTAATCCATTCAAATAATCATTTTCTTTTGATGATACTAAAGGTTTTGTTTAGGCAAGTAACTATATGATTATTAGTACTGCATATTTATTTATCGTATTCAATCTGTTTGATTGTTTCAACGAATTATATAATTGCTATAATTAAATCATTATTTTTTATGAATTAAATAATTTGTTAAATAATACATTACATACTAACCTTTATTAAATTCCCTCAAAACTTCAAATCTGCGTATTATTTAAAACAACAAATGATATTGTCATTATAAATATATTTGTTGGTTATCTCTACAATTTACATATCTACTATAAAGAAATTATTTGGTGTCTTTAAAAAAAATAAATTGTTACAATAACTACTAAATATTAAGGAGCAAATACTTTGTTTACTTAAAACAAACAAATGAAATAGTTACTTTGAACAAATTTCTTTAACGCAGAAACTATTTATTTTATACTACTAAGTCGGTACGGTTACAGATAAAGTAGTAGTAGATTTACATCAAAATTGTATTACAAAACTGTAAATCATAACATCATGATTTTTTAAACATATAAGAGCAAAGTTTTCTGGCCTATAGTAGCAAATACGTTAAACATATCCTACAAACACCGGAATTGCCGTAAAGATGGCGGTCCTCCTGCTTCACTACACTAACTTTCTATACTAGATATAAGTTTTCTACATGGCAGACATAGTTATTAAATATTTATCTATTACTTTCCAGATAAATATTTCTTAGGAGCTGCTATCACAACAGTTGCCCGATTGCATATTGTGACCCTTGGTTTTTGCGAATTAATTGCTAATGTGTAAGAGAGCTAACAGACAACTAACGTGCAGTGGTTTTGGGTAAGCATTAGACATTTCCATATTTTGTTTGTCTTTTATGCATTAAATTCTAACTAAATACACTCTCCCAGGGACATTTCTATTTCGATGCTATTTTTCTTTTTGTTAGCAAAAATCAGAAACATTGATCTTTTCCTTGTAATTTTACTTTTAACAAGTAAAACTTCCATGCATATTATCAATACTTCAGAAACTTTGCTTGTGAGTATACCAGACTACATAAAAATATCTTGGAAATGTTACCCACATTTCGAAATTTTACTATGAATAGGTTCCAGGTCACATGAAAAAAAAACTTCGAAAAATTACTTGTAGTTAGAAATATTACTTAAAATACCTGTACGGTTTTAAGGACACAAAATTGCCGCAAAATCGTACAGGAATTTTACCAAAAATTTTTTAGTGTGTGGATCTGTTGCACTATTTGCAGTGCAAGTGGCTGCATGAAATATGCACAGCTAGAGAAAATATGTGTGATGATTGTGTAGAAATTTAATATTTGTTATGTACTATTTGGCATCTTTACCCAATAGCAAGTAATAATGTACTGAAATATTTGGCAGAGATGTCTCAATACCCTTTGAAAGTTAGTTTATTCATTTTGGCATCTTACCCTTATACCCCAAAGTAAAATGCGAAGAGTAAGGTTTCAGTTTAACGTTTTTGTGTTAACCGTTTTTCTGTTCAAATGAAATTGTTGCTCTTGTCAATCGCAAACATACTATTGCCTGTTAACTGATGCACCGGTAGGTTCATTTTACCGCTCTAGTGCTGTAAACTGCACGGCACTTTTCCTCATCTCACAGTTGTATTGTAATGTATTGTATGTAGATAGAAGGGTGATATAGTGATATAGTATGAATTTTACTACTTGTTTTCTTACTCCTATACAAAAGTCGTCAAGTCACTCGCTTACTTCCAGTCGGTATGTGCATCCATCAAACTGCTGCAATCGGTTACTTTCAGCGGTATGCTGGGAGATGAAGCGTACTCGGCCAATGATCGATGTATGTACACTGTGACCTAAAAGATCTGTTGTGTCCCCTATTCTTGCTGCTTTACAGCTGGCCTTCCAATCCTATTCCTTTCAGAAAGTGTAGGATGTCAGAGGGCCCCAATCTAGGTAAGTCTCCCTCTTCGATTTCACATGCTCCCAGGTGCAACGCCCTCGAGTTGCACAGTGCTACACAGTTTGAGAGGAGGTGGATGGGTGTTTCATCCTGTTCCCCACAAAATCTACATTCAGATTCCTTTTCCAATCCACAAGCTTACTCAGATGTCCTTTCAGTATACAGTGGCCTGAAAGTATTCCTGTTAATATGCGAACATTGTTCTTACTCAGGTTGATGCATTCTGTAAACCTCTTCTGGTTATAAGTTCCCAGAAGAATTTTACTTAGCCTCATTCCCTGGAGATTTTCCCAGTAACTGGATTTTCTCTATTTCTGTTTTTAGTTTCTTCAGTATTGTACTGCTACTTAACCCGCAAAAGGGTTCAGGCACTACAAAAGGCATTCCAGCCCGTTTTTTTGCGAGGTTATCCGTTATTTTGTTTCTTTCCACTCCTGTGTGACCCGGAACCCACAGGAGGGTTACTTTATTTCTTTTGCCTAGCTCATTTAATTTCCCTAGGCATTCCCAGACCATCTTGGAACTGATTTCATATGAACTCAGCGCCTTGATGGCTGCTTGACTATCAGACATGATGATAATCTCCTGCTTCCGATAATTTCTATCTATATTGAACTGGACACATCTTTCAATAGCGTGTATTTCCGCCTGAAATATACTTGGATATTTTCCCAAGCTTTCGAAATAGGTGCGTCTAGGCCCATATATTCCTATTCCAGTTCCCTCTGCCGTTTTGGAGCCATCAGTATACCATTTGATGGCATTTCTATTCAAGTTCAAGATGGTGTTATGATCCCACTCGCTCCTGTTACTCAGCTTTATGATGAATTCCTTCACAAAGCTGAATTTTTTTAACATATCATCCCGGGGCTATACCAGGTTTGATCACCGTCAGGAGATTGACGCCTATGCCTAATCATTCCTTCGTGACCATTCTGAGTGTGATTCTTTTTGCCGCACCCTCTACTACAATTTGGAGGGACGTAAGATCCAATTCTACTTCGATAGCTGCTGTTGGGCAGGTTCTCATAACCCCCTCTCACAGTTACTTCCAATGTAAAATCTCTAAAAATTCAGTTTAATAAAAAAAAAGATTTATCGGTATTTTTATTGCTGTTTTAATTGTTACTGACGAAAAATTATGATTAAAAAAATCATCTGACGTAGATTTAAGCCTGAGTTGAATAGTTACAATGCAATGATACCAATCCACTTCTATTAACTGTCATATTGGCATATTAATTATTAAAATAAATTAAATTTTCTAAATATTTTTCTCGGCCAAAGAGTCTAATACAAATGTCGTGCGTTAAGTCATTTCCACCGCTCGGCCAAAGAATCTAATACATATAATGTCGTGCGTTAAGTCATTTACAGCGCTCGTAATCACCCTACTCCACTCTAATCTAAATAATTATTGTTTTTTTAAGGAATTAATGTATTTCTGCTATTTACTGTAGTAATTTTTAAATTGTCTCCTCACGCAGGATTCAAAAAAAAAATTCTTGGGAAAAATTCCTCTTAAAATTATTACAGTAATTACATTAATTCGTTAATGATTTCACACTGTAAGAAGCTTACAATCTTTGCATATTTGCCTATCTGCCGGCCTTTCAAGATCAGTAATCGACATATACGTCGATTTTTGAACGAACCTACATACACTCCTCGCTATTTCAAATGGTAAAGCGGTTCATCCGGTAAACGAGTGTGCGAGGAGAAATTTCTTAATGGAAAAATTCCTCTTAAAATTATTACAATAATTAGCAAAAATACATTAATCACGTTAATGATTTCATATTGTAGGAAGCTTGCAATCTTTGAACAATCGTTTCTGTTATAACATTCTAAAGCATATGTATTTGAAATGTCTAAACTATACATACTTTTTGAATTATTTTCAAATTATAAAACTATGGACATCTTCTCCCGACTTACCTTAATGTAGTAGACCAAAAAGTTGTCGTATTTATGAATATGAAGCTGACTAAAACGGAAGGAAATAAAAGCTAATAATGATTAGTTGTGGATATAAAACAAGGACGCAGAAGGATGTAAATATATACTAGGGTTGCCACCTTTTATATGTGTTCGACGAGGATAAACTTGAGAGGGGATATCAGGCTAAAATTACAAAATTAGTGGTATAATCAAATGATCCATTTCTCTTCTATTCAGTAGTGGGACCTTTTTTTTAGCTCACAACATTATTTTTTTGTACATTATGTAAATTCTACTTCGTATCCGTAATGTAATCACTTTTTTTTTGTTTCACATAAACGGGCGACTCTTACGAAGATTTCCCTTGTCCGACGAACGACACAGTCTCAAAACAAGGACGGGTGGCAACCCTAGTATATACATTTCTTAATAATAAATATGCCAACCGAGAACTAATTCCACAATCTACAGTAAACAAAATTGAGAAGAAATTCATAGAAACGGATCATGTAAAAGACCTCCGTACAGGTAGCAAAAAATAAATGTCAGAAAACAACAAACTAGATACTCTGCTAGATTTTCAAGGTAATCCCCATACCAATTCACGGCAAGTAGTATTAGGTAATGTCATTGACTATTCAACAGTTCTTAAAACGGTAAAAAAGATGAAGTGACATCTTTACAAGGTAAGTTTAGTATATGTATATGAACCTCTAGAAGATAATTTTGATAAACGAGTTAAAGTTTTGTGAAATTATAATGGAGAAAAAAAGAAATGGCAAAGATCCAATGTGTTTAGAATATGTTTTTTATGAAGCTGCATTTCTCCTAAACGGTAATGATAATCGTCAGATTTATCGTTATTGGGCTGCGAAAAATCCACACTGAATGCAGGAGTATCATACTCAATACCCAGAAAAAGTGAATGTTTGGGCGGAAATAATAGATAATAAGATTGTAGGATAATACGTTTTTGAAGAAACTATAGCAGGTCCTCGATATTTATAATTTCTACAAAACTTCTTGCTACCCGAACTGAATCGTTTGTTTGTAAACAGAAACGATTTGTGGCTGCAACAAGATGGTGCGCCTCCCATACCATGCTATTTTAGTGAGAAACTTGTTGACAACGTCTTCTCAAATCGGTAGACAGGTCGAAAATGATCAATGGAATGGCCACTAGAGTTTAATCAAGTATATAATTAATTTCCTTTTTAAAATGGTTTAAAATGGACAGGCCGAATGTTAAAAATACAATGTATTCTTAAAAATATTTTTTTTTTCCTGACAATATCAATGCATGTTGACATAATACTAATATTTATTTATAACAATATAAGAAACCAAATTTTTTGTTTTTAATATTTATAAAAGCCAAAACAAAACCGGAGATATAAGGGCTAGATTAAAAATTTAGGATAATGGTATATAAATTTTGGATAGCTTAACAATGTGCGATCATTTATCCTGGTTTTGCCTTTCTTCATTTTTAAACTGTTTCGAGTGTAGTAATTTTCTTTCATTAACTATGATTTTTGTCAATAAAACGTCTTTCTTTCATTGGGTATGTCTCTCGGACGTATTGATTTGAATTCCCGGTGCATGTCTTATACATATGAATATAGGCGCCCTGAAGGTGTTGTTTTATTAAATCATGATGTAAATATAATATTGTTGTTTTCATGGATATCATGTCTGAAGTTTAAGTTTATGTTATGTTCTACTTCTAAAGAAAATTTTGTTTTAAAATGATATTGTGATAAAGTATAGTTTAATTTCGCGAAGGTAAATTGAGTATACAATGATCCACATATCTTTTATAAAAATTAAGTTTAAAGTTTAAATCAGATTTAGATTTGATTCGGTTAATGATAAGAGCTCATATTTTACAATCTTTGGAATTTATCTCTGAGAACACTTTGTAAATTCGTTATTTATTTGGGCTAACATGTTAATTGATAACAAACATGTAAAGTTCTTAAAAACCTAATATGGTTCTCTCATAATACTTACCTTCGAAAGTCCACTGTGCGATAAAATAATACTTTAAACACATGCAATTCTTCTGTTTTGGCCCATTTGTTTCCACGAACATACGTTTATTCCTCACATAGTAAGTTCATTTATGAGATATTCTTTACATCTAATAATAAAAAAAAAATATTTTTATTTCTCAATCCATTCAAATACCTCGCCTAGTTTACTAAATTTATGAAGCAAAAGTATTAACACTATAAAAAGATATCTAGAACCAGAATATAGTATAGAAATTAGGGGTTTCTACTGAAAATTATGGGATTGATGACTATTGGTAAATTTTTAATCGAAGTAAAAGAATTTATTTTTACACAGGCATCAATAGCATTTTTTCTTGATTATAAAATTCTGAAGAGTAAAGAGCTATATAATATATGTATAATGTGTTTCTTCAATATATGAATAGCGTTGTAAATTCCGGATTTTTTTTACAGTATATGGAAGGAATGAAGAAAACTGGTCCACCCGTGTGTACTGGCCGTAACAGCCAAATTTAAATTTGGCGCTACTATTGTTGATGAATACAACGTAAAGGCATTATTAAAATGACTATTACGAGCGTTGGGGAACAGCTGATCGAGTCGATATCTGTCAAACATACCCCTTACGTCTTCACTTGAATATATAGGCCTATAAAAATGAGGAGTATTAAAAGTGACCATAATCCAAGCTCGTACAACGAAATTACATATTCTTTAAGATATTTTGTGCAAAAATCGATCATTAAATATTTCTTATAGTTATATAAACCCGTTTTTCTGAAGTATTGAAATTTGTGCAACCCACCATACGTACCTAGCCCTCTTATTGTATATACTACAAAATAGAAGGTAATTTTGTGTTTCATTGGTGAAGTTACTAAGAGTAATTACGGAAAATTTAAATTTGGCTATGTGGCGGATTATATTCCACATTCTTGTATTCAAACTAATTACTAATTTCCAAAGTAGTAAGTTGTAGGTTTTTCTTTTTACAAAAAAAAAAATATTTTGAAAACACCTAAACATTTAGATTGCCTTGCTTTAGATCTTATAAGCATGTGATAAATCAGAATTTGGGAATCTTATGCTCACCAATCGTAATTTTGCAATTCGTATTTGATCGGAAAACTGGGCTTTAAGTATAATCATGCATTTACTAATAAGGGAGGTAACAATAATTTTTAATACACCCTTGCTCATGAAGATTTTAACGAAAATGAATCAAGAATATAATATGTGAATAATGTATTAAGCAGTATATATACAAACATGATATGAGTAAGCGATTACAACATTAAGGTACACATTAATATTTATGCTTAAGGTAAAATAACTAAACGTTAAGTTATTTCTACTTAACAATATTAAATAAATAAATAAATAAATAACAAGAGATATTCTACACTGATTAAGTAACCCTACAATTACTAATCTTCATAATTACGCAGCGAATTACAGATTAAACTAAGTGAATAAATAATACTATACTAATTCCCTAAGTTTGGTCCTCTTTTATTTTTAGTTGGCCTTATTTTGTGTGGTTATAATCTTATAATAGTAATTCATTAAATTTGGGAAGTTTAAGGTTATAAATGAAGTTATTTCAAAATATAAAAACATTTTGAAACGTCAAAAATCTCTTGTATAAGCTACAGTGAAAAAAATTTTGACGAGACATAATTGGAGTATAATAACGCGTACGCAAAAGGCAAGATTCACAAACGAAATTGCACGCACATATGTGAAAACTCACCAAGGCACACATACTTCGACCAGATAAACAAAGCATTTTTACTCTATGTATTGTTTTTATACAATTCGAATAAAACATATTATGGTTAAATTTTAGTAAATACGAATTTTAAACTAATTGAAAATAAATTTGGCACCAATCTCTGCAGCGATAGCTAATTTGGTAATGAAAAAACTACAAATAGATAATTTAAGAAAAAATAAAGAGATAATATACACATTCCCTTTTTTAAAAGATATGTATACGATTATATTTTCGCAGTACCAGAAGATAAAAAAACACAATATTAAAAAACTTTTAACCCGTTTCACCCCTAACTTACAACTGAAAATGAAAATAATACAAACAGTTTGAGCTTTCTAGATATCAATTTAGTCCGAATAGTCCTATATATCTGGCATACCTTATACTTTCTATGTAAGTTAAATTTTTGAATCATGGCATCACATGGCATGCCCATAAGGGGTGCCTTCTTAAGTTCATCTAATAATTTTTGATGGTCAGCACTGTGCGATTTATCTATCGGTTACATCCCAGGTAGTGAAAGTTGTTTCCGGCCAGCTTCTGGAGATCGTCCACTAGAATAGACCGTAGCAGGGCAGATAATACTCTGTCTCTTGTGGGCACACCCTCCTACCTGCAGTTCGACGGTAGCCCCGCCAATTGTTAATGTAATTACCCTTTCTTCCAGACTGGCTCTTCTCCATTGTAGAAGCTTTAGTGCAACATTTTTTCTCAGTAAAGCTTCGATAATTGAATTGGTGGTAACATTATAAAAAACTCCATCAATGTCAAAGGAAGTTGTTATAGCTATTTCTTTGTCTCCTATTGACTTTGTAATTAGCCTGTTAATATCGTCTAATGCGACCTTCGTGGATTTTCTCGGTTGATACGCATATTGCTTTTCACTGGTCAGTTAAATTTTCAATGAATTGTGATCACTTAGAAGTGTAGCGGTCCAAGGGAACGGTTAGCCTGGATGCTTTCTTAAGGTTCAGTCTGGTAAATATCTACAAGAGAGAAGAGTTATCTAGGGGAGACATTTTCATACTTTCTACACAGAAAAATGAAATTTTTATAAAACAGTAAAAATCATAATTATATCTATACAGATAATAGTGGCAAAGACAATTTTCTTCCGTTTTGAATGTTAAGTTGGCCTGGAAAGGATCAATAGAATAGACTAGCAGCATTTCTGAGAAACAGTATCTTCAATAAGATGATAATGGGAGAATGGAGCGTGCAAGCATAAAAAATTGAAACACGCCAATCTAGAAGCTCTTAAAAAGGTTTGTATGTTTAATGTACTATAAAATTCTCGAAATATATAGAAGGTTAGCAAGGTGCAGATTCTTTAATTTTTATTTGGAAATATAAATCCGAATTTCTCTTTTAATAAAACACTGAACCGAATATTTCTTAGATAAAGTATCAAACTTGAACTCTTTCAAATAACTTAATTAAATTTATAAATTCAGACATTTAGTAAAAAGAGAAAAATATCTGAGAGAGGCAAGTAACATCGGTGTAGTTGATATGATATTAAATAAAGTAGACATACTGTCATTTTTTGAAACGACTGCGTCCCCTTTCTAATCATCCTGTATATCTGTTGGACAACAAAGCTCAACAAACTTTATAAATTCGTGTTTTACATCTAAGAAAAGCTGTTGAAGTTGCCATGCCGTCATAGCATATCAAGCGAACAAATAATATTAATACATAATTAATTATAATAAAAACAATAACTAAATGAATGAGAGGTGACTTTCATATTAGAAATTAAAATAGTCGATTCCAGCTAGAAGTGCGAATAGGCCAGATCTGTTTTGGGCTGGCTCGACTCACGCCTGAGACGAGAGGGCTAAAAATGTCAGACGCGGGTACTTACTGTATTATAAAGTATCATACACATACATCAGTCGTATGTAAGTTGTGTTTGTAATATTACTTTTGTTAATTTGTGCTTTGAACAAAGGAATTTGCTTTGCTGGTACCATGTTTTATAATTTATTTTATTTAACATATACTTATTTGCCATGTTATTTTGTCAATGTTATATTTCTTAGTTCTATTCTATTATTAATGCTATAACTAAACTTCCGTTCATTACGATGGATCATGTAATAGATCTTAATCAGCAATTTCAACATTATGTGCGACGAACTGATGGTTCGACAACACATTTCTTTGCGTAATTATGGTCTGTCATTATTTTCTCAATATTAACTAATCTTAACTGTACAGCGCTTTATATTTACGCAATCATAATTCCATTACAGGTAAAATATATATAATAATACATTATACAAAATAATAAGAGAATTATTTGCATGGTACATATGGTAAATTGTATAATGAAACTAATTTATCAAGGATAATATTTTAAATGCCTTTAGTGTAAAAAAATATTTCTTTTTGACAATGTTTTTATTTACTGAAAAATGTATCTAAATTTTTCGAATTTTTAAAATTATTTAGTCAAATCGGGAATTTTGTAGTAATTTAATGTTGTTCTTTAATTTAATGTTCTACTTGAATTTCTCTTCTTTAAAGTCTTGGTTTGAAGCTGCTTCCGATTCAAAAGCAAATGTTTTCTTCCTTCACATTTTCACTAAAGTCCATAATTTTTAATGATCAAGGATTGAACTTGATTTAATGGGTGATATTTAAAACTTTAATCGTAAATTGGTTTCTTTTTTTGCTTTAAGCAGCCTTAACTTTTCGAAAACATGACAAATACAAATTCAGAAAAAGAAATATATTTTTTTATAAAAGAAAAAAACATATATTATATAAATTGTCCATTCCACTTTATTTTTAGGTCAACATGTTCACTATTACCAGCTGCCATAACTTGTTTTATTGATATATGTTGTCCTCATTTTGCAGTACTTCAAAACGGTAATTTTCCTGCCTAGGCACGTAAAAATGTCACTAAAGATTGGCCACACTAAATTCCACATGACAGACGTGTAATAAATTGTCATTAAGCTACTGTTTAACCATGCTAAGATGAACTGGTCTCTTCATTGCACCTATTATTGATAAATAGATATTAAACTAAAAGGAAAATTACAGAAAAAGATTTATTCTAGAGAACGTCAAAATACTAAGGTATGTAACATGTGTGCCAACTTGTACTGTCAACTCCCTAGTGTCAAAATTTCTTTTCTATTTTCAATTCAAAATTAAGATTTGTCGGCCCAAAAAACATTGTGTATCACACGGCCAGAAACTCTTTTGCGAGAGTACTTGTGTACACAAACCGTACTCATACTCGCAAAACTGTAGTTTCTGGCCTAGTGATACAAATTACTATTTTTTTAACTAAAACGGTTTCATAAAGAAGGACAAACCTTTGGAAGATAATCTCTGCATCTGACGTGGCAAGAATCGGCGGATTGAATCGGCAAATCCAACGGACTGGCCTGGACCGAGATAATTCCCAAAACATACTCCTCTAGCTCGGACGTTACTCAAACGTGAATTAGTTTGTTTAACTTACACAGTATTTACTCAGGATATTCGATTGTTGTTGAAGAGCTGACTTGATCTCTTTATAGATAAGTTCAAAGGTTTGATTGCGTTAGAATATGGCGGTCATTCATATCTTTCATATAAACCGCACTTAGTAGTAAGTTGCTACTACTTGTGCAATGTGCAAATTTATGCTGATGTGCTCTAAAATCAATTCAGATCTCAATAGATAGTTTACATCGGTTTTTCTGTCTTCTATCAGTGTGAGCTATTGATATACTATTCATTATGAAAATGTACAACCCAACAACACTGTTTTTCTCTTCCATTCATACAAAAATAGCTGGCATGTGAGTCTATAAACCAATAGCATGCTTTTCAACGTCCAGATTCCAAAGCTTTATAAAGCTTAGCTACTTTGCGTGCCTGTGTTCAATCACGTCTTCATTATTTTAAATTCTAAGTACTCGAAGTAGCCACAGCGGGAGGTACGCTCTTAATCTATTAAGCCTAGACCATACATAGACATAAATGACGTTGTGCTAGCGCCATATCTTAATAGCGCGTTTACAATGTCCATGTCACCTCGTTGATATGCGAACATAAGAGGAGTGTTGCCATATGTTGTTGCGGCGTTGACATAGGCACCTTTCTCCAACAGTATCTTTACGATATCTAAGTGCCCCCCTTTTAGAGGCGGATATAAGCGGTGTTTCACCATATGTTGTTGTATCGTTGACGTTGGCACCTTTCTCCAATAGTATCTTAACGATATTTAAGTGCCCTCTTTCAGAAGTGGACATAAGCGGTGTTTCACCGTATGTTGTTGTATCGTTGACATCGGCACCTTTCTCCAATAGTATCTTTACGATATCTAAGTCTCCTCCTTCAGAAGCGATTATAAGCGGTGTCTTACCATATGTTGTTGCGCCGTTGACGTCAGCATCTTTCTCCAATAGTATCTTTAAGATATCTAAGTGCCCGCCTTCAGAAGCGGATATAAGCGGCGTTTTACCATCTGTTGTTTTGTCGTTGACGTCGGCACCTTTTTCCAATAGCATCTTTACAATATCTAACCTATTCCATCTAGTAGCGATCATAAGCGATGTTTCACCATCTGTTGTTGTATCGTTGCTGTCGGCACCTTCCTCCAATAGTATCTTTACGATGTCTAAGTGTCCCCCTTCAGAAGCGAATATAAGCGGTCTTTTACCATATGTTGTTGCGTGGTTGACGTCGGCATCTTTCTCCAATAGTATCTTTACTATATCTAAGTGCCCACTTTCAGAAGCGGATATAAGCGGTGTTTCACCATAAGTTGTCGTGTCGTTGACGTTAGCACCTTCTTCCAATAATATCTTTACAATATCTAACCTATTCCATCTAGTAGCGACCATGAGCGGGTGTTTTACCATCCGTTGTTGCGTCGTTGACGTTGGCACCTTTCTCCAATAGTACCTTTACAATATCTAAGTGTCCCCTTTCAGAAGCGGATAAAAGCGGTGTTTTACCATACGTTGTTGCGCTGTTGACGTCGGCACCTTTCTCCAGAAGTATTTTTACTATATCTAAGTCTCCTCTTTCAGAAACAGATATAAGCGGGGTTTCACCATATATCGTTGTGTCGTTAACGTCGGCACCTTTCTCCAATAGTACCTTTACGATATCTAAGTGCCCTCCTTCAGAAGCGGATATAAGCGGTGTTTTGCCATCTGTTGTTGTGTCGTTGACGTCGGCACCTTCTTCCAATAGTATCTTTACACTATCTAACCTTTTCCATCTGGTAGCGATCACGAGCGGTGTTTCACCATCTGTTGTTGTATCGTTGATCTCGGCACCTTTCTCCAATAGTATCTTTACGATATCTAAGTGCCTCCCTTCAGAAGCGGATGTAAGCGGTGTTTTACCATCCGTTGTTGTGTCGTTGACGTCGGCACCTTTCTCCAATAGTATCTTTACAAGATCTAAGTGTTCCTTTTCAGAACCGGATATAAGCGATGTTTTACCATCCGTTCTTGTGTCGTTAACGTCCCCATTTTTTTCCAATAGTATCTTTACGATATCTAACCTATTCCATCTAGAAGCAGTTGTAAGCGGTGTTTGTCCATCCGTTGCTATATCGTTGACGTCGGCACCTTTTTCCAATAGTACCTCTACTATTTCTAAGTGCCCCCCTTCAGAAGCAAATATAAGCGGTGTTTTACCATATGTTGTTGCGCCGTTGACGTCGGCACCTTTTTCCAATAGTACCTCTACTATATCTAAGTGCCCCCCTTCAGAAGCAAATATAAGCGGTGTTTTACCATATGTTGTTGCGCCGTTGACGTCGGCACCTTTTTCCAATAGTACCTCTACTATATCTAAGTGCCCCCCTTCAGAAGCAAATATAAGCGATGTTTTACCATCTGTTGTTGTGTCGTTGACGTCGGCACCTTTCTCTAATAGAATTTTTACAATATCTAAGTGCCCCTCTGCAGAAGCGAGTATAAGCGGTGGTTTACCATATGTTTTTGCCCCGTTGACGTCGGCACCTTTCTCCAAAAGTATCTTTACTATATTTAAGTTTCCCTTTTTAGAAGCAAATATAAGCGGTGTTTTACCATCTGTTGTTATGTCGTTCACGTCGGCACCTTCCTCTAATAGTATTTTTACTATATCTAAGTGCCCCTCTTCAGAAGCAAGTATAAGCGATGTTCTACCACATGTTTTTGCCCCGTTGACGTCGGCACCTTTCTCCAAAAGTATCTTTACTATATCTAAGTGTCCTCTTTCAGAAGCAGATATAAGCGGCGTTTCACCATATATTGTTGTGTCGTTGACATCGGCACCTTTCTCCAATAGTATCTTTACAATATCTAATTTATTCCATCTAGTAGCTGTCATAAGCGGTGTTTGTCCATCTGTTGCTGTATCGTTGGCGTCGGCACCTTTTTCCAATAGTACCTTCACAATATTCGAGTGTCCCTTTTCAGAAGCGGATATAAGCGATGTTTTGCCATGTGTTGTTGTGTCGTTGACGTTTGCACCTTTCTGCAATAGCATTTTTACGATATCTAGGTGTCCCCCTTCAGAAGCAAATATAAGCGGTGTTTTACCATATGTTGTTGCGTCGTTGACGTTGCCACCTTTTTCCAATAGTACCTTTACGATATTTAAGTATCCCCCTTCAGCAGCTAATATAAGCGGTGTTTTACCATATGTTGTCGTGTCGTTGACGTCGGCACCTTTTTCCAATAGTATCTTTACAACATCTAACCTATTGCATCTGGTTGCGATCAAGAGCGGTGTTTTACCGTCTGTTGTTCTGTCGTTGACGTCGGCACCTTTCTCTAATAATATTCTTACGATACCTAGGTGCCCATCTTCAGAAGCGAGTACAAGGGGTGTTTTACCATATGTTTTTGCCCCGTTGACGTCGGCACCTTTCTCCAAAAGCGTGTTTACTATATCTAAGTTCCCCCTTTCAGAAGCGGATATAAGCGGGGTTTCACCATATGTTGTTGTGTCGTTGACGTCGGCACCTTTCTCCAATAGTAACTTTACAATATCTAACCTATTCCATCTGGTAGCGGTCATAAGCGGTGTTTGTCTATCTGTTGTTGTGTCGTTGACGTTGACACCCTTTTCTAATAGTATCCTTACAATATCTAACCTATTCCATCTAGTAGCGATCATAAGTGGTGTTTGACCATCTGTCGTTGTGTCGATGACGTCGGCACCTTTCTCCAATAGTATCTTTACGATATCTAAGTGCCCCCTTTCCAAAGCCGACATAAGCGGGGTTTTACCATATTTTGTTGTGTCGTTGACGTCGGCACCTTTCTCCAATAATATCTTTACGATATCTAAGTGTCCTCTTTCAGAAGCAGATATAAGTGGCGTTTCACGATATGTTGTTGCGCTGCTGATGTCCGCACCTTTCTGCAACAGCATTTCTACGATATCTAAGTGCCCTCCTTCAGAAGCAAATATAAGCGGTGTTTCGCCATATGGTGTTGCGCCGTTAACGTGAGCACCTTCCTCTAATAGTATCTTTACGATATCTAAGTGCCCTGGTTCAGAAGCCAATATAAGCGGTGTGTCACCGTAGGTTGTTGAATCATTAACGTTGGGCGCCTTTTTCCAATAGTATCTTTACAATATCTAACCTGTTCCAGTTCGCAGCGACCATAAGCGCTGTTTTAGAATCTGCTGTTGCGTCGTTAACGTTGGCACCTTTTTCCAATAGTAGCTTTACAATATCTAACCTATTCCATCTAGCAGCGGCCTTAAGCGGTGTTTTACCATCTGTTGTTGCGTGGTTAACATTGGCACCTTTTTGTAATAGTATCTCTACAATATCAAACCTAGCCAATCTAATAGCGATCATAAGCGGTTCTTTGCCATCTGTTACGTCGTTAACGTTGGCACCTTTTTCCAATAGTATCTTTACAATATCTAACTTATCCAATTTAGCAGCGATCATTAGCGCTGTTTTACCATGTGTTGTTGCGTCGTTAACGTTGGCACCTTTTTCCAATAGTACCTTTACAATATCTAGCCTATCCCATCTAGTAGCGATCATAAGCGGTGATTTACCAGAATCGTTCCTACCATTAACGTCGGCGCCGTTTTCTAAAAGTACCTCTATGATTTCCAAATGTCCTTTACTGGAATCATCCTTAAGTCCTCCTACTATACTCCCTAGAATACCAATTTTCTCAATTATAAAGAATAAAAGTTTTAGTATACCTTTTCTTGAACTTTTGATGGAAATATATATTTGTAACAATAGTTTCGTAATATGTACATTTCCGGAAAAAATTGCAATATGAAGAGGTTTCTCATAGTAATCATTTTTAATTTTTATCCTTGAATTGTTTTCTAGCAATATTTCAACCATATCTGTACTCACTTCTGGTGGATTCATAATACTATAGTGTAGCGGTGTGCAACCAAACATGTCAGTAGTGCTTGTATATATTTGATTTATCACTTTTCCCAGTTCTTTCACATTGCCGTATATACAGGCGACGTGTAATGCAGTAAAGTTTCTTTCTTTTAAGGCATGAGACACGCCATTGTATTTGAGATCTTCAATTAAAAGCAAATACCGTACCATCTCTATGCTATTACTTACTATGGCTACCTTATACATTTCCGTTATTTCATCATCGCTAAAGAGATTTACACAGTTGCTGTCGTTCTGTGCTTTTTGCGCTATGCAACTTACATATGCTTCCCATACTGACGTTGAAATTTTTTCATGCATCATAAGGGTTATAAAATTTGTTTGATATGAGTGTTGTACCCAATCCCACTCCATGAGAATATCACAGCGCATTAAATTGATTTTAAAATTGCGCATATTGTAAATAATAATATTTAGGGCGGACCAAAGCGGATCTGGTTGGTGTGCAGCTGCGATATGGATGGCCATTCTGCCTAGGGCGTCAGTTCTTTCTAAATGTGAGCGATCTTTGGCATACATTTCTATTTGTTGTTCATTTTGTGTTAAGACAGCTTTATGTAATTCTAAATGTTCGCAAAGGATATCTAAGATATACAACTTTTCCTGTTCTTTTATTTCATGGTAAATTTTCTTAGCAGCGTCTTTCGTTTTATTTCTGACTATCCAATCAGCTGTTAGATACTCTGCGAATGTCTCATGCACAAATGTCGGATACCCATTTTCGTTAATGGATAACACCACGCCTAATTTGAGTTCATGGGCCAATTCGCCTTTGTTTTCCAATTGAAGCAATTCTGTCACTATATCCGTACCAAGTATCCTCATTAGGGCTAATTGAAAATGTAGTTCTCGAACGGGCTTTAAATGATATTCTTTGTTGGGTATATGCTCGTTGGAAAAATATCTTTGGAAATATTGTTCTATCTTTATTTCTATGACGCTTTTGAATAAGCTTAATTTGCTGAAGTGTTCCTAATTAATATTATTTTCAGAAATAGTCTTTAAAAGGTTTAGGTATAGAGGATTTTGTAAGATTTCATCTGGAATAGTTGTTAATATCTTTTCATTAAGCCTGCAATTCTTAACGTATTCTCCATAGTCATTTGCCCCCAAGAAGTCTACCTTTAAAGTTCTAGTCTCAAAACTGCCCATGAGGATATAGTTTGTTATTGTTCTAGAAGCAATAATGATTTGTACATTGCTAGCGACTAAATTTCGAATAAAATGTAAAACATTTTCTTTGTATGTAGGCAATACCTCGTCGAATGAATCTAGAAGTATCAATATTCTATCTTTTTTTTTTAATAAAGCGGATAAAAGCTCCTTATACCGTTTGTTAATTGACTGTTGCAGCAAGAAATCTACTGAAATATTAGTCGGTATCAATTTTTCTTTGTCTAAGAAGCGACCGTAGTCAACTAAATTGTAAAACAATATATACTTTTCCATGGCGTGGTTTTTGAATATTGATTGAAGCAACGATGACTTCCCTATACCCGGTTCCCCTGTTAAAATAGTTATTCCGTCTCTTACTTCTGTTAGAATATTTTTTTCTGATATTTTCCGCCCATTGTATGATATATGCTCACTTAAACCTGCCCAATCCTTGTATCTGCGTAAGTGCATATCTGCGCCTTCAACACGAATATGGAGTAATGGACACTTTAAATCGGATGCTTTTAACCAATACTTGTCTACATCTTTATCTTTCACCTTAATAAAAATATTTCTGTTGTCAAACTTTATATCGTTAGGCGCTTCTATTAAATATTGTCGTATATCTTCCTTTAAGTAACTAAGATTTCCGGAGAAAAAACAAATACCTTTTGTTTTCAAATCAAATAGAGATTCGGCCACAAGAGCACTGTGTAAAAATCTAGGCATATATCTTGCTTGAATCTTTTTTAAAGTGGCTCCAACAATTGGTACTGCTTCAGTCTCTAGACCGTAGACACCTTCTCCATCTTGGTCTACAAAGAAGTCTGCTACCAGTGATTTGTTTCCTTCCAGTAAACTAAAATTTTCATGTCCCGATGATGTGGCACAGTGATAGATTTCATAATTTTGAAAGTTTGGATTCCCCTCTATTTGGTTACGATATTTGGCTATGTCTTTTGGCCGACACCGAATTGCAATATTACTTCCCACTCTATTAAAGTCATTTATATTATATTTTGCTGTAGTGTTTGGATCTTCAATCAGAAATAACAATATTCTGGTCGCCATCTAAACACTCCTTACTCAGATACACTGTTCTGGATTTCATTAAGTGTATTATATCGAAACATGATAACGTTTTAATCAGTTCCTGATGGCCAGCTATAATACTGTGAAGCGTGATAGGTTTCCTGCCTTGAAGCGATATTAAGATGGCTTTTAGGAGCTCATCTCTCACATCTAAGCATTTAATGTCGCTTACATGCGTAAAAACACTTAGCTGGTAGTTCACACATTCTTCCCGTTTGCTAGCTACATTTTCTGTTACTATAATATAACTTTTTCTTAAATGTGCGTAATCCCTCAACACGGGTAGATTGTCATCGCTTCTCAGTATAAGAGGTAATTCTCCGCATTTCCATAATTCTATAATTAGTGATTTTAGTGTAGTGGGTGGATCAATCCAGTGCCTAACTCTATCTGTTGTGTTTATTGTAAAAAACTTTTTGAACTCACTTTCGATATTGGAATCTAAAAGATTAGTTTTGTAAGTGTCCCAGTTAACGCTATTATTCAGGACGCGATTCAGTGCTTGCGCGCAAGATCCGTATAAACTCGTTTCAATATTTGTTTCAGCCTTGACGATTGTGACATTGTGCAGTAATGTCAGTTTATGCCACACTACACTTTGTGAGTCATGAAGTCGAATAATATCTGTCGGAGATAATATGTGAACTGCGAGACGGATTCTTAATAATTCCGTCTCGAACACTTCTTTACGCAGTCCCCTTTTCCACAATACGTCTTTCTCAAAATATCTGTCAATAAAATTCAAAATACCGCTTACATCCTTTATTTTGCAAAGGATCTTTATATCTTCTTTAATATTATTATTATCGGGTTGGTGTAAGTACAAGTGGAAATTGTTCAAGAAGTCTTTATTCGTTTCCCTGTTATCCGTATTAATCGCCAACTTATTACAATTTGGAAAAGAGAGCACGGATCTCCACGAATCATCAGCGGGATTATACTTATGTAGTGCGTAGGAACTTGCCTTTTTCACTTTATTAACACAAAAATAGCAAAAGTGGATGTTGGCAATACCAATGTTTCCAATAGTTTTAAGTCCTCCGGCTTTGGATATTTTATCATAACCCTTCAGATACTTTCCCACAGCCAGCGTTTCGCCTTTGCCGATGTGCTTTAATTGCATGGCAAATGCGTAGGGAGTATTTTCTCCTTTGAAAAATACTTTAGCCACCACATCGTCGAATGGATACGCTTCCTTTAAATTAGTAAATACGTGATAATTTTCTATTTTATCGTTATTCGATAGAATGGCAGCAACTAACGTAGCAACCGAGATTTCGTATTTAGCTCCCGCATCCGGGGTTGCGGTCTTGCTGGGATTTAGCTTCTTTTGAGCAGTATTTCCTGTTTCCGACATTTCCGGTACCTATTAATCAATTCAATTAATTAGCCATTGCATTTTTACGTGGTATTAGTTTTAAGATCGTTGTTGCTATTGGTGTGTAAATCTGTTTATTGTAGGTATATAAATTATTGTATAGTTTCATTGAAGTATTATGTAATATTGTGGAGTAGTATCGGGTCTTAAAAAAATATTTTATATATGAAAAAATTGATATGATATGTAAGACTAAAATGTTTAGGCTAATAGTGGCAAAGTTTAAATGTCATTATCCTTTATGGCGGACTAGAGGAAAATTGCATATTGAAATAAAATTTTCTTCTGCATTATCCTTCGAAGGTTACACTGCGACGTAAAAGATCTATTGTGTCCATGCTTACGATTAGTCGGTATATTCTGGAAATATGACTTTTTATAAAAAAATGTGTAGGTATTTATAATAATATAGGTACATTGCCCTTAATATAATATACGTAATTTATTTGTAAATTATCGAGAATAATAGGGGAGGGTGGGGCAAGATGGGGCCACGATGCATGATGGGGACATCGTCTTATCTACAAAACGGCCGTAAGCATCTGTCAAATAACAGCAGTCCTAATATTGACAAGTGCTGTTGTATGTTTGTTGTAATGTAGGAAACTTTACTAGTCGTAATAACAAAGTTATTGCTGTTTCTGCGTGAACTTTGCAATTTCGAGAATTTCGTTATTATTTTGATGGTGAGTTCAACGACCGGTATCGAAAGCATAAGTAAATTATTTACAACTACACTTTTTTGTGCTTATTAATTGACATGTATTGCATGTATTTTCTATAGTGCGTTATTTGCTTATTTCAAATATTTAATATGTTATTATAACATAACCAGAGAATGTCCCAAAGAGGCAAGATGGGGCTATTGCTATGGGGCAATATGGGGACATATTGGGGGACCTCACTCTTCAGACTGGTCCGTTATGTCTGGATATGCCAATATGCTTTCTCGAAGACATAATGCCTATTTCTCATGTTAGGAATAAAGTACAGGTTCAATCAAAGCGTAACAAGGGAAAGACAACAATCTTTACAAGCATTACGTATAAAAATCTGCTATAAGAAAATAGAAGTCTGAAGAATCCCAAAGGCAACTAAAAGTGCTGAGGGAGAGTTAAACGAAAAAAAAAATGACAAAGAAGAAAACAGTAGAGATCAAGAAGCCGAATTTTGTAAGGAAAGCAAAGAGATAGATTTTTAGAAAACGTCAAGGAAATAATCAAGTTCTTCTGTTGAGGAAGATGACGCTCAATGTTAGTATTGTAAAGGGAAGTATTGATACAATGCCATGAATGGCGAGGTTGGGTACATGGAGACTGTGCGAATAACGTGGATGAATTCGTCTTCTATTGTCTCAATTGTGAAGATTAAGTTTAATATTCTTATCGTTATTGTATTTTTTTTTATTTTAAGTAGTTCCGCTTTAAATAGTTTAAGCTTTGTTCCTGCATGTTTTTAAGAATATTTTAAGAATCTATTTTTTTTTACCTATTAACTAGATTTATGGTACGATCCATTCTTAACTCACCTGGAACCCCATCTTGCCCCTATGGTGGGGCAAGACGGTGTATTTAAACATTTCTTTTCAAAATTTTCTCACAACATCAAGAGTACCCATCGAAAAATTGTAAATTC
Organism: Protaetia brevitarsis; assembly: GCA_004143645.1. NCBI lineage: Eukaryota > Metazoa > Arthropoda > Insecta > Coleoptera > Scarabaeidae > Protaetia > Protaetia brevitarsis. The sequence goes on along the minus strand of RXPK01000288.1, from coordinate 321,422 downwards.
ATCCATCAGCAGATAAATGTTTAAAGATTACAACAAGCGTGCTTAGAACCTTGTATATCAATTTGCAATCCTGATGCAGTGTTCTAAAGCTTAATGTTCCCATCTTGCCCCACCTTTCCCTACATAGGTTCTGAATTTAAAAGCAACAATTTCTGCACTAATACACAAATATTGCCTTTTTTATGTAAAAAGAAATGCATATATTATAATTATACCTGTTAATTCGTGCGGGTCGGGTAATCCCGCTTGATTGGACTATGTTTCGCGACAAGATTTCCCGTACCGATGCTTATCGGGAAATCGGGATTCCCGATAGCTTGAAATTGTAAATGTACAGGTAATTAAATGTGTTCCGTGAGTTTCTCGTAGCTCTACCCAACCAATGTTAAGATTTTCCTAGTTTTTGAGTATTAATCGGGATTATGAACGCTTTCAATATACTTTTTTTTAAACATTGGAAGGGGTGAGAGGGATGGGAATGATTTTTTTTTTTTAATGACAAAATGATGTTTTTGTCACAACACCCGGACAGAGTCGGATGCATAAAAAAATGTTTTAAATGATCTTTTTTTGACATCGGGAGAGATGAGAGGGGTAAGGATATGATTTTCTTGAATGATAAAATTATTCTTTCCACAACACCGGGTGCAGGACGCCTTAAATACGTTTTAATCATACATATTTTATTAACATTGGAAAGAATGAGAGGGGAGACGGATGATTTTTTGAAATATCTTCTTTTTTTTTAATATCGGAAGGAGGACGCATTAAAAATGTTTTAAATTACATATTTTTTAACATTGAAAGAGGTGAAAGGAGGAGGGAGATGATTTTAAATCACGATTTTTTCTTTTTTTTTTAAAAAAAAAAGAACGGAAGAGAGGACACATTAAAAAGAACTCATATTTTTTTGCCATTGGAAGTATTGGGTAGAATCGAGTAGGGATGGTTCAGGAACAAACGAGNTAATATTACCTATCACTTTATTAATGCTATCGATGTTATATTCAGCCGTAGATGTCGAATCTTCTATCAGGAAAATCAAATTATGATCACCTTCCAGACATTCTCTACTCAAATAAGCTTGTCTAGTTTTCATTAAGTTTATTATGTGGGAACATGATAACGTTGTAGCTAATTCTTCATGGCGAGCTATGATGCTGTGAAGCGTGGTAGGTTCCCTGCCTTGAAGTGATACTGGAATGGAGTTTAGGAATTCGTCTCTCATTTCGAGGCATTTAATGTCGCTTACATGGGTGAAAACCCTCAACTGGTAACTGTCACATTCTGCTCGTTTATTAGCTACATTTTCCGTTACTATAACATAACTCTTGTTTAGATGTGCGTAATCCTTCAACGCAGGTAGATTGTCATCGCTTCTCAATATCAGAGGTAATTCGCCGCATTTCCATAACTCTACGATTAGTGATTTTAGTGTAGTGGGTGTAACAATCCAGTGCCTAACTTTGTCTGATATGTCTTCTTCAAAATGCCTTTTGAATTCATCGGTGATGGTAGAATCTAAGGAATTTGTTTTGTAGACGTCCAGTCAACGCTATTATTGAGGAGGCGATTCAGTGCTTGTGCGCAAGATCCGTACAAACTCTTTTCGATATTTGCTTCAGCCCTGACGATTGTAGCATTATATTGTAAAATCAGCTTATTCCATATTGCAGTTTGTAAATCGGGGAGTTGAATAATGTCTGTGGGTGGTATTATGTAATCTGAGAGACGAATTTTTAATAATTCAGTTTGAAACACTTCTTTGCATAATCCTCTTTTCCACAATACGTCTTTCTCAAGAAATCTATCGACATAATTTAATATAACGCTTATATCTTTTATTTTACAAAGGTTCTTTATATTTTCTTTAACGTTATTATGCGTTTGAAATAAGTACAAGTGGAAATTGTTCAAGAAGTCTTCCTCTGTTTTGTTTATTGGTTTGTTATACGTCAATATGTGACAATTTGGAAAAGCAAGCGCAGATCTCCAAGATTCGTTGACCGGATTATGCTTGCATAATGTATAGTTATCTGCCTTCTTCACTTCATTGATGCAAACATACGAAAAATGAATGTTGGCGATATCGATGTTCCCTATGGTTTTGAATCCACCAGCATCGAATATTTCATTATAACCCTTTACGTATTTTCCCACATTAAGCGTTTCACTTTTAGCGATGTGCTTTGATTGCAAGGCAAATGCATAAGGAGTATCTTCTCCTTTGAAAATCACTTCAGCCACCACATCGTCGAAAGGAGACGCTTCTTTTAGATTAGTGAAGACGTGGTAATTTTCTATGTGTTCATTATTTGATAGAATGGCAGCAACTAACGTAGCAACCGATACTTCGTATTTAGCTCCAGCATCTGGGATTGCGGTCCTAGTGGGATTTAGCTTCTTTGGAGTTTCTTTCTTTCTTGTTCCTGACATGCTCGATACCTATAAATACAGAATTGACTATTAGAAAGTAGTAGCAAAATTAAGCTATTTACATAACTTATAAGATATTTTATAATCTTCAAGAATGATTGAGTATCAGCCGATTTTTTTTTTTTGCTAATTTAAAAAGGATTATAAGTATTGATTTTTAAATTTGTCTAGTAAGTTTAACTTTATTAGACATTTTAACAATATATTGCGTGTACCAGTGTTGGGTATCATTTTTTATCCAAATAATTATTTGAATAAAGTTTAAATAAATTATTCTTTATTCAGTATTTAGTTATTGGGAGGCGAAATGATGGAACATCATTTGAGTAAATTTGAATGCAACGTTTTTAAATGACGCATCAGCGGAATAACTTTTGACCAAATAAATTGTTATTCAAATAATTTATTACTGAACTAAATTCGATTCAGGTTGGTAATAATAATAATAATAATAATAATAATATATTTAATACTGTGTACATTAATCGATATTATATTTTGATATTTCTGAGGCAAGGCATTAAAAAGTTTCAAACCCAAAGCATTGGGGGAATTTTTGGTAATATTCAAAGAATGTTTAGGGACACGGAAATTTTGCTTTGACTTAGTGTTATGTGCGTGAAACTGCTCATTGCGTTGAAAATTACCTCTGTTCGCATAAACGTAATGTAAGAGTTCGTATATCTGTATAGGCAGGCATAGGTAAAATATTCCACCTTTTGAAATAAGGCCTGCAAGACTCTGTGCAGTGAATTCCAGCCATACATCGGATTATGCGTTTCTGAGCCAAAAATACAGTCCTGCTAGCAGGCGACGCACAGTGGGGCAACGCCGGACAAAATTCCACGCTGCAGAAATCATCTATTTCTAAGAAATACACTGATTTCTAGTTGTACAGCAATTAATATAAGTTAGCTATGATAACATAGATACTAACGCTAAGCGCATAGTAAGTAAATCAGCCAGTTTACATAATAAATACCACCTTAATTTGGCATTAAAAAAAAAGCTTTATCATGCTTTAAATCGGCACCTATTGGGTTTGAATCAGGAAGCATTAGTGCAAACAATCTGAAAGTATCATCTCCATATACTTGCATATTTAGTAATTATCGGCATATAATGGTGTACGAAATATTCTAATGCAATTAAATTTGTTTTAAAAGAGAAAAATGCTTTATACCTATTAAGAATTGTATAATTATTATTACAAATAACACATATCAAAAAAATAAAGTGAGAACATATTAACAATATACGGCTCTTATTAATTATTGTAATTCTTTCAGAATAACTTGTCCATTAATTAAATTAATTTTTATAGTATCTTTTGCGCGTAAAACTCCCACGCAAGTACAAGCTGCACCCTTCTATAACCCGTAAATATTTTAGTTTTTGTAAATATATGTAATATGTATATAACCTGCACCATGTATACCTCTCATCTATGTTGCAATCCAAATAAACAACTAAATTGCTGAATTCCATAAACCAAAGAAGCTTACAAATTCCATTCTAAATGTCTCCATTTTAAAATACAAGAAGTTATAAGATTTTTCTTTTTAAAAGTAAGTAAAAAAGGCATAATACTAATAAACATATTTATAAAAAAAAATTATATACTACACTTTGATGTATGTACATATATTTTTTTTTAAATACGTATTATTACGTATTATTTTTTTAAATATGTACTCGCTCGTAACCGCAACAGATGTTTAATTTGCGGCTTAAATATATATGTATACGTCAAAATGCATTTTCTTTTTTTTTTTAATTTCCACCCCATGTGTAAGCACAGACATTTTCCCGGAATTTATATTCTTCTAATGTTTAAATGTTTAGTATTTCAATGTTTTTTTTTTTTTTTTGGTGTTACCATTACATATATAAAAAGCCCTTCCAATTTCCGAAGTAGTTACACTTCTAACGTAATAATCGCAAAGTGAATATGGGTTCTATAGTTATCAATTACAGTTTACAAGCTACAGCTTTAATTACCAATGCAATAAAGAAAAGGTTTTTGCGTAACTTCAATGTAAAGTGGAGATCGGTTAATAGGAATCAACACATTTTTTAAAAAAATAGAATGTTCGTTGTAATGTTAAATCTGAGAAATTTCCTTTTCCAATAGTAAATTTAAGATTTTGATGATTAGTAAAGAACATATTTGTACTATAATCTATTTATCTTCAGGTATACAAACTATACAATTATGTAGGCAATTGTATTTGTGTAATTATTTTCTTAATGTTTGCTTACAGTTTTCAAATTTATATGTTTATATTCTGAAGAAAATAATATGTCGAAAAGAAAAATTCAAATCTTATACCAGATATTTCATTGTCCGCTGACAAAAGGCAAATTACTTGTGGGTAACATTGTTAATAAAGTATACATTAAACAAATTAGGTTTTGAAATTTAGTGTCATGCTAATGTATTTTTTCACACTGAATCCAATAAAATCAACCGCATCTCGATAGAATTATCCGTTCTCAAGATATGGATTTTTGTCCGCTTTTCGGCCGTTTGGCCCCACTGTGCGATGCTCCCCAAACCGTGATGCCGTATGATACTCTGGTGTGCACGTTTGCATAGTAAAATGAAAGCAGAGAACTAAATTCAATTATAGTTTTTAAGGTGCGTATCTGGTAACAGTAACTATCCAATCTATTTGCCGTTTTTTCACAATGCAAGTTCTAAGAGAGTGTTTCGTCCATATACAAACCTAAAAAAAATATTTCTCGGACACGACTTATCTCCTCATTTTGTACGTGAATGTGTAATAATATTCCTTCTTGTTCTGAATTGTATGAAAAATCATGTAATTTGTTTTTTCGTTGTTTAAATATAACTTGTTATTAGAAAACCATGTAGCCATATCATGTAACAAAGCATTTGATCTATTTTCTGTCTGGTGAGTGGTAGATGTAGATACTACGCCGCTAATGTCATCAGCATACATGGTTAAGTTGTAATCAGCTAGAAAATCCGCAATATCATTTATGAAGAGGAGAAAGACTAGAGGCCCAAAACACTACCTTGGCTACACCTCTTTCCATTGGCAACACAGGAGATCTTACTTTATTGACAAACTTACTATTACTGCATTGTATTTCAACAAATTGAACCCTGTCACGCAAATACGATTCAAACCATTGTGCTACAACTCCGCGAATTCCGTAGCTGTTTAATTTAGCAAGAAAAATATTATGATCGACGCAGTCAAAGGCGCGACTCAAATCGCAAAATATCCCGACTGTAAGTGCGCCCGAATCAAGGTTTCTAACTACGTACTTATATAGTGCATGCATCGCGGTTATGGTAGAATGATTTAGTCTGTAGCCATGTTGCTGGTTTGTCAAAAGGTTGTGTTTGTTCAAATGTGTCAATAATCTGTCAAGCATAGCGTATTCGAACACCTTAAGAAACTCGATCCGATTTGTTAAAGGCCGATAATTAGCTATATTTGACTTTTGAACCTTTTTGTGTTACATTTTGTGTACATTATTTAAGATTATATTTTCGTGTTTTTTAATTTTTCCTGACAATTCATTCATAATATTCTAGCATGTTTTTATCTGATTATTTGGTGAATTAATTTTATGTGTAAAATAATTTCGTTTAACATTTCTTAGCAATTGAAAATGCCTGCTTTTTTGTTGTTATATATAGATCGCGTAAAATCGGAAAGTCTTTTTGCAAAATATACAAATCCCTGATAGCTTCGTAGATTGCCTTACTTCAGACGTAACCCAACCGTGGCTACCTCGACGAGTACTTTGTTTTATGGGAAAACAATTATTAAACAGTTTCATAAAAGTTACATAAAAACGGTCGAACGCTTGATTTATATTGTCGCAGCTATAAATATTGTCCAAAATTCACTACTAAGCATTTCGACAAAACGCAATATATTGGCTTCGTTAAAATGTCGTGTCTGATACACATACTTCGCGGGATAATTGGACACCAGGGTAGGCAAGTTAAAGAACAACATTCTGTGATCAGATATAGACAATCAACAACGCATATACAGTGAAATTCCCCTTCGCGGCCACCCTCTTACACGGACACCTCCCTTTAACGGACAGTTTCTCATGGTCCGACCGGCTCTCATATAATTTCCATTGTATTAACTCTTTCTTGGACGGACATTCTCTTGAACGACGCGGACACGAGAAAATGTTCTCTTAACCGGACATAAAATAAAATAAAAAGAAACGCCTTATCTTATTTTTTTTTATCGAGAGTATTGCTATTGCATTTCTCAATCGCGCCGCGCGCCAATTTCGCTGGGACTTCCCCGAGTAAACCGGAGGTTTACCAACTTTAATCTTTCGGTGCAAACGCAGCCTATGTCCCGCATTTCTGCCTGGCGTGAATTAGGGACTTCCCCAAGTTGGTCGGGGATTTACCGTTCTTATTCTTTGGGTGCACGCTTTCGATTGAATCTGCATTCAATATTAGTCTGACGTCTATGCGGAAAAGACACAGTGGGCGACACATTCATTGTAGAAATGGCTCCAAATAGAAAAATTCTCACGCTTAAACAAAAAATTGAGATTGTTGAAGTTTACAATAAAGAGAAATTAAGTGTAAGGAACTTATCCAAGCGTTTTAATATTGGAAAAACACAAGCTGCAGATATAATTAAACATAAAGAAATCCTTCTAAACAAATGGATGTCGAACAGCAATTTGATTGAAGAAAAGAAGCTTTTTGACGGGTGATGGTACTAAAACTGACAAATTGTGTTATGATTGGTTTACAGCAGCTCGCCATAAGGAGATTTCTTTAACAGGTATGCATATGATTTTTTTAGATAAGACTTTCTTATATTAATGCGTTGATTTTCTTTTCATATTAAATTCTAAAATATGTATGTAGATAAAAAGAGTGAGTTTACCAATAGGTTTGTCGTGACAAAAACGCAAAAAACTTATTTTTTTTTAGGTCCGCTAATACGATGTAAAGCAAGAGAAATAGCCGCTTCTTTGGGACATTCTACATTCAGTGCTTCTTCTGGTTGGCTCAATAAATTTAAAATCCGTCACAATATAAGTTTTAAAGCGATTTCGGGAAAAGGAGCTTCGGTTAATGCTGAAAATGTTTCATCGTTTTTAAAAAAATGTCCTTTGATTAAGGAATATTCACCGAGAGATATCCATAATGCCGACGAGACAGGCCTGTATTTTAGGGCTCTACCCGACAAAACGCTCACATTAAAGAAGGAAAAATATATTGGGGGTAAGTATCCCAAAGAGAGGTTTACAATTTTGCATTGTGCAAATATGGCGGGTGAAAAAGAAAAACTCCCAATCATTGGTAAGGCAGCTAAACCCAGAGCTTTTAAAAACATTAACATAAATAACCTGCGTGTAACTTGGAAATACAATAAGAAAGCTTGGATGACAGGACAAATTATGATAGAGTGGTTGCAAGACCTAGATTGGAAAATGGCTAAAGAAAAAAGAAACATTTTGTTATTTTTAGACAATGCGGGATCTCATCCGAAAGATGTTCGCTTAAATAATATAAAAATATTATTTTCACCCCCTAATTGTACATCAGCTTGTCAACCACTTGACCAGGGGATTATAAAGAATTTTAAAACTTATTACGGAAGTCTAATACTCAAACATCTGCTAGTAAACATTAAAACTGCTGGTACAGCTTTTGAGTTAATAAAGAAAATTACACCACTGGATGCAGTTTATTTGGCAAAAACCGCTTGCGACCAAGTAACCAAAGAGACAGTTCAAAATTGCTTCCGCAAAGCAGGATTTAATCATGCAAATATGCAAAGTGAAGACCAGTTAACTGAGGCTGATATATCTGGCCTAGAAGATGATTGCCTCTTTGTGTACTTTCAGATATCCTCAAAAATAAGAATTTATTGAAAATGACAGATAATGAAAACCTTAATGATTTTTTGAACGTAGATGAAGATTTATATGTTGAAGATCCAGATTCAGAACAAGAAATTACAAATCCAGTTGAAATACAAGAACTTTCTGGAGATTCTGATGTCGATGAGGTTCCAGTGCCAACAGAAGCTATCCCAAATTATGATAAAGCTATTACCCTGACCAAGCAGCTCAAAAGTTTTGTCGAAAATCACGGAGATACAGAGTCTTTGGAGCTTCTTTCTAAATTAGAAATACGATTTCAGACGCCATTTTAAAGAAAAAGAGAAGACAAACAACAATATATGAATTTTGCGTCCTTAAAGTGACTATTCATTTCACTGTTTGTATTACATACTACATCTGTGTATCTATGTACATATTATATTATACTTTGTATATATCTAAAAGAAATAAACTTTTTTTTCGTAAGTTTAAAGTTTCTTATTTATTTTAAAAACATTTATATACATATACGATTTAAATGTCCCAGTTTCTTTAATATATTCATTTTTCGTTAAAGCACGATTTTTGTTGTATCTACTACATATTTCTTTTCTGCGGACACCCCTCCTGAACGGACATCTTCAGTTGGTCCCGTTGGTGTCCGTTCCACTGTATCCCCAGATGCCGTTCATTTGAGAAAACATTACATATTAACAGTTGCACTTGTACCCTGAACTCGTGTAGGAATATTGCAATAGTCAAGCAAGTTAAAAGTTAACAAAAGATTCCGTAAAGAATTCGATTGTTGAGAATGAATGGCGAGATTTATATTAAAATCCCCGGTCAAAATGTCAGAATGTCTAACATAATAAAAATCGCTTAACAAACCTTCCAAAACAGTAAGAAATACGTCTACACTTCCTACAGGGGCTCTATAGCACATAAACAAATATGTCTTTTTTGAATTAGTTTTGAACTCTACACCACAAATTTCAAGGTATATGCACGTATGTTTGTTATATCTCCGTTGTTGTAGCCACCGTGTTTTTATGCAAAGCATTCGCGTTTTTTCTCGCATTTCCAACAGGGTTGGACAAAATTGGCCTCAAAAACAGGTAAACTGCCTCTCAAATCTTTATAATCGTAAGCTCCGAACATTATTGTTTTATTATTAATCAAACGAGAAAATTACACGTCATAGATCTGCATGAATACACTTGTTTATACGAACAAGTAGTTGCGCGCGAAACGACTACAATTGGTAGTCGAAATTGTGAATGTTGACTAGTAGTTATAATAAAATTAATTTATTAAATAACTGTTAGCTGAATTAAAATTTTGATAATTGTAATGTATGTATATTGTTGTAACAGCTTCATAATTTGAAAATATTTTTAAGTACACCGATTGATCTGTAAGCTTGTAAGGAATAATAAGATAATCTTTTTAAATGGAATACCCTATCTATAAATAGCTTATTGTGCTCCATATTAAATCCTGAATATCTTTTGTTATAAATATGTTTTCGAAAAACGGCTTAGTTTTCCAATTATTCTCAATTCTCTTTAAAAAATGGTGATAAAATTTTAATTACTGTTTCATGGACAGTCATAAACAAATAAAATTCCAATATTTTATATTCCATATATTTTAATTAAAAAGACAAATAAGTTTGTTAATTGTCGGTGGTCAGAGGGCTACTAAAACACCACTGGGTTTCAAGTTTTATTACTACCTACCGCAACAATACATATGTACACTGCCCGACTTATTTAATGTCGTCGTCTACAATGCAGCGACTATAAAAACTACTCATCATTTGCACAGGTGCGCGTTCGGCTGGCGTTGGCTGTTGCAGGTAAATGATTTAGTGGGGTATACAGCTGTAAAACGCTTCGCAATTATGCAAATCAGGTAGATCTAAGTTTATTTATTATCAAAAGCAAACGTTTAATATTGTGGTTTGGCGCAGTTTGAATTGAAATATCTGTTTTACAGCTTGAGACCAAGTGAGTTTTAAAACTAAAGCTCTTATTTTATGTTTAAAAATAATCAGGTAAATGTATAGATAAGAAACGCCGTAAAATTCCTGTTCGTAAGAAAATCACACATGTCCTACAGATCATTCATTTTGTCAAATAATGGGATTTACAGGGCAATTGTATTAAGGGGAAATTTTAATAAACTACATAAATTATTATCACATTACTAAGAATAAAGCTTTTCTTTGAAATTTGAATAGCCAAATTACAAATTCATTAATTCATTATATACCTTTCAATCTGCGGCAATAATAAACCTTGGCCGCTTACGATAATTAGTATGCATTCTCTATATAATCCAGCGAGTAAAATTTTGTTGAATAACGTGCTCATATACCTACATGATAGAATAAGAATTTTTTTAAAACTTTTTTTAAGTATTTATATGATGAGTGAATTTAAATGATTAACAAAACTGCATACTCCTAATATTGTTCCTAATTACAGAATTAGAAGGAAATACTTGCAACACAAAATTATTAATATATAAATATTACATAAATATATAAAAAAAATGCATTAATCTGCAAAAAAAATTATTTGGACTCATGTTATTATTTTTACAAAATAAAAATATTTGAATGAATCCATTTTCAAATTTATAAATTTTTAAAATGTCTGTGTTGATTTATGTATTTTTTTGTATTATATAAATGCATAAATCTGCAAAAAAAATTTGAAACATTTATCAACAAAATGCTTTTAAAAATTTATTGTTCAATTAAACACTATTATATAGATATATGAGCTCATCATTCAAAAATACTTTGCGTCGTTGGATTACATAGAGGATTAATGGTAATTATAGTAAACGGCCGAGTTTTGTAATTGTTTGTAAAAGACAAATGCAAATTTGGGCAATACTCATAAAAGTAATGAACTTTTACTTTGGGTATTCAAATTTAAAAAAAAAAAAACTTATTCTCAGTAATATGTAATTGATGTAATTTATTAAAATTGTTATTTATTGCAATTAAGGTGTATATCCCTTCATTTAACAAAATCGCTCTAAAAGGATTGTTGTATGACACTATGCATAAATAATTACAAGCCTAATTCAAGAAATATAGAAGAATATATATTCTGTAATATAAAAGCAGCTAGTAATAGTGGGCAAATACGATTTGCAATATTATTTCGTTTATATTGTTTATATTTGGGATTAGCATGTTTATAAATAAAATAAATAATGTTACCAGTCCAAACATAGTTTTTATTTTCTTATGAATAGCAATTTTACAGCGTTACTTGCACGTAAGTGGGGTCTTACAATAGTAAATGTTAATAATTAAATATTATTGAAATCTCTATTTAAAAAAATAGTAATTAATAAACGGTTACAATAGCTAATATTTGTTGAAGCTATAGTTTTATGAAGTCTTCCTCTGTTGTTGGCTATTTTTTTACGTTTTTAAAACAATTAATACAAGATTTACTATGAATACCAAAGTTTATTTATTTCTATGTGAGTTTAAGTTTTAAGGTTCAACTGGGTCCAAGTTATGAAAGAGATATTTCAATTTAAAGCATGTTCAAACTGCAGTATACAACGTTTACTTGGGATATTAAATAATCCAATTTTTCTACCTAATTTCTCCCCCTTGCTACGACCGAATATCGAAACTATTTTCCACATAGCAAAGTCAAGTACTTCGGCTCAGCTCGAATTTGCAGGTAGAAAAAGAGCATAGAGGGTTTCACGATATATTTAAAGAACAAAGGAATTTTACCAATTCGCTTCAATTGCATGTATTTGCATATATTAACGTATTTTCCAACATTTAATATAACTTATTAGCTAATGCTTGTACCTTAAATTGGAATAAACAATTAAGGCGGTTTGATCGGTAAGGTAGATATCGGAGCGTAGAGAAGTGTTAGTTGTTAAAGCTGCGCACGAGGATAAAGTAGAGCGCAAAAGTCGGTAACATTTGTTAGGAAAAGGTTTTGTCGTTTGTAGCACGAATTAATAAAAACTGAAAAGATGAAGTAATAGTACATTTTACGTTGTTTTATGCCTTGGTGTTTATAAAAATTATTGTATCATGTAAAGCTAAAAAATGTAAAAAGGGAAACGCAACCCAAGCTACAATCAAGCTAAATTCGTACTTCATAGTCATTTTAACAAAATTTCGAAAAACGTTGTCATTTTCGCAAAACCTTGTCCCAACACTTCCAAAAATAATCTGCAATTTTACAGATGAAACAACCCTTGAAGCAGGCAAAAACCTTTGGCATCAACCCGAAAGATGGCGCCGAAAGTTATTTCTTTTTTATTCTGAATTAGGAATCTGGCGATGAATGATTTTATTTAGAACATAATGAAAAAAATAATTTAAACACTAAATGCAGAAACTAATTAATTTTATTGGAAGAATATCAAATATTACACGGGGTTATTTTTAGTAAATTTTTTGAGAAGCAGGCAACCAAAGATACGCCAGAGAGCCGAGGCCACAGAATATCTAACAACCGCGTGCCGAGGCGATGAAAAATAAATACATAGTAAATAACTGTAACCTGACACCGGAATGTGACCATGATCGAGGGCGTTGAAATAAAAACAACTGCATGACATCATTACATCATCTTGGGGCCGTAAGAAATAGGGATTTGGATGAGGATTTTACTGTGGCGTTTTTGACATTTCTGCTCACATAATTTTTATTTTTCTTTTAACCGCCTAGTCTGTGAGACCTGAGACCCCATTACAAAAATATTTACGTGTTTTAATTTTTAAAGAGTGCGACAATCGCAGGCTTAAATACGATTCTTGTGTTAAGACTGCGTCTTGTGTTATTGTTTATACTTGCTTTATACAAAAAACGTAGGTAAATCAGCTATGTGATTTTCTAAAACATACTTGTAAGATTCGGTTCCAATCAGCCACTCTGTATAGTAGACCATATATCTTGTTATGTATTTCTGTTAGGTACGTTATATATCATTTATCTGTGGAATGCGCATATGTTATGGTTATGCCGGGGGTTCGACGATAACGTAAACAAGGAGAGGGTGTCGAAGTGGTCGAAGGGAAGTCAGTCTAAATGTATATGTAATAGAATAAAGGTGTTTTAAGAAAGAGTATTGAATTTTCTTACATACTTCACAATAATTTTAAATTAGAAATAAAAATCATTATATTTAGAGATGGTTATTTTTGCAATTAGATTTTGATATATACCATATACCTATCTATTTGTTTCCCAACTGTGTATTATATGTTACTGTAACTGCTTGCCAAAATATTTGAAAACTGCTAGTAGATGCTACATTAATATGAAAATTCCAATAAGTGTTTTTCTTTTTCATTTAAAAATTCAATATGCTTTTAATAATAATAATTAATAATAAATCATTCATTACAAATACAGGAATTAATATTTTAATAGAAATGTAAGAAGTTAGTACCTATTATAAATTATTACTATACTTATTCTTCATAATTTCTTTTTATTATTAATTTCATGTTTCCGTACACTTCCGATTTTCTTTTGTGTCGTTACGTTACTGTATAGTAAAAATACTTAATCTTAGAGCATAAAGACTTCATCGATACCTAAAGAGATGCAGAACAGATTGCTACCAAGAGCCGCTAGACCACCCAGGCTGTATGCAATACCAAAAATACATAAAGAAGGAGTGCCATTAAGACCGATTGTAAGCAACATTGGATCACCGACCTACACTTTTGTCGAAATATTTAGCTAACTTACTAAAGCCATATACCGGACAAACTGCAACGTATGTGAAGAATTCGAAACATTTCGTGGATATTCTGTCTACGCTGAAGACTGAACCTACAGACATTTTAGTAAGTTTCGACATTATATCGCTATTCACGAACATACCCACGGAGGACGCACTGGCCTTACTTCCAGAACTTGGACTACAAGAAGACATCATTGAATTAGTGAAACTGTGCTTATCCACGACATACTTTTTGTATGAAGGAAAATACTACGAGCAGAAGAACGGAACAGCAATGGGAAGTCCTTTATCACCTGTAATAGCCAAGTTCCAGCGATATGAAACCCAAGTGTTGGCTGCGATATGTCGACGATACTTTTGTAATATGGCAACACGGAGAAGAAAAACTACAACAGTTCTTGGAACACATAAACTCACAGCACCCAGCCATCAAGTTTACCATGGAGAAAGAACAAAATGGAAATCTCCCTTTCCTGGATGTTATGGTCAAGAAAACAAAAGAGGGAATACTACAGCACGCAGTATTTAGAAAGAAGACGCACAGCGATAGATATCTGCATGCAAGATCTCACCATCATCCGATGCAGAAGAGGACATTAATACAAACTTTGCTATCCAGAGCCGAAACCATCAGTGACGAACAACATCTTACCAGTGAAAAGATACATTTGGAGAAAGCACTAAAGAAAAATGGTTACACTGATATCGACATAAGGAGAGCCACGAAGAAGAAGACGACACTGGAGACAACTACAGAACCACGAAGAGGGATGGCATGTTTACCTTACATAGCAGGAGTCACCGAAAAAGTAGGCCGAATTTTGAAGAAACGTAACGTACAAGTACGCTTCGGGACTGCAACGTCGATCCAGCAGTATCTACCGACCGCAAAGGATAAGATACCCAAGGGGCGCACAGAAGGTATCTACAAGATAACATGCCAATGCGGACAGTGCTATGTCGGACAACAGGAAGAGCCATCGACATAAGAATAAAAGAACACGAGGGGACGCAAGATTAAGAAGGACCGAGCAATCAGCGGTGGCAGAACACATGCACGACACCGGACACAAAATGGATTTCAAGAATGTAAAAGTAATAACTACTACCAAGAACTACGGGAAAAGACTCATCAGGGAAGCCATAGAAATAGAAAAGAATAAAACCGTTAACAGAGAAGAAGGGTACCACCTTAGCAACACGTGGTAGAGTCTACTACGAACCGTCACGGTCAATGGAGCGGAAACTACACGGTTGGATGCACCAGGGGCGTATATAAGAAGAATGTCGGACCATGGAGAATCAGTTCAGTTATCCTGAAGAGCTGTCAGTATGAACAGCGAAACGTCGAGCAAAATTTTGACACACGGCGAAACCCGCAAGAAGCTGTTAGTTATAGTTACACCGGCGTGAAAGCCTACGCAGTGTTATCACAAGCCTGTACGGGGAGGAATTGTACTTATCTACTAGACGACTAAATTCTCTACGCACCAAGAAGAACAAGTTATTGTCAACTTTGGCATTTCTACGTCGATGCCGAGACAAGAAGATTACACCTAACTTCGTAAAGTTGAAACATCACATAACAACGGATGCCGCAAAGAAAATCTTAAGAAGAACGGAGGAAGCCTTACTACGAGAACGAGTGCATCAAGTGTATACGGAGCTACATCTGATTTCCAAGATGATCATGAAGCTACATTTGACATTAGCCAACAAAATGTCAAAAGAAGATTGGGACCTTATCGACCGCATAACCTGGGAAGCAGCAGAAACTGAGTTCGAGAAATCCAGAACAACACAAGTGAAGAAGTTTGCAAGGATGGAAGAAAGAAGATCAAGGAGCAACCTGGTACACTGAAGAACGTTGTGATAAATTTATCAACGAAGCTACTATCTGCAGACGAAACAAAAGTACTTGCCTTAGGGATGAACTACGTCATTGCACCCAAAAGAGTACCAACAGAAGAAATCATCACGGAGGTAGAAGCAGCGATCAAAGGAATTCCGAACATCGAAGCAGAAGAAGTGCGACAAGAAGTAAGCAGAGCATTGAAGAAAGCAAAACCACCGAAACGCAACCTAACTAGGGAAGAAGAGGCAGCACTTACAAATTTGAAAGCTGAAGAAGACATCGTTATCCTCAAAGCAGACAAAGGGAATGCAACAGTACTACTAAATAAAGAATATTACCGGAAAAAGATGAATGAACTACTTGACGAGAACACCTACAAGGAAATAAGAAAAGATCCAACGGAGAAGATCACAAAAACAGTAAGGGAGAGCATAAAGACTTCATCGATACCTAAAGAGATGCAGAACAGATTGCTACCAAGAGCCGCTAGACCACCCAGGCTGTATGAAATACCAAAAATACATAAAGAAGGAGTGCCATTAAGACCGATTGTAAGCAACATTGGATCACCGACCTACAATTTGTCGAAATATTTAGCTAACTTACTAAAGCCATATACCGGACAAACTGCAACGTATGTGAAGAATTCGAAACATTTCGTGGATATTCTGTCTACGCTGAAGACTGAACCTACAGACATTTTAGTAAGTTTTGACATTATATCGCTATTCACGAACATACCCACGGAGGACGCACTGGCCTTACTTCCAGAACTTGGACTACAAGAAGACATCATTGAATTAGTGAAACTGTGCTTATCCACGACATACTTTTGTATGAAGAAAATACTACGAGCAGAAGAACGGAACAGCAATGGGAAGTCCTTTATCACCTGTAATAGCCAACTTGTTTATGGAAGCATTTGAAGAAGAAGCCCTAAGTTCCAGCGATATGAAACCCAAGTGTTGGCTGCGATATGTCGACGATACTTTTGTAATATGGCAACACGGAGAAGAAAAACTACAACAGTTCTTGGAACACATAAACTCACAGCACCCAGCCATCAAGTTTACCATGGAGAAAGAACAAAATGGAAATCTCTCTTTCCTGGATGTTATGGTCAAGAAAACTAAAGAGGGAATACTACACACACACACGGCGAAACCCGCAAGAAGCTGTTAGTTATGGGAGATTTATCTTATTTATTTAACTACATAACTACGTTTGTGCTTACAAGATGCTTTCAAAGTCAGATTCTCGCCTTTGGGGTGGAATAGGCAACACACTAATCAGGAACGCTTCTGATACCATCTTAAGTGCGATAATAATACTTGAAGCAATATTGTCCCTACCAGTTTATAAAGGCCAGCACATCCTGGTGCTGCTTAAAAGTCATATTTGACAACCTCTCCCCACCACCGCGAGCGCAGCCTTAAACCGTTATAAAGACTGGCGTGATGAGTACTTGTCTATTACCTATTATTTCATTTATGATTATTATTAATTTTGAAAGTGTTTAATTTAACATTTTTTTTAAATGTGGTGCGATATTTTTTTTGAAACATAGCTATGTTGATGACTGCTTATTTTCAATTGTTCAATGTTTTGAATGTAATAAAAAAATTAATATTCCAAGAAATGAAAATTATTCTCTGTAAATTCTAATTTATATTATCTTTTTGAAAAAACGAAGGTGTCATTGATATGTATACAGGGTGTCCCACCGAACTGGGACATTAGATTTTTTTCAACTTCTAGTAGAAATTTGATTTTGAAACTTACAATGTAGTCGTGCCCCACAGTGATCTATTTGAGGAAAATATTTTCAACTTTATAGCACTTTCGGTATACATGGTGTTGATATCAACTTTCTTATTTTAAATGGAATGGTATAATTTTTATCGGTCTAATGAATTTGGCGAGTCATTTGCAACTAGTTTATATGAAGGTTCCCTATCCCTAAACTCGACCGTTTTTGAGATATTTTCATTTTCGTTTGTACTCTTTCAGATAAAATCAAATATTTGATGAGATAGCAGATATTCAATGGTTCTAGTGGACGTAGTTATAAGGTGTTATAGCAATAATTACTGAATCACACACAGGGTGTTCAAAAAACCGCGCCTCCAATGTGGATACCTTTAAGCTAACAAAACTCTTTTGTTTTAAATGGAACATGGTATTTTTTACTACAGAATTGAATGCAGCGCAAAATTCTACATCGATTGACATTAGGGTTTGGTATACCTATTCTTAATAGTTTTTGAAGTATTAAGATTTCTTGCAAAAAATTGCTAAAAATATGCCTAAATTCCAAGTTTCAAACAAATAAAATGAGTTTTTCCTACAAAACACCGTATATTATTTGCCTAACCTATTTAAATATGTATGTTTGAGATATCTAACGTTCACTAGTTTCTCACTAATAGTAACTTTTAGTCATAGAGAACGTACATTTTATATTGGATATTAGTAGGTCATGAGATGTGCTAGCAAACAAATGATATCCAGTGTTGGTAATTTACCAAATTACGCAGTGATAAACCTATGCAGTATTAACAAGTCACATCTTTTATAGTAAGTTCTAATGCTGTCAACTCCTTCACACATTTTCTTCTAACAAGTAAAATATTGTAAATCGAAACAAATAAGAAAAACATTGAAAGTTACATATACAAATAACATTTTAGACTTATTCTATATTCATGAAGACTGTAACAATGATTAGATACCTACACTTACTTGCAATGAATAAAAACCGCGAAAAAATAAAATACAAAGGGAAATTAAAGCAGATATCCTAAATACACCCACAATATTTCAAATATTGTTCACTTACTAGATCAGGTATTTTCTTTGTAGGGGAGCCTTCTAACATGGAGTCTCCAAAAACAATGCAGCATGTTGGCTTTTTGTATTAAACTAGGTATTAAGCGATACAGACTAACATAAATCAGGAACAAACTATTAAAAGTCTTCGAAAATGTCAAATATAAATGTTCTTTCAGAATAATAGTTTTAGTTTTTTTTTAATTTTACTTATTTTCGATGTGAGTCGCTCCAGAGACGTGATAGAGTGCAGGTGTATGTTAACGGTGACTTGTGAATAAAAGTTTTCCGTAATTTTCGAATAATATCTTTAAAGCGAGTTGTGGAGAGTTGCAGTGTTACTGACGTAAGCCTTTTTGAGTTAGTAAGAACTTGTTAATTATAATAAGAAGGCTAGTAACGGCAGGTGAAATATATATGCGAAAATAAGCTGAGAGAAGCGGCCCTCAGAGGAGTCGATCCGGGGTCGGTTTCTATCGCAGCGATAAACTTATACATAGGAGATAGTGCAAAAACTCAGTAAAAAGAAATAACAACTGTTTTTCGCAAGTATAAACAAATAAATATACAGTAACAACGAAAATAATTGAAAGTTATTTTAAAATTGAAGAGCGAGTAAAGTACGATTGCCAGTTGTTTAAATCAGGGCACGAATTAAGCTTGGAACTTCTGTGCAATTAGTACCTGAATGAGCAGCAAGAGGAACAAGCCGGAGACCGAAGATTCTTTCGAGGCGGAAGAGGTGTTTAAAAAAGTAGAGTGACAGTTAGGACACCTCAAAAGAAAATAAAGGGGAGATAGAAAAGCAAAGATGGAAGAAATAAGAAAATTGCTATCGCAAATGAAACAGGAAATCAAAACGGAAATACAGGATTTAAAAATAGAAATGAAAGAGGAAAGTAAAGAAACTAGAAATGATATAAGGGAGGTAAAAGAACAAATAAAACAAAGTAATGAGGAAATAACAAATATTAAATTAGAAATACAAAAGATGAAGGAAGAATGGGAAAAGGAGAAACAAGGATTGAAACAAGAAAATATAATGATAAAAATGGAGAATAAAAAATACAGAAGATATAAAAGAACTGAAACGAGTAATAGAAATACTAGAAAAGGAAAAAAAAGAAAATAATTTGATTATAAGTGGAGTTGTAATTGATACAGATAATCCAATTGCCTTAAAAGAGAAAATGACAAATATGATCGAAAATTACTTAGAAATAAAAACCGACATCAAAAGAGCACAAAAAATTGGAACAAAAACTTGTTTAATTGAACTAAGAGGGAAAGAAGAAAAATCAGCAATTTTAGAAACCAAAAATAAACTAAGGAAAGTTACATCCGAGGAAATATGGATAACAGACGATCTTACGCAGGGACAGAAAGAGAAAATGAAGGTATTAAGAGCAAAAGCAAAGGAAATGCGGGAAGAGGGGAAAACTGTAAAAATAGGATACAATAAAATCACAGCAGATGGTAAGGAATGGAGATGGAACTACAAGGAAAGGAAAGTAGTGGAATCATCGTCTCCAAAAAACTAGTAAAGAGGCATGGCAAGACCAACAGAATGGACAACCAAAAAATAGGAAAACATGATAGTAAAAATAAAATAAGCATTAGTAATAGATATAAGTACTGTAATAGCTGTAAGATTAGATTTAGGGATATTAGAAATAAATATTGTAATAACTGTGAAAATGATATTAAGTGCCAAAACCTGAGAAATAAAAAGAAACAAATCAATAAGAATAAGTACGTGGAATATCAGAACCATGTTGATACCTGGAAAGATGCAAGAAGTGGCAAATGAGCTTAAGAGATATAGAGTAGACGTAGCCGCGCTGCAGGAGACGAGATGGAAGGGACAGGGTGTAATAGATAAAACCTTCTTTACACTTAGATACTCAGGCGACAAAAAGCAAGGGAAGTATGGAGTTGCTTTCATGATACTAGGTAATTTAAGAAATAATGTAATAGAATTTAAAGCAATAAATGAAAGATTGGCATATTTTAAGAATAGAGGCAAAACCAATGAATATATCCTTGCTAAATGTTTATGCTCCAACAGAAAGTGCAAATGTGGAAGAAAAGGAATTGTTGTATCAAAGAATAGAACAAGAAATAGGAAATATCCCAAAGGAAGACACCCTGATAATTCTAGGAGATTTTAACGCACAGATAGGTAAGGAAGACTACGTTGGCCTCGTTGCTGGAAAAGAAACAATACACGAAACGACGAATAGCAATGGCCAGAGACTATGTAACTTAGCTGCAGCAGCAGGCATGAGTATATGCAGCACGAAATTCAAGCATCCTAAAAATCACAAAGTTACGTGGGTGTCACCCGATAAGAAAACTTTGAGCCAAATCGACCATATATTAATCAACAAACGAAAACAAACTTCAGTGAAAAATGTGAGAACCTACAGAGGAGCGTGTGCAGATTCCGATCACTATATGGTGTTAAGCACAATCAAACAAAAAATCAGGAGAACAAATAGGAATAATAGTGGAACGTTAAAATGGAATATTGACAAGCTAATCAATGAAACTGAGAGAAAGAAATACGCGGCGGAATTAGACAACCTGTTACAGGACAGAAGGGACGAAGATATAGAGAAAGAATGGAAGAATATAAAGAGCTGCATAGAAAAATCTGCGCAGAGGCACATTGGTAGAATGAAAGGAACGACGACGAAGGGATGGTTTGGTAAGGAATGCAAAGAAATACAAGAAAAGAAAGTAAAAGCACGACTGAAATGGATCAAAACAAACACAGCAGATGACGAGGATAAGTATAAAAGATTAAGAAACCAATGTAATAAAACTATAAGAGACTGTAAGAGAAATTGGATAGACAACAACATCATAGCAATAGAAGAAGAAAGAAATAGAAACACAAAGAAGTTTTTTAAGAAAATTAGCGAACAAAAGAGAACATATAAGGGCACAACAACTGGAATCAAAGATGTAAACGGAGCAGTAGTAGTAGAAGAAACACAATATAAGCAAATCTGGGCAAACCACTTTAAGGAACTTCTAACCGAGAATGTCCTGTATGGTGAGCAGGAATTGGTAGAAGAAGAAATACAGCAGGTTAACAGAATAGAACCACCAAGCTTGGAAGAAATAAAAGAGATAGTAAACAAAAGCAGAAATGGAAAAGCTTCAGGAAGAGATGGCATAAATATGGAACTTATAAAATATGGAGGTGATAAATTACATGAAACAATATTCCAACTTATAAATAAGATATGGACGGAGGAAAGAATGCCATCAGAATGGGACGATGTGCAAATTGTAACCATACATAAAAAAGGTGATCAAAGGGAATGTGAAAACTATAGAGGTATTACACTAATGAACGTTGCCTACAAAATTATGTCAACTATAATTCAGAGGAGACTAGTTAGCAGCAGCAAGAACACGATAGGTCAATATCAATGTGGTTTCACGCGAGGCAAATCGACAATAGATGCTATACATACTGTGAAGCAAATATTAGAAACAGCGAAGGAGTATAGAATAGAACTTGAGCTACTGTTTATAGACTTCAGACAGGCTTTTGACTCCCTACACAGAGACAAACTAATGCTAGCATTAAAAGAACTAGGTATAGACTACAAGCTGCGAAAATTAGTGGCCATGACAATGAAGCAAACGAAAGTCAGCATAAAAACCCAAAAAGGAGAGACAGATAGTTTTGTGACTAATAAAGGAGTGAAACAAGGCGACGTTTTATCAGCAACATTATTCAATCTGGCCTTGGAATATGTCTTAAGGAAAATAAACAGAGGCAATCTTAGGACGGGAGGGGGACAATTAGTAGCATATGCCGACGATCTGGTTATAATTGCAAAACAAAGAAGTATACTTGAAGAAATGTTGAAGGAAGTGATGACAGAGGGAGAGAAGATGGGCTTGGCACTAAATGTAAACAAGACAAAAATAATGAAGCTAGGTAAAGACCGAGAAAATAGAAAACTTAAGATAGGGGAATACGAAATCGAACAAGTCCAAAGATTTAAATACTTAGGGGTCATGCTATCGAGCACTGGAGATAGGAAAACCGAAATAGCAGAAAAAATTTTAACAGTCAATAGAGTTTTTAATGCAAATAAAAAATGTCTACAAAGCAAACTGCTCACAAGAAAAACAAAACTAAACATCTACAACTCGATTATAAGACCAGCGATGATGTATGGAGCAGAAAACGATGACCCTTACAAAGAAAGACGAAGAGGACCTAAGAATTTTGGAAAGAAGAATAATGAGAACAATCATGGGACCGGTGAAACTAGCAAACAACGAATATAGGCAAAGAATGAACTACGAAATATCGCAAGAACTACAGGGAGAAGATATAGTAAAGAAAATAAAAGCACAAAGGATAAAATGGCTGGGTCACGTATGGAGAGCTGGTGAGACGGCTACGACATATTTAATGTTACGGTGGGAACCAGGATACGGGAGAGGACCAGGAAGACTAGAACAAGATGGTTGAAGGAGGTTGAGGAAGATTTGAAGAAGATAGGAGTGACAATTGGAAAGAGAAAACTAAATAATGAAACTATGGGCAGAGATTTAGTGAGAAGATTTGAGAAATAAGTTTAAGAAGTGAGATGGGGACTGATCCACCCCTTTTTCGCGGATCTAGAAAGCTTTTTGAAGCGGCGCAACTCCTTGGGAGTGTTTTTTAGCCATTATATATATATATATATTTTCGATGTATTTAATAAGCAGGCAAAAATGCTGTTGCACAATAATTATGGCTTATTACTATTTTATAATTACAATTACATAAAATTTGCTAATAATTGGTAAACTTCTAATGATAAATATCTCAGGTATGGAAACCAAACAATGCAAAAAAGGATAACTCGTCATTCTAAAAAATAATATACAGAGTGTTTTTAGGAAAAAAATATTTTATTTACTCGATACTTGGAAATTAGTAATTTTAGGGCAATAAATGCTAATATCTCAAAAACTATCAAAAATATGTATACCAAACCCTGATGTCAATCGATGTAGAATTTTACGCTGGAAGCAATGCTGTAGTAAAAAATACCACAACTTCCGGAAACGTTCCATTACACCGGAAGTGGATAGCAATTTTCTTATTTTAAATGGAATCATGTCTTTTCTTACCTTGATGAATTCTACAGATTTTCACTAAAGCTCTCTATCCCTAAATTCAACCGTTTTTGAGATATTTACGATTTTGGTAAAATTTTGATGTTTTCATCTTTTTGGAAAACGTACCATATTTTGCAAACCATTGAAGATACTAGTGCTCAAGAAAAATAATTGTCCGTACCAAATTCTGTCGAAAGAGTGTTTATAAATCGATTGTCAATTCGGATACATTTAATCTTATAAAATTCATTGATTTTCTTCAAATGTAACATTATATTCCTAATTATACCATTCAATGCAGGAATAATTTTTTTGTCGATAGGTATAAGGGATGCATATATCTAATTTTAGTACATTTCTTGTAGTGAGCTGTGAAAGTTTCACAGTTTTCAAAGCAATAGCCTTGTTATGTTAGTTTCAGATCCAGAAGTGTCAAACTTGTAGTCTCCCTATTATAGTTGAATTTTCATTATTAGTGGTTCTTTGTTGTTGTTTGCTTTACTGTTACGCGTTATTTTGTTATTTCTTGTTGTTCAAGTTTTCTGAATTATTTCTTTAATATGGCATGCTCTAATGCAGAAGCATTAGACATATTGACGATTATGGGTGAATGTCAAAAAAATATGGCGATGGCAGCGCGTGTATATGCCGAAAGGTATCCAGAGCGACGACAGTTTACACGTAAGGTATTCTCTCGTTTAGCTCTCTGTGTGCAACATACAGGAAATGTGCGCAAAAAACCACAGCCCTTGTTGTGGCAAATTGTTCGGCATGTTAGAAATGAGAGAATAGCAGATGTTTTAGGGAGCAGTTGTAGTTAATCCTCAAACAAGCACTCGCAATATAGCACGAGAGTCAGGCATTAGCCATGTGAGCGTATGGCGAGTTGTTAATGACTACAAAATGTACTGGTACCATATCTCGCTTCGTCAAAAATTACGTGACGGTGACTTCCAGGCCAGGGTCCGTTTTTGTCGATGGGCACAAACAAAATTCATTGCGGATCCTCGATTTTTTGAAAGGCTATTGTGGTCAGACGAAGCAACATTTAAAAGTAATGGTGAAGTAAATCATCATAATTTACATTATTGATCACACGAAAATCCACACTGTATTCAAGAACTTAGCAATCAAAATGCGTAGAGCATAAACACGTGGTGCGGCATCCTTGGTGACCAATAATTAGGGTTGCCATATTTTCAAAAGCAAAAATACGGACAGTGCACCATATCAATTAACATTTCCGTGAAATGTTCTTCAATATTCACTTGAGACATATTGTTTAATTATTATTATTATATAAAAATATAGATATATATCTCTTCAGACGTGATGCTACTGGAAATGCAATGTTAACGCACATCATACGAAAGTTTGAATGCTAAAATAACTATAAAATGACAAAAGTACGACTTGAGTACGACAAATTGGAAACTAGAAAAAAAATACGGACGCCTTGCAGAAATACGTACAAACTACGGACAGTTTATAATCTACGGACAAGGCTTACAAAATACGGACTGTCCGTAGAAAATACGGACGTATGGCAACCCTACCAATAATTGGACCCTACTTCTTTGAAGAAACGGTAAACGGGAATGTGTACAGTATTTTTTTAAGAAATGAATAGCTTTTCATTTTTTTTAACGACTTCAAATATATTTAAAACATCAACCGATTAAATATCGGGCTGTAATATACAGGGTTCATTCACCACTAGTATAATCAGACAAATATTTAGTTTTATTTTAATAGTTTTTTTTTGTACTGTAAAACTTTTCATAAATTTAAAATTAACTTTTAGCCTAAGAATTTTTTTATACAACGTGTGTAAACTGATTGCGTTGGCCAAAGCGTTCGGTGTTTGAATCCTACCGTAGGATTCTCTGTTATAGTTTTACAATATTTCATTCTTATTTTTATTGTCTTTATTAACATTTACTGATACAGAGTATCATATCTATTTTCGTCATATTTTATTCTTTTTTTGACACTCGTTACTAACGTTTACTGATAGAGAGTATCAGATTTATTATTTGAATTTTTTTTTGTCAATAATACCAACATTTTTTTTATTAACCATTTTATTAATAAAAGTTTAACTGTTTTATTAGTAAATTCATTCTTTTATTTTTTTTTTGTGTATGAGTTTCTTTGCAAACCGTTTTATCACTCGAATTTCAATTATCACCGTGGATTCCTGCTTATCTTGGGGGCATGACAGAGTAAGTAATTCCTAAGCAGGTGGCGCCGAAATTTATTTTCCATCTTGGGTTTGCATTTCTACCAACCCAGCCCTCGCCGACGAGCCGGCTGGCACCCTGCATGATTGCCGAATATCCACCCACTTATTCGAAGGTTTGTAAAACGGAAGTGCATCCCCTTTTGTCTTTTTATTTTGAGTTCTTGCCTCGCGATTTTTCACGGTACTCTACCGTCACTTAATTTTTTGTATATAGGCATTGCTCATGTATATCTTTCACCCCTTTATTTTAAAAAGTGCTATACAATAATAACCCTGTAGTGTTAAGCTTTTAGTTTATTTCTGTGTATTTGGAATGTGTGTAAATAAAACAGCCTTTAAAAAATGAAGTTACTTTATTTAAAAAAGAATTGCAAAATGAGTAACACCAGGTAACACTACTGACCGTATAATCGAATTTCCCGCCATGAGTGATTAGGTAATGCTAGTTTTATGCGGCGGCAATAGATGAAGCAATCTAGATCGCATAGTTTGTCAAATTTCCTATTTTTATTATAGTTAATCGTTGAGTCACTCCCAGTCGCTCCCTACAAATTCGTGTTCTTATCTCTAACTGCTGAGCTATGCGCCGGAGCCAACGCGCGATAGAAAAGTACAGTGTGCTGCAGTGCACGTGTTTAGTATAGTAGCTTATCGCATATTTGTCTTTGCCATTTTGAACGTGTTTACGTTTAGTAGCGTAAATATCTAGTATCTGTTCTATTTTTGAGCATTTTGACGTTCTTTTGCATATAGACATAAATAGGTACCTATAATATAAGCGTAGTTATAGTATTAATTAACATTTCTTTCGATTTCCACAAGATGGGATTCTGGAAGTGTACGAAGCACATAGTTATTTCTGGTGTATTACAGGTTGCAAACCCTCTATAGTTATATGTACCTAGCGACACATTCTGATTGTACGACCTGCAGGGTAAAATAGAACCGATATGTTTAGCGTGGATAATAGACGGATCTATGTATTAACTGGCCGCTTCGGAATATGTAAACACAGATTTGAACAAACCCGTTTACTGCCATTTCCGGTGTACGCAAGGATGTAATCTTAGCCCTTTGCTATATAATACATATTTAAATGACATCTTCGAACTGCTAGACTGCAAAGTTGCTGCGTACGCTGATGATTTAAAGATTTTTGCTCGCATTAATTCAGTGACTGATTGTTTAAAGCTTCAAAAGAATCTTGACACCATCAGCAATTGGTGTGCCAGGAATAAAATACTGATGAACATAAATAAGTGTGCGATTGTCTCGTATTCAAGATGTGGAAATGTAGTATATTATCCTTATCTCATAAGTCATACTCCTGTGCCCAGATTATGCCAAATTAAGGACTTAGGAGTACTTTTTAACTCGCATTCGACTTTCAGCAATCACGTGCTGGATATTTGCAATTCTGCATCCAAGGCTTTGGGATTTCTGATACGCATATGCAGAGAATTTAAGGAGACACAAATGTTAATTACACTTTACTACAACCGGGTTGGACTAAAACTGGAATACGCTTGCATAATATGGTACCCCTACTACCTTTATCAACAACTCTCGCTCGAGAGAGTACAGAAGCGTTTTTTAAAGTTCCTCTCCTACAAATTGGACGGAGTTTATCCCCCACGAGGATCTGATTATGAAGAACTTTTACTAAGATATAATTTTAATTCGTTAACTGAACGCAGAGAGGAAAACAATTAATTAAAATTGTGACCAATCGAATCGACTTTCCTGATTTATTATCGCAAATCAATTTTAATGTGCCTACTTACGCAGCTCGTTCAGTTGATACTTTTGCTATACCTGTGTGTAAAGCAAACGTCTTGCGAAAAGCTCCTTTAACACATATGGCTGAGAACGCTAACAACTTGTACGGGGATTAATTCATTTTTAAACACAAGTAATGCGTGCACTTCTTTTAACTACCATAATATCTTTCACCTCGTTTTTGTATTTTTACTTATTATACCTACTAGACTTCTTTCTCTGTTTTTGTCAATTCTTAGTTCTTAATTAGGTTTCCTTATTCATATTAGACTGAGATTTATGTTAAGTGAATTTATTTCTATTTAATTTGTTATTTATACACTATACATTTATTTTGGTATTGTCCTGTTAATGGTTTTTTTTTTTCTGTTGACCAATAAACGGTATTATTATTATTATTATTATTATTATTATTATTATTATTATTATTATTGTACGTATTGCTGTAGTTTAGGCCACCCATTACCGCTGAGTGTATTTTAAGTTGCCTAGTTTTATTGTCAATTACTCCGTTGGTTCGGTATTCAGTGTACCGAGAATTTTCACAAATTTAATTTTATTTTGGTATAAATTTAGGTAAAGAGTTTATTATTTGATTTAATTTATTTAGTGTTAAGTTTTTTTAAATTAATTCCTTTCTTTAAGATGTCTATTCTTTGCTCATGTTGTTTAACGCGGATTCTACTAGATTTTGTGGGTGATTTGTGCGTTTGCGTTGTAAGTTTTCGTAAGAAAAACGATTGTAGAGTTTTGTCAAACAGTTCCTTGGTCGACTATTGACGTGAGTAGACGTATTTTTGTATATCATTTTGTAATCCATTTTGATTATAGTAAATTTCGTTTCGTTTCTTTAAAATTTTTGTCCATCAAGGAATTCATGTAGTAATAATTGTTAATATAATGAAGTGTACACATTATAGATATTTATATTTATTATTTTTGTTCGGGAAGATACATTTTCAGTTTAATTTTTTTCATTATAGTTTAAAGAGTTAGTTTTTCCGTTTTTCGTTTTTGCTGTTTCGTTTTTAATTATCTATCGCCTCGGGTTGGGTGAATAGAACCATTGTTCTTGCTTTTAGTTTTCTTTTTTGTAAATTTCTAGTAATGGTCCACGTTTAATTTATTTTAGTTTGTTGAAACCACGTGGATTGAAATTGAAAGATATTGGATTATCTTCCTGAACAAACTAATCTTTTGCTTTGTATAGGAAATAGCATTGTCCTATTGTAA
The DNA here is from genome assembly GCA_004143645.1 of Protaetia brevitarsis. Taxonomy (NCBI): domain Eukaryota; kingdom Metazoa; phylum Arthropoda; class Insecta; order Coleoptera; family Scarabaeidae; genus Protaetia; species Protaetia brevitarsis. Next base: position 292,297 of record RXPK01000288.1, on the reverse strand, counting down.
TTTAGAATCAAGTGCAGTTTTTATTTTAGGCCAGAACCTTCAGTTCACGGTTTTTTCTCTGCACCTTTGTAATTAAACCCATTTAAAAAAAAATAAAATTTGATTGTTAATTATCTTCGTTGGGTTAAAAATTCTGTTCTTTTATTTTAAATTAAACCTTAAACCATTCCATTCATTTTGAAAATAGCAAAGGTGCCTTGAACACAAGACAGGATATCAAAATATGGCGCCTACTAAAGAAGTCACTATAAATTACTTGTGTAAAAAGTGTGCAAAAGATGTAAAATCTTTTGTATCCTGCAGTGCTTGTAGTAACATTTTTCATCCCAGTTGTGTATTAAGAACTCCTGGAGTTTATGTGAACGAAAAGGGAAAAGTTGTCTGTTGTGAAAACATAACCTCAAACATAACAAAAACATGTGAAGTAGAGGAAGAAAATAAAATGTTAAGGCAGAAATTAATGGAAACATCAGAAAGTTGCAAATGTATTGAAAAAGAGGAACAAATTAGGAATTACAAAACGTAAGTAGGTGCTGCAAATGTGAAGAGAAAGATCGGGAGATAAAGGACCTAACCGAAAGACTTACGTCTTTAAACAGAAGAATATTGGAAAAATCATTAACGAATTGTACAAACGATATTAGCGGAGAATTACAGAGATTAATAATACACTAGAAACGGAACTTAGTAACGAAGAAAACTTACAAGAATTACGAAATTACATAAAAAAAGTTGATAATAACTATACAGAACAAATAACACAGATGAAGGTAAAAATTTCAGAAATTACTAAACATGTAGTTGAAGGGAAAAATATTAGTATAAATACGCAAGAACTGGGGGTACACGCGCTAAACAATACACAAATAGATAAACAAATCGCAAAACCAGAGACATCTAAGGGCCAAGGGAAGAACAATGAGAATAATAGTAATATTGTAAACGTAGACGACTTAGATATTAACAATATAGATATGCAGCCAAAGACACAGAAAAGGAGCAAAGGTTAAATAATAAATGATAAATGTATCTGATAAACAAATGACGCGAAAAAACCTTACAGAAAAGATAGAATACGATGACGAAGTGCAAACAGAAACAAAAACATACCATACACGAAAAAACGAAAACACCCCAAAAAAGAAAATTGTAGGAAATAGTAGGGAAAACGTAGCCTTCGTAAACACTCAAAGAAAATGGATATACGCCGATCGCTTCAAAACACCTTACACGGCCGATGACCTAAAAGAATATTTGATGAAAAAATTTGAAACTGATAATATTGTGATAGACACATTAATCAAAAGAGACTACTACACAAAGGAAGAGTACTTCGGATTTAAACTGGGTTTTCCTAATAATATGGCAGATGAAATTATATTTGACGCGTCTAGGGGCCAAGTAATATTAGCGTACGTTTTTTTCGACGGCCAAAGCAAAACTCAGATTATGGTGGGAATAGGCAAAATAGATTTATACGATCAAAAAAAATTACCGCAACAAATAATACTAAAACTATGTACAGTAAGAATTCGGTAGGCATAAATATTTTAAATTTAAACATACAAGGACTTACATATAAAATAGATGCCATAGAAACCGAATTGCACGCTCGGAATATTGACGTTGCTTGTTTGACTGAGCATTTCTCACCAAAGAAAAACTAAAATATATAAAGGTTTCAGATTTTAAGATCGTCAGCTGTTTTCGCAGAACCAATGCAATCCATGGTGGATCGTTAATTATGATCAGGGGTAGGTATAATGCTGTAGAAAGACACGACATTACGGCTCTCTCCATTGAAAGAGAAGTGGAAATAGCGGCAGTAGAACTACATAACTCTATTGTAGTGGAGATATATAGACCTCCAGCGGGAAACATACAATTATTCTTAGAGGCCATGGATAAATTAATATTTGTACTTAACAAAGAACGGACACTGAAAAATATATTTGTTGCAGGTGATTTTAACATAAATTTTAATAATGAGACCGTAATCACACAACAGCTTAGGGACATATTTAATGGATACAACCTAAAGCAGGTATTTTATGAATGCTCGAGACAGACAAACACTACAGCTACTGTAATAGATAATATCTTCACAAATGTTGATCCAGCTACCCTGAAAAATCTAACTGTAGATCTATACTTACCAGATCATAGGGCACAAATTTTAAACTACCTGATAACCAATAATGATGAACCTGAAACAACAATAAAATCTATTAGAAGGATTAATGCAGAAACGGTAAAAACGTTCGAAGAGCTTTTAGAAACCCAAATACACCTACCCCTGGATTGTTGTATATTTCGCAAACTTCCATTCACCTATGTGCTATGGTATCCTGCTCTGGGGCGCGTCGGTTGAGGCGCATAGGGTTTTTCTATTGCAGAAAAGGGCAATCAGGCTTCTTTGTGACCTGGAATATAGAGATAGCTGCAAAACGCATTTCTATAAAGAAAAAATACTGACCTTTCCATCGACGCATGTCTTGGCAGCTGTGACGTACGTCCATCAAAATAAACAAAACTTTATACAAAATGGAACAGTCCACAGTCATTCCACACGCGGTCGCAATGATATCCGAGTACCATTCCACCGACTGACTTGCTCCCAAAGGTCAATCGACTACTGGGGAGCTAAGCTGTATAACGCCTTACCAGCAGATCTGAAGAACGCACCACTGACGCGTTTCAAATTTAAAGTGAAGACCATGTTGTTAAAGAGGGAGCTATATAAAATAGAGGACTTTTTACCTACCTAGAATATACAATTTTTCCTTTTTCTGTGTCTATATATGTGTGTATATATGTTTTTTTTTTTTTTTTTTTGTTGTTTGTTATATATGTATTGACTTTTGTGATATACACTCACAGTACAAAATGTAAGACAATTTTCTGTAATGGTTTAATTACAAATATATATTATTATTATTATTATTATTATTATTATTATTATTATTATTATTAACCCTAAATTTTTTGGGATAATTAAGAAAGTCTGATTTCATTCACTTACAATTTACTTTTCGTGGTTAGATTCAAGTTTTAATTCGCGAGGGTAACTCTGAGATTAATTGTTCTTTTGCGCCCTTTAAGATTTTATCCGTTGAGCTAACTAATATTTTTCTTTTCATGTTTAATTCATTTTGCAATTTCAATTAATTCAGTCAGTACACAGCAGTATGCAAATAATAATGAAAGTACAAAATGGATCGCATGAAAACATTTAAAATATTCAGCTATACTGAAATCAGTAAAGCATATCTCCGTTATGAATGAAACACTTTTTTCAGTACTACTGCACACATTAACTAAGTTGTGACAGCCCTTATGCAAGATATTAAACGATATTGTAATAAGGATTATTAATACTTCTATTTTTTGTGAGGTGGGTGTTGTGCCAATTAATTGATTAAATGCAGAGAAATTTGTAGTAATGTAGTTATTCCATGCTTTGTTTTCCGTGCAGTTTTACCCAAATATGCTTATATTTTTTTAATCTAATTGATCTCTGATGATTTCATATCCATTTTTAATTCGCTCCGGCTTCCTTCTTTGACATTAAATAATGAAAGAGATATGGCGAGGATGGATTCAAACCACGATTTTTTTAAGGGGTAGTAACGCCTAATCTCCCTCCTAATCAACATTACGACCCCGGGAAAAAGAAAAAACCGATTATAGTAATTGACCAGAGCGAGATTTGAAGCCCGGACTCCACACCCATAGCCAAGCGTGCAAGCAATTCGACTACCAGCCAGGCTAATCAGATATTAGAACGAAAAGCTCTAGACATATTTTTCATTGTTTATAGTAATGGTATGTTTTTATTAATATTATAATAAGAAGATAAAATAATATTTCGATTGTACATTCCCTAGTTCCAAAGATTTTACCTCAAAAGTTTCACAATATCTTTTCAAAGGAAATACAAAATTTGATTTTGTCCCAAAATCGAACAGCAGTGATAGGTATAAATATAAAATGCAGGTTTAAATTAATAATTAATGATTACTTTATATATTAATTATTCATTATATTAAAGTAAACTTCTCCTAGACTCCTCACCACAACTTAAACTAAACTGGACGTACTGCTGTGGACGGACACTCAGTATTCGCGAGAGTTTTTGTTTTGAGTTGCATAGATTTTGTCATGTTTACTCCGTTCAGCCTTTGTCAATGTTTCGAGAGAATTTTCACAGATATTGATTTTATTTTTATATAAGATTAAGTTAATGAGTCAATTGTTTAATTTATTTATTTAAGTGTTCAGTTTTTTTTAAATCAATTTCATTTATTTAAATGTTTTGCGTTCGCTTGCATAGTTTATGTTATTATGTTTTGAGATTTTGTCCGTTGGCGGACTGATCTGTGCGATTTCGTTGTACGCAACGGTCGAGATTGTAAGGGAGTTCTTTGGCAGACGCAAGCGTGAGTAGACGTAATTTTTTTTAATTCTTTGCTGCCTTTTTGTATTACATTTTTATATCGTAATTTAATTCGTATTATTTTTGTTTTATTTCGTCCATCAGGGAACTCGCTTAATAATAATTGTTATTATATTGTTGTGTACACATTTTAGATATCATCTATTATTTCGTGCAGGAAGATAGATTTTAGTTCTTTTTTCTCTCGTTATAATTTGTTCATTTCTGGTTTTCTAGTTTGCTGTTTCATTTTTATTTTATTAATCACCCCGGGTTGGGTGAATAGAAGCATTGTGCTTGCTTTTAGTTTTCATTTTAGTAAATTTTTGGTGTTCCACGAATTTATTTTATTTTAATTTGATACCAGGTGGTTTGATTTGAAAGATATTGGGTTATCTTCCTGGACAACTTAATCTATTGCTTGATATAGGAAATAGCATTGTCCTATTGTAATTTAGAATCAAATGCAGTTTTTAATTTAGACACCGGCTTCTGTCATATATCATAGCCGGTTATGTTAGTAGGTAAAGAAGCAGTTTTATACATCACTATATTTTATGCATTGCTTTACTGCTACGAATATGAAATGAAAATGAAATGATAAATATAATAAAGAAGTTATTCCTGAAAAATATGTACATCATAGTAGGCAATGTTTTAAAACAAGCCATTCGCTTAAGTAAACAAAGATAGAAAATAGAAATAACGATCCCATTCTTCGTGAAAAATACATACGTCCGCCTACGCTTGGAATATCCATTATATTTTACTCCGAGACTGTACACTCAGGGTTGCGATTAGTACTCAAAATTTTGTGCCAAGCGCTAGGGATTTTGTGTGCAAGATTTGGGGAAATCGTGCCGAAAATTGCGTGAACATACAAAATGCATTTCTTAACTTTGCGAAACAGTTTTTGTATTTTTGTGGGGTTTAGACTAAATTCAAATACTTAGCAGAAATATTTTATACTTGAGAGCTTAGTAAGTCTATAAATATAATTGATGAGTGATGGTCAATGTTGACCGTAAAACTGCACAGACTCGTCAAAATATATTTTCTCCATTTTGTAAATTAATACTTTTTTTCTAAATTTTCACCATGAATTAAAAAAAAAAAGTGATAGGACATGAATTGGGCCAACATGATTAGTGGGGTACCAACCTATCAAAAGTTCATTCAACGTGCCAATAGGGCCAACTGTTGTACCCTTGTTTACACTTATATGAATAACTCAATGTGCTTTGTGTCGTTTGTTATGTTTTATTCGATAAATTTACAAAAGCGCTTGAATACTTTTTGCATACCTTTAAGGTTAGGTTAGTAAGGAGGGAGAATATATACTTCTGGCCCGTGCGAGCCATCCAACGCTCTTTTAATGAGTATAATATACGAATAACTTTTCAAAACTTAGTAAAATAAAAGAATATGTAATATAAAATATAAACAATTTATTTTAAATAAAATATTTAAAAGGTGACAAATTGATGTTGTGATAGAAGTACATTAATTGATTGCTAACTTTACAGTTTTATCATTTTAAACACAACTTTGACAGTGCAAATAAGAAATGAAGTAAATTATAATCGGGTAAGTAAATAAAGATGCTTTACAAAAACATAATAGATACACGAGCAGATGATGACAAAAACTGACAACAAAAAAAATAATTGCTTCAAAAATACACTTAAATCAACATTGTTTACTTTAAAGCTCAGAGTCTCGATGCTTTCAATACTATAATAAAGCTTTAACTCAATAAATTACAAGTAGAGTAGTCACAATTTAAGAAATACATATTACGTCATATCCGTTTTGGGCGCTGGAGTCGTCGGATGAGTCCATTATGCCAGCTATAGGGGTGTTTGAATTCAGCGGGTCGTCAGTCGACAATTTCGCATCTGTCAAAATTCAAATTGGTTGTCTGTCTCTGAATTTGTGGGAGTTGATCGCTTTTTACCGGTGTTATTTATTATTATCTAGTGTTACCTACTTCATATAAATAAGTGTTTCTTTCAAACATCTCATACTTCGTTTATAGATAGTGTAAGTTGACTGCATTGCATAAGATTTTTTTTATAGAAATCTCTTTTATAATCAGTTATAAGCTTATGATGGCTGAAACAGTCGCATCAACACCAAAGAAAGTTGGCGTGAAAGGCAAATAATTCATAGCCAGGAAGGGAAATCTTGCGCATGAATTAAAATTTATGAAGGAAGAAGCTGCAAATAATGCTCCAATAATACCTTTGTCGCACTATAAAGAGAGAGTTACTTGCAGCAACGGGAATATCTACATTACATACAGAAGTATTGTCAAGGAAGCCGAGATGTAGATGCAGGAAGAGCTACCTCTTTTAGTAGCCCTGGCAGAAAACGAACACGCCCCAGTCCAAAAATACCCTTCGTATTGAAGATAAACAAACAATTCGTACTATTGTACATAATTTTTATATACATGAAAAAAAGACGACCTACCATAAGAGGTACAAAAATATAATTTCCTTTCTGTTAATTTTTATACAACAGCATTATTATTTAATTATCGGAATTATGAAAAAATTCAAGAAAATGGTATATCCTTCGAAGGAGGTTTGACCACTCTCTCAAATGTTTTAAAAAAGATGGATTTAAGTATGTACTCATACAGAAAATTAATGTATGACAGTAAATTTATATATTTATTCCATTGCAGGTGGCAAAAACTCTGATAAACGGAATTTATTGATGGAAAGCTACGATATACGAGCTAAACGCATAAAATATCTACGCCAACTACAAGTTACCTCCATGAAAATAGACCAATAGTATTTACGATGAGTCATACATTCATAGTTCCCATACACAGCCGAAGAATGAAGATGAAAGGCACCATTAAATTCTTTCTTATTTTTTTTTCTTAAAGGTACAAAATCAGTGACTATCACGATGATATGAATGCGACAAATTTTTAACATGGGTGACAAAACAATTGGTGCCTAATCTTCCACCTAGAAAGTGTTTTGATAGTGGACAATGCGTCTTATCATAATGTAAAACTTCATTATGACCCAACTTCTGGAACAAAAAAAGGCTGAAATGATCAGTGGTGACGGCAAGGAATATATTCTTTGATTCTAGCTTTACAAAACCAGAGCTTTATGGAACTAATAAAGAAAAATTAAAATGAAACGCCACAATTTAAATTAGATAAGTACTAGCATCTCATGGCATAGTGTTCTTAGGCTGCCACCGTACCATCCCGAATTAAAACCCTATTGAGAAAATATGGGCTATTGTAAAAAAACTGGGTCGCTGCAGAAATGTTACTTTTAAGTTAGCCGATGTGGAGGATTAGCTAGAAACAAATTTGCTTCTATAACTCGTGAAGAATGGGAATCTGTTTGTAACCACGTTGATAAAGTTGTAGAAGGACTATTTGGAAACGGAGCACTGTTGGATATGATAACAGATGATGTGTATTTGTTGTGAACACTGAGCGAATCAGAAACTGATGAAGATTTTTATGATGATGACGAGTATGACGATGATGCTGAGAATACAGTGTCGTGATCTTTTAACTCTTAAAGCACCCCTTAGTTTTATTTTTCTGTAAATATAGTTTATTGTTCTTAATCCAGTGCTATAGTATTTAGAAAGGACTTGTGTATTTTATATAATATTTCACCATATAGTATCGTTCATGTACTTTTATTTCATATTTATTCCTGAAAAATGACGATGGTTATTTTGGTGCTTTATTTTTTTAACATAAACAAATAAATACTAATTTATTTAAAATTAAATAATTTAAGCACAAAATTTAAATGTTTATTTTTACCTTCTTAGTGCATGTTCCATGTATCTAAAAACATTCTTTGTTCAATTGAAAATTACGATGTATTATAATTATTATGTAATTTCTATTAACCCAAATATTTTACGAACGGTTTCCAAAATATTGACGTACCCAATAACTAATTTAATAATATATTAATTAATTCAACATTATTATTACATATTAATTTGATTTGCTATTTTTCTGTAGTAACTTCTGTTACTGGCGTGCATTTTCTCTCAAGCACCTCTGTCAATTTAAATCACCTCCGCCACTGATAGCTTCAGTTCGCGTATTCTACGTTGACATTATGATGACGTAATATGTATTTCTTATATTGAGACTACTCTACTGCAATTCACGAGGTTGTAATAAATGTTTTCTCGCTTCATTATAAAAAGTTTCTTGTTGTAACATCAGCTAGATATATAACTATAACTCGGTATTGCGTGTCTTGAGTAAATTTCATTACTTCCATTTCCTGTACATCATGTTGTTACTTTTTTTTTGCTGTTAGTAACCTATTTTTTCCTTTTCTAGTTGTAGTATGGCTAAACCTATATCTTTTATCGCTGATCGCCAATTTGAGGCACGGAATCAAGATGTTCGTGTACCCAAGTAAGTTTGGTGAAGATTGGCTGCTTTCATTTTTTATTGCCTGATCGACTACATCGTCATTATCATTTCCATCTTGTGACATTTGAGATTAACTTAACTCATCAAAAGAATTTTCCTCGGATTTTGTTGCTGTAATTTAATCTTTTAGAAACTAAAGGCTTTTGAAACACTTCTTTTTCTAGGAACCACTTTGTGGCGTTGGAATAGATGTTTATGTAGTTCTGAATTCCACGCAAACTTCTCCATTTATCTCCTACTAGTGTTCCTAAAAGATATAAAACAGACATTAGATAATACACTACTGGAAATGACATATAAATAGCATGAATCGTAGGTACTTATTTATCAACTGATCAATTTTTCAGAAGTTTGGCGCTTTAGCCCTGAATAGGAGTTTCAACAAATTAAAAAATTGTCAGAAAAGTTATTAAATTAATATATTAGAACTACTTCAACCGTTACATATTCTTTCTGAAAAAAGGATTATTATAACATTTGAATTTTCCCTAACTGCATTGGATCGATAGACAGCAAATATATTAGAGTAAATTGCCCTGTGCAATCTGGCACAATGTTTCTTAACTATAATGATCATTTCTCAATTGTTTTAAAATTATGCTAATTATAAATCGTCAAACATTCAAATTGGAGCTTACGATAATCAAAGAGATAAAGACAGAACATAAAACCGTCAGCCTTATTTTAATACTTGTTAGATGGACGACTTAACATTCTCAACATATCTGATACAATTAAATAACATCAGTTTATGAAACCATGACAATACTTTAGCGAGAACACTTTTCAGGAATGGCAATAGAAACTTGTACAGATATAGCTGAGAATGTTGTTAAGTAGTAACTGTTTAATAAATAATCCCCCTTATGTGTATCATTTACGTTATAAATAACGTAAAACGTTAAAAATAACATAACGTATAACATGCAAGCGTCATCATAACCGTTGCAATGAATTTCCGTATGTTGTATCACTATACGTTATCCCACGTGTTAAAATTAAAACGTTATTAGAGGAAAAAAGTATAGAGATGGGAAACGTTTAACAACGGAGACAGCTTTATGCGTGATTCCGAAAGAATAATTGCGACGCAAGCGTAGCGGTTAGTGTGGTAGTAGTGTAGAGTCGTTAATTTTGAAAAAACTATTTATACAAATTCATTTCAGAAGCGAACATTAAGATTAAAATATTAAAAGAATTCCGCTTTATTACTTATAAATATTGACTATTTCACGCCAAAAATATCTAAACAAGCGCCATCTACAGAGTCAAACTTCAGTTACTCAAGGAATAAATAAAATATAAAAATGTCAAAACTAAAGAAATCCGAAATATTTGTTGTAATGAAACGCTGTCAAGGATATTATTAATAAATTAATTACAAGAGAAAGTGCTAATTCCTGCCAATTCAGTATGATAAATTAACGTTACTTTTAACGCGAACAGTCACATAAAAGATGTGTGTTAGGTTATGTTGAATGTATGGTCGGTGCTGTGAAGTAAAACCCGGTTAAAATTAATAAGTGAAGTGTTTTTATTTATTATCATCTTCCAAGGCAACACAAAGAGAGACAGAGTTCGAAACGAGGTAGTAAGAACAGATTTAAAACCGATCCAAAACAGTATAGAGAAACAACTAACGTGGTTTGGACACTTAATTCGACTGAAGGAGCAGAGGTAAACATAGTCACAGAGGAAGAGAATAAGAGGGAGATCATGCTAAAGTTAAAGTGGAACAACGTGATGGGTTAGTGCTTAGAGGAGAGAGGCTTGGATTGGAACAGCAGAAACGTGCTACCAAGGAACAGGAAACATTGAGCAAATTTGTATATCAGTGAAAGTATTAAACACCTTACATCTTGGGGTATATACAAGGTTATTATACAGTGTGTTCACGGGAACATTCTACAATAGCTAACTTTTTTGTTTTCAAAGATGCAGAGTCGGTTAAATGGAGAAAGTTCGTGCACTTTTCCATCTGCATTTCGTGCTATGGTAAAAAAACAAAAGAGCGCTTGGTTGCTAAGATCGAACTAAAGCATGTATTTTTTAAATGGGACACCCAGTATATTTTTCCATTTTTGAGTTTCTCTAATCATTGACTATAAGAAAGTATAAACGGCTTTTCTGTAAAATCACCTTTACGGAGGTTATTAAGAAAAATCATGTTCAGTACATTCGAGGTGTTCACGAAACATTCTACAATAGCTAACTTTTTTTTTTTTAGAGATACAGAGTCGTTAAATGGAGAAAGTTCGTGCACTTTTCCATCTGCATTTTGTGCTATGGCATGAAAAAACAAAAGACGCTTGTTGCTAAGATACGACTAAAGCATGTATTTTTTAAATGGGACACCCAGTATATTTTTCCATTTTTGAGTTTCTTCTAATCATGACTATAAGAAAGTATTAAACGATTTCTATAAAATCACGTTTACAGAGTTATAAAGAAATCATGTTCAGTACATTCGAGGTGTTCACAAAACATTCTACAATAGCTAACTTTTTTATTTTTAGAATACAGAGTCGGTTAAATGGAGAAAGTTCGTGCACTTTTCCATCTGCATTTTGTGCTATGGCATGAAAAACAAAGAGCGCTGGTTGCTCAGAATACGACTAAAGCAGTATTTTTTAAATGGGACACCCAGTATATTTTTTCTTTTTGAGTTTTCTAATCATTGACTATAAGAAAGTATTAACGACTTTTCTATAAAAATCACGTTTACGAGAGTTATAAAGAAAATCATGTTCAGTACATTCGAGGTGTTCACGAAACATTCTACAATAGCTAACTTTTTTATTGTTAGAGATACAGAGTCGGTTAAATGGAGCAAGTTCGTGCACTTTTCCATCTGCATTTTGTGCTATGGCATGAAAACAAAAGAGCGCTTGGTTGCTAAGATACGACTAAGAATGTATTTTTTTAAATGGACACCAGTATATTTTCCATTTTGATTTCTCTAATCATTGACTATAAGAAAGTTATTAAACGACTTTTCTGTAAAATCACCTTTACGAGAGTTATAAAGAAAATCATGTTAGTACATTCGAGGGTTCACGAAACATTCTACAATAGCTAACTTTTTTATTTTAGAGATACAGAGTCGCGTTAAATGAGAAAGTTCGTGCACTTTTCCATCTGCATTTTGTGCTATGCATGAAAAACAAAAGAGCGCTTTGTTGCTAAGATACGACTAAAGCATGTATTTTTTTAAATGGGCACCCAGTATATTTTTTCCATTTTTGAGTTTCTCTAATCATTGACTATAAGAAAGTATAAACGACTTTTCTATAAAATCACGTTTACGAGAGTTATAAAGAAAATCATGTTCAGTACATTCGAGGTGTTCACAAAACATTCTACAATAGCTAACTTTTTTATTTTTAGAGATACAGAGTCGGTAAATGGAGAAAGTTCGTGCACTTTTCCATCTGCTTTTTGTGCTATGGCATGAAAAACAAAGAGCGCTTGGTTGCTAAGATACGACTAAAAGCATGTATTTTTTTAAATGGACACCAGTATATTTTTCCATTTTGAGTTTCTCTAATCATTGACTATAAGAAAGTATTAAACGACTTTTCTGTAAAATCACGTTTACGAGAAGTTATAAAGAAAAATCATGTTCAGTACATTCGAGGTGTTCACGAAACATTCTACAATAGCTAACTTTTTATTGTTAGAGTTACAGAGTCGGTTTAAATGGAGAAAGTTCGTGCACTTTTCCATCTGCAATTTGTGCTATGGCATGAAAAACAAAAGAGCGCTTGGTTGCTAAGATACGACTAAAGAATGTATTTTTTTAAATGGACACCCAGTATATTTTTCCATTTTTGAGTTTCTCTAATCATTGACTATAAGAAAGTATTAAACGACTTTTCTATAAAATCACGTTACGAAGTTATTAAAGAAAATCATGTTCAGTACATTCGAGGTGTTCACAAAACATTCTACAATGGCGACCGCTTGGTTGCTAAGGATACGACTATAGCATGTATTTTTTAAATGGGAAACACACTTAAGAAATAAGTAGCCTTAGCCGCTTGAAACAGCATTTCCAAAACACTGTAATTGACGTGGTATGTCAAAATTGTAAATTATAATTTCTATTATAATGTATTCCTATCAGGAGAAATATGAAATGATAAAGTGCTATAATGTGTGTAATGAAACAGTCGTGAAGCAGCCGAATGTATTCGCAAAGATACCCAGCGGTTGTATGTCCACACCACACATATTTGCAAATTTTGTCATAAGACTGCGAACTACGGGATCCTTTGACAGGCAGAAACGCTATGTTTCTAATGAAAATATGGAAATTATTATTGATTTTTTGATCAAAAATCCTTCGTTTCGGTGAGAGATGCTGCGCGGGATGTAATTTGTCAATTGGTTACGTGCATAAAATTTGAAGAAACACAAATACAAAGCATTCAAAATTCATTCAGTACAAGCCCTTTATCCTGGAGATGCACAACGTAGATTAAATTTTTGTAATTTTTTTTCAAAATTTGCAAGTAGACTTGACTTTCATAAAAATATTTTATGGACCGACGAAACAAATTTTTCCAATTGCGGCATGTTTAATCGGAAAAACAAACACGTGTGGGGCGTAGGAAAAACCAGAAAATAATGTTCAAGTAGTGCGCATCAAAACCGATTCAGTGTTAATGTATGGTGGGTGTAATAGAAAACTTCATTGTTGGACCACATTTTATGAAGGAACATTAACAGCTGTGCGGTATTTAAACTTCCTACAGAACGATTTATTTACTTATTTGGAACATCTACCATTAGAAATTCGTCGTAAAATAATTTTCCACCACGACGGAGCACCAGCACATAATGCACTTGCTGTTACACAATATTTAAACCAGCATTTTGATCATTGGATCGCCAATCGAGGCCCGATATTATGGCGCTAGGTCACCCGACTTAAATCCCTTGGATTTCTTTTTGGGGAGCTATTAAAACACAGTCTATGATACACCATCCGTTGATTTGGAAAATTTAAAAAATCAAATTACACAGTGTATTCGTGATTTTAAGGACAAACATTGCGGAAGGTACGCAGTAATCTGTGCGGAAGGGTAAACCTGTGCAGAGAAAGTAATGGCAGTTATTTTGAAGCAAAAATTTAAAACATTTCTTGTTGTCTTTTACTTAATATACAATTTTTTTCTTCGTTTAATATCTGCTTTCCATTTGTTGTAATTAGTATGTAATTAGTAAACACGACCCCGTTATTTAGGTGAAGATTACATTCAAGCGGCACCACTTAAAACCACGATTAATACAAAAGTGTCTATCTACACCGTCAGTGATAGTTTGTAACATCAAAAACCAAAAAATTGGCCATTGTAGAATGTTTGTGAACACCTCGAATGTACTGAATATGATTTTCTTTATAACTCTCGTAAACGTGATTTTACAGAAAAGTCGTTTTATACTTTCTTATAGCCAATGATTAGAGAAACTCAAAAATGGAAAAATATACTGGGTGTCCCATTTAAAAAAATACATGCTTTAGTCGTATCTTAGCAACCAAGCGCTCTTTTGTTTTTCATGCCATAGCACAAAATGCAGATGGAAAAGTGCACGAACTTTCTCCATTTAACCGACTCTGTATCTCTAAAAATAAAAAAGTTAGCTATTGTAGAATGTTTCGTGAACACCTCGAATGTACTGAACATGATTTTCTTTATAACTCTCGTAAACGTGATTTTACAGAAAAGTCGTTTTATACTTTCTTATAGCCAATGATTAGAGAAACTCAAAAATGGAAAAATATACTGGGTGTCCCATTTAAAAAAATACATTCTTTAGTCGTATCTTAGCAATCAAGCGCTCTTTTGTTTTTTATACCATAGCACGAAATGCAGATGGGAAAGTGCACGAACTTTCTCCATTTAACCGACTCTGTATCTTTGAAAACAAAAAAGTTAGCTATTGTAGAATGTTCCCGTGAACACACTGTATACGTCACCTCCCTTTTAAATGCTAGTATCCCTACATAGTCAAAATTAAATAATTAAAAACTCTTTGTTTTTTTTGTGTTTATTAAAAACAAGTTTGTAGAATAATATAAGCATATATATTTATGACAGATGTTGCGAATACTTTTACGTGAAGTTCCATATCTTTGTTTAATAATGCTTTCCTCTTGAATTTTTAGTAATTTGACTTGCACGTGCCTTATATTTACTAGACCATTATTTCCTTCCGGAATTATTCAGCTTACAACAGATTGTTCTCCCGTCACTTAAAAATCTTGTCTCACGCACTTCTGGTAACCATTGTGTGCGTAAAAATAGTTAAATCCTTAACTATTCTAATAATACTTCGAAAATATAGTATTTTCATGTTTGAACAAATATTCTACGTTTAAGTGCTATTATAGTGTTTATCTTTATTGCTGTATGAATGGTTGTATTTGTTAGGTAAGCACACCGTATTCTAGTAATCTACCTATAAATAATTTTATGAAAATGTCAAGAAGTAGTTCAAAGAATTTTGCAAGTCAGGTTCAGGTCTATTTCAATTACAGAATTATTCCTACAAAAACACTAATAATCTTTTTATGTAATGTACATTTTGATTACCTATTTCACAGGTAGTGTTATCGTTAACAGTTAAAAGTTGCTCTAATAAACCAACAGCCAACAAATTCTTGAAGTCATTACTCATTTTCAAAAATGCATGTTATTTTATAACGTACACTTATCGGATACAGCATACCACTTCACACTGAAATAACGTAAATACGTTATATTTGTTGATAACGTACACGTTATTAATAACGTATGTGATACAACATAAGAGGGAATATCATTATTGTGAAAGAAAGCATCGTGTATCATATACACACTATAATATTAAAAAAATATGGCACCAAGTGATATTGGAAGAAGTAACCAAACTGCTACAAATATTCCCAATCTGTTTAAAACATATCTTTGTTGCAACCCAATTTGAATATAAAATTTGTTTTTCTTTAAATTATTTATTATTATTTATAACCCTAAATTAATACAATTTGCATAAATGAAAATTAAAACTGTCACTTACGTGTCGTATTTAATTTGGCAGCCACACCATCTCATAAATTGTGAAGAACAAATCTATTATGATGGTTTTTATCTTTTTTGCTGCCGCAAACTCTTCACTAATTAAACTGCTGACGCCTATACCAATCAATCTTGATAACAGCAAAGGAAACGTGTAAATCTATTATCACCACCCTTATCGTTTATGACAGCTCCAACATAAACATACGCTGATGGCCATCATTATACAATAGTTTCTTCACGATATTTTTCTTCAGAACCTAACATAAGTGGTGTTTTACAATTTATTGTTGCGCCGTTAAAGCTGCACCATTTTCTAACAGTATCTCCAAGATACTTAACCTATCAGTTTTAGAAGCGAACATAAGCGGTGTTTTACCATCTGTGGTTGTACTGTTGACGTTGGCACCTTTTTGCAATAGTATCTTCACTACGTCTGTATTACCCTCTTGAGAAGCGAACATAAGCGGTGTTTTACCATCTGTAGTTACGCTGTTGACGTTAGCACCGTTTTCCAATAGCGTCTTTGCGATGAAAACGCTACCCCCTTCAGAAGCGAACATAAGCGGTGTTTTATCATCTGTTGTTGCACTATTGATGTTGGCACCTTTTTGCAATAGTATCTTCACTACGTCTGTATTACCCTCTTGAGAAGCGAACATAAGCGGTGTTTTACCATCTGTAGTTACGCTGTTGACGTTAGCACCGTTTTCCAATAGCGTCTTTGCGATGAAAACGCTACCCCCTTCAGAAGCGAACATAAGCGGTGTTCTACCATCTGTGGTTGCACTGTTGATGTTGGCACCTTTTGCAATAGTATCTTCACTACGTCTGCATTACCCTCTTGAGAAGCGAACATAAGCGGTGTTTTACCATCTGTAGTTACGCTGTTGACGTTAGCACCGTTTTCCAATAGTGTCTTTGCGATGAAAAACGCTACCCCCTTCAGAAGCGAACATAAGCGGTGTTTATCATCTGTTGTTGCACTGTGATGTTGGCACTTTTTGCAATAGTCTCTTCACTACGTCTGTATTACCCTCTTGAGCAGCGAACATAAGCGGTGTTTTATCATCTGTAGTTACGCTGTTGAGGTTAGCACCGTTTTCCAATAGCGTCTTTGCGATGTAAACGCTATCCCCTTCAGAAGCGAACATAAGCGGTGTTTTATGATCTGTTGTTGCACTGTCGATGTTGGCACCTTTTTGCTATAGTATCTTCACTACGTCTGTATTACCCTCTTGAGCAGCGAACATAAGCGGTGTTTTACCATCTGTAGTTACGCTATTGACGTTAGCACCGTTTTCCAATAGTGTCTTTGCCATGAAAACGCTACCCCCTTCAGAAGCGAACATAAGCGGTGTTTTACCATCTGTTGTTGCACTGTTGATGTTGGCACCTTTTTGCAATAGTATCTTCACTACGTCTGTATTACCCTCTTGAGAAGCGAACATAAGCGGTGTTTTACCATCTGTAGTTACGCTGTTGACGTTAGCACCGTTTTCCAATAGCGTTTTTGCGATGAAAACGCTACCCCCTTCAGAAGCGAACATAAGCGGTGTTTTACCATCTGTTGTTGCACTGTTGATGTTGGCACCTTTTTGCAATAGTATCTTCACTACGTCTGTATTACCCTCTCGAGAAGCGAACATAAGCGGTGTTTTACCATCTGTAGTTACGCTGTTGACGTTAGCACCGTTTTCCAATAGCGTCTTTGCGATGAAAACGCTACCCCCTTCAGAAGCGAACATAAGCGGTGTTTTATCATCTGTTGTTGCACTATTGATGTTGGCACCTTTTTGCAATAGCATCTTCACTACGTCTGTATTACCCTCTTGAGAAGCGAACATAAGCGGTGTTTTACCATCTGTAGTTACGCTGTTGACGTTAGCACCGTTTTCCAATAGCGTTTTTGCGATGAAAACGCTACCCCTTCAGAAGCGAACATAAGCGGTGTTCTACCATCTGTGGTTCACTGTTGATGTTGGCACCTTTTGCAATAGCATCTTCACTACGTCTGTATTACCTCTCGAGAAGCGAACATAAGGCGTGTTTACCATCTGTAGTTACGCTGTTGACGTTAGCACCGTTTTCCAATAGCGTCTTTGCGATGAAAACGCTACCCCCTTCAGAAGCGAACATAAGCGGTGTTCTACCATCTGTGGTTGCACTGTTGATGTTGGCACCTTTTTGCAATAGTATCTTCACTACGTCTGTATTACCCTCTTGAGAAGCGAACATAAGCGGTGTTTTACCATCTGTAGTTACGCTGTTTACGTTAGCACCGTTTTCCAATAGCGTCTTTGCGATGAAAACGCTACCCCCTTCAGAAGCGAACATAAGCGGTGTTCTACCATCTGTGGTTGCACTGTTGATGTTGGCACCTTTTTGCAATAGTATCTTCACTACGTCTGTATTACCCTCTTGAGAAGCGAACATAAGCGGTGTTTTACCATCTGTAGTTACGCTGTTGACGTTAGCACCGTTTTCCAATAGCGTCTTTGCGATGTAAACGCTATCCCCTTCAGAAGCGAACATAAGCGGTGTTTTATGATCTGTTGTTGCACTGTCGATGTTGGCACCTTTTTGCTATAGTATCTTCACTACGTCTGTATTACCCTCTTGAGCAGCGAACATAAGCGGTGTTAACCATCTGTAGTTACGCTGTTGACGTTAGCACCGTTTTCCAATAGTGTCTTTGCGATGAAAACACTACCCCCTTCAGAAGCGAACATAAGCGGTGTTTTACTATCTGTTGTTGCACTGTTGATGTTGGCACCTTTTTGCAATAGTATCTTCACTACGTCTGTATTACCCTCTCGAGAAGCGAACATAAGCGGTGTTTTACCATCTGTAGTTACGCTGTTGACGTTGGCACCGTTTCCAATAGCGTCTTTGCGATGAAAACGCTACCCCCTTCAGAAGCGAACATAAGCGGTGTTTTACCATCTGTTGTTGCACTGTTGATGTTGGCACCTTTTTGCAATAGTATCTTCACTACGTCTGTATTACCCTCTCGAGAAGCGAACATAAGCGGTGTTTTACCATCTGTAGTTACGCTGTTGACGTAGCACGTTTTCCAATAGCGTCTTTGCGATGAAAACGCTACCCCCTTCCGAAGCGAACATAAGCGGGGTTTTATCATCTGTTGTTGCACTATTGATGTTGGCACCTTTTTGCAATAGTATCTTCACTACGTCTGTATTACCCTCTTGAGAAGCGAACATAAGCGGTGTTTTACCATCTGTAGTTACGCTGTTGACGTTAGCACCGTTTTCCAATAGTGTCTTTGCGATGAAAACGCTACCCCCTTCAGAAGCGAACATAAGCGGTGTTCTACCATCTGTGGTTGCACTGTTGATGTTGGCACCTTTTTGCAATAGCATCTTCACTACGTCTGTATTACCCTCTCGAGAAGCGAACATAAGCGGTGTTTTACCATCTGTAGTTACGCTGTTGACGTTAGCACCGTTTTCCAATAGCGTCTTTGCGATGAAAACGCTACCCCCTTCAGAAGCGAACATAAGCGGTGTTCTACTATCTGTGGTTGCACTGTTGATGTTGGCACCTTTTTGCAATAGTATCTTCACTACGTCTGTATTACCCTCTTGAGAAGCGAACGTAAGCGGTGTTTTACCATCTGTAGTTACGCTGTTTACGTTAGCACCGTTTTCCAATAGCGTCTTTGCGATGAAAACGCTACCCCCTTCAGAAGCGAACATAAGCGGTGTTCTACCATCTGTGGTTGCACTGTTGATGTTGGCACCTTTTTGCAATAGTATCTTCACTACGTCTGTATTACCCTCTTGAGAAGCGAACATAAGCGGTGTTTTACCATCTGTAGTTACGCTGTTGACGTTAGCACCGTTTTCCAATAGCGTCTTTGCGATGTAAACGCTATCCCCTTCAGAAGCGAACATAAGCGGTGTTTTATGATCTGTTGTTGCACTGTCGATGTTGGCACCTTTTGCTATAGTATCTTCACTACGTCTGTATACCCTCTTGAGCAGCGAACATAAGCGGTGTTTAACCATCTGTAGTTACGCTGTTGACGTTAGCACCGTTTTCCAATAGTGTCTTTGCGATGAAAACACTACCCCCTTCAGAAGCGAACATAAGCGGTGTTTTACTATCTGTTGTTGCACTGTTGATGTTGGCACCTTTTTGCAATAGTATCTTCACTACGTCTGTATTACCCTCTCGAGAAGCGAACATAAGCGGTGTTTTACCATCTGTAGTTACGCTGTTGACGTTGGCACCGTTTTCCAATAGCGTCTTTGCGATGAAAACGCTACCCCCTTCAGAAGCGAACATAAGCGGTGTTTTACCATCTGTTGTTGCACTGTTGATGTTGGCACCTTTTTGCAATAGTATCTTCACTACGTCTGTATTACCCTCTCGAGAAGCGAACATAAGCGGTGTTTTACCATCTGTAGTTACGCTGTTGACGTTAGCACCGTTTTCCAATAGCGTCTTTGCGATGAAAACGCTACCCCCTTCCGAAGCGAACATAAGCGGTGTTTTATCATCTGTTGTTGCACTGTTGATGTTGGCACCTTTTTGCAATAGTATCTTCACTACGTCTGTATTACCCTCTCGAGAAGCGAACATAAGCGGTGTTTTACCATCTGTAGTTACGCTGTTGACGTTAGCACCGTTTTCCAATAGTGTCTTTGCGATGAAAACGCTACCCCTTCAGAAGCGAACATAAGCGGTGTTTTATCATCTGTTGTTGCACTGTTGATGTTGGCATCTTTTTGCAATAGTATCTTCACTGCGTCTGTATTACCCTCTTGAGCAGCGAACATAAGCGGTGTTTTACCATCTGTAGTTACGCTGTTGACGTTAGCACCGTTTTCCAATAGTGTCTTTGCGATGAAAACGCTACCCCCTTCAGAAGCGAACATAAGCGGTGTTTTATCATCTGTTGTTGCACTGTTGATGTTGGCACCTTTTTGCAATAGTATCTTCATTACGTCTGTATTACGATCTCGAGAAGCGAACATAAGCGGTGTTTTACCATCTGTAGTTACGCTGTTGACGTTAGCACCGTTTTCCAATAGTGTCTTTGCGATGAAAACGCTACCCCCTTCAGAAGCGAACATAAGCGGTGTTTTATCATCTGTTGTTGCACTGTTGATGTTGGCACCTTTTTGCAATAGTATCTTCACTGCGTCTGTATTACCCTCTTGAGCAGCGAACATAAGCGGTGTTTTACCATCTGTAGTTACGCTGTTGACGTTAGCACCGTTTTCCAATAGTGTCTTTGCGATGAAAACGCTACCCCCTTCAGAAGCGAACATAAGCGGTGTTTTATCATCTGTTGTTGCACTGTTGATGTTGGCACCTTTTTGCAATAGTATCTTCACTACGTCTGTATTACCCTCTCGAGAAGCGAACATAAGCGGTGTTTTACCATCTGTAGTTACGCTGTTGACGTTAGCACCGTTTTCCAATAGTGTCTTTGCGATGAAAACGCTACCCCCTTCAGAAGCGAACATAAGCGGTGTTTTATCATCTGTTGTTGCACTGTTGATGTTGGCACCTTTTTGCAATAGTGTCTTCACTACGTCTGTATTACCCTCTCGAGAAGCGAACATAAGCGGTGTTTTACCATCTGTAGTTACGCTGTTGACGTTAGCACCGTTTTCCAATAGCGTCTTTGCGATGAAAACGCTACCCCATTCAGAAGCGAACATAAGCGGTGTTCTACCATCTGTGGTTACACTGTTGATGTTGGCACCTTTTTGCAATAGTATCTTCACTGCGTCTGTATTACCCTCTTGAGCAGCGAACATAAGCGGTGTTTTACCATCTGTAGTTACGCTGTTGACGTTAGCACCGTTTTCCAATAGTGTCTTTGCGATGAAAACGCTACCCCCTTCAGAAGCGAACATAAGCGGTGTTTTATCATCTGTTGTTGCACTGTTGATGTTGGCACCTTTTTTCAATAGTATCTTCACTACGTCTGTATTACCCTCTTGAGCAGCGAACATAAGCGGTGTTTTACCATCTGTAGTTACGCTGTTGACGTTAGCACCGTTTTCCAATAGCGTCTTTGCGATGAAAACGCTACCCCCTTCAGAAGCGAACATAAGCGGTGTTTTACCATCTGTTGTTGCACTGTTGATGTTGGCACCCTTTTGCAATAGTATCTTCCCTACGTCTGCATTACCCCCTTCAGAAGCGAGCATAAGCGGTGTTTTACCCGATTCGTCTATGCCATTGACGTCAGCGCCGTTTTCTAAAATTAACCCTACGATTTCTGAACTCTTTTCACTGGCATCATAACGAAGTGCGTCAACTGCAAGGAATAAAAGATCTAGCATATCTTTTCCTGGCTGCTGACGCGAATCCCGTTTTCCAACAACAATTTCGTGATACGTACATTTCCGTAATGAGCAGCTATATGCACACCGTTTTTCGTAATGATTTCTGATATTTATCTTTGAATCGTTTCTAGTAACATTTCGTAGTATCTATACACACCTCTGCATTCATAACGTTATAATGTAGTGGTGTGCAGCCAAAACTGTCTACAGCATGCACCTGATTATTTCTACTACTTCACATTGCCGTATATGCACCGACGTGTAGGGGAGTCATTTTTCTGTTATTGTTCAAGTATAACATACCTATTGCTAATATTGGATAGATACCATTATATTTAATGTCTTCAATGTAAAGCAAATCACGGATCATGTCTATGCTATACCTTTTTACGGCTAACCGGTACATTCTTGTTACGTCATAATCGCTAAGGAGATTTACACATTCGCTATCTATCCGTAATTTTTGTGCTATGCAATTTACATATACTTCCCATACTAGGATTGAAACATTTTCAAACAGCATATAATGTATATTGTGTCCCTGATATGAATGTTGTACCCAATTCCATTGCATGAGACTATCAGGTTGTGTGAAATTGATTGGAAATTTGCACATACGCAAATGATAATACTATGGCGGACCAAAGAGGTTCTGGTTGATGTGCAGCGGCCACATGAATAGCCATTCGGCCCAGGGCGTCAGTTCTTTCCAAATGTGAGCGATCTGTGGCATACATTTTCATTTGTTCTTTATTTAGTGTTAAGACAGCTTTATGTAATTCTATATGTTCGCAAAGGATATCTAAGATATACAGTTTCCTCTGTTTTCTCATTTCTTGATAAATTTTCTTAGCAGTGTCGTTTGTCTTATTTATGATTATCCAATCAGCTGTCAGATACTCAGCGAATGTCTCATGGACAAATGTAGGATACCCTTTCTTATCGATAGACAGAACCACGCCTAATTTCAATTCATTAGTCAGTTCGCTTTTGTCTTCCAATTCGAGCAATTCTTTCACTATTTCTGTACCAAGTATCCTCATTAGTGCTAAGTGAAAATGCAATTCCCGAACAGGCTTTAAATGACATTCTTTGTTGGATGCATGCTCTTTGGAGAAATTCCTTTGGAAGTATTGTTCCATCTTTATCTCTATGACTTTTTGGAATAAAATTAATCTACTGAAACGTTCCAAATTCACGTTACCTTCAGAAATAGTCATTAAAAGGTTTAAGTATAGAGGATTTCGTGAGAATTCGTCTGGGACATTCTTTAGTACTTCTTCATTAAGCCTGGAATTCTTAACGTATTCCCTACACGCGTTCGCTCCTAAAAAGTCTACCTTCAAAATTCTAGTCTCGAAATTGCCCATGAGGATATAATTTGCAATTGTTCTGGAGGCAATAATTATTTGTACATTGGCAGCAGCTAAATTTCGTATAAAATGTAAAACGTTTTCTTTGTAGATAGGCAATACCTCGTCGAATGAATCTAAAAGTAATAATATCCTATCTTTTCTTTGGAATAAAGCAGACAGAAGCTCCTTATATCGTTTGTTTTTTGACTGATTCAACAGGAAATCTAATGAGATATTAGACGGTACCAACTTATTTTTTTCTAAGACACGACTGTAGTCGACCAAATTATAAAACAAAATGTACTTTTCCATGCCATGATTATTGAATATCGATTGAAGAAGATACGACTTCCCTATGCCTGGCTCCCCAGTTAATATGGTAATTCCGTCTGTGACTTCTGTCAAAACGTTTTCTTCTGCGATCTCTCGTCCATTATACAATATGTGGTCAGCTAACCCTTCCCAATTTTTGCATTTGCGTAAGTTCATATTCGTGCCTTCAATATGAATATGAAGTAACGGACACAAATTCGATGCCTTCTCCCAGTATTCTTCTACATCTTCATCCCCAACATCGATGAAGATATTTTTACTTTCAAACTTGACATCATTAGGCGCTTTTATCATACGTATTTCCTTCTCTAGATAACTGACGTCCGCACCAGAAAAGAAGTAAATGCCTTTTGTTTCCGAATCAAAAATAGATTTTGATACCACAGCACTGCGTAGAATTCTTGGAATATAATTTTGCTGGATGATTTTTAAGCAGGGTCCAATAATCGGTACAGGATTACCTTCTAAAACGTAGACATCTTCTTCATCTTGGTCCACAAAGAAATCTTTTAGTATGGACTTGTTCCCTTTCGTTAAAACCAAATTTTCATTTTTTGACGATGTGACACAGTGATAGATTTCACAATTTTTGAGGTTTGGATTGTCCTCTATTTGTTTACGATACTCCGTAATCTTTTCTGACGAACACCGTAATGCTACATTACCTATTACCTTATTAATGCTCATGATATTATATTCCGCGGTAGAAGTAGGATCTTCTATCAAAAATATCATATCGTGGTAGCCGTCTAAACATTCTTTACTTAGGTAAGCTTCTCTAGTTTTTATTAGGTGTATTAAGTGGAACATGACAACGTTTTTGTTAATTCTTCATGGCGACTTACGAGCTATGCAGCTTGATTGGCTTCCTGCCCTGTAGAGATACTGAAATGTTCTTCAGTAATTCATCCCTTAATTCGAGATTTTTAATGTCGCTTATGTGGGCAAAAACTTTTAACTGGTAATCAATGTATTCTTCTAATTCACTTGCTACATTTTCCGTTACTATAATGAAGTTTTTATTCAGATGTGCATAACTTTTTAACACAGGTAGATTGTCATCGCTCCTCAAAATAAGAGGTAATTCACGACATTTCCATAATTCTACAACAAGTGCTTTTAGTGTGGTTGGGGGATCAATCCAGTGTCTAATTCTATCAGTTACGCCTGCTGTAAAAAGCTTTTTGAACTCACTGATGATGTTTGGATCTAAAGGACTTGTTTTGTAGGTGCTCCAGTTAACGCTGTTATTGAGCAGGCGATTCAATTCCTGCGCGAAACATCCATACAAACTTTTTTCAATGTTTTTTTCAGCCTTGACGATTGTGACATTATGCTGCAATGTCAGTTTATGCCACATTGCAGCTTGTGAATCGTGGAGTTGAATAATGTTTGCGGGAGGTATTATGTGATCTGAGAGATGAATTTTTAATAATTCCGTTTCGAAAACCTCTTTAGACAGTCCCCTTTTCCACAGTACGTCTTTCTCAAAAAATCCATCAACATAATTCAAAATAGCGCTCACATCCGCCATTTTACAAGAGGTCTTTATACTGTCTCTAATTTTATTATTATTAGGTTGGCATAAGTACAAATGGAAATTGTTCAAGAAATCTTCATCCGTTTTGTTTACAGGTTTCGCATATGTCAATGCATGGCAATTTGAAAAAGAAAGCCCGGATTTCTGCCATTGGCTGGTCGGATTACGCCCATGTATTGTGTAGTAATCTGCCTTGTGAACTCTATTGATGCAAAAGTAGCAGAAACGAATATTGGCAATACTAATTCTTTCTATGGTTTCAAGTCCTCCTGCATTAAATATCCTATTATAACCTTTTAGATATTTTTCCACATCGATTGTTTCTCCTTTACCGATATGTTTCAACTGCATGGCAAATGCGTAGGCAGTACTATCTCTTTAAACCACACTTTAGCCACCACATCGTCGAAAGTTTAGCTTCTTTTATATTGTGAATACGCAGTAATTTTCTATTTCTTTGTTATTTGACAGAGTGGCAGCAACCAGCGTCGCAACTGAGATTTCATATTTGGTTCCTACATCAGAAGTTGCGGTTCTAGTGGATTCAGCTTCTTTTGAGCAGTATTTCCTATTGCTGACATGTTCGTACCTGTAATAGAGAATTGATTGTTTAAAAGCAGACACCAGCTACATAATTTCGTGAGTTTAATAAGATATATATAGTAGAAATCATGAATGTTTGCAGTTACGTCATTAACTGATCAGTAAAGTAAAGCCTAGCGTGGTTTCAGAAAAAAATACCACATAAGTCGTAGTTATTTAAGCTATACGTTCATATTTTATGAAGTATCAATAAACTAGTTGAAATAAGATAGAATACGGTCGAGTAATGCGTAAATAATGTTTACTACAGTGCATGTAACCACAATTTTAACCCATTTTACCGCTTCGTTGACATTTTATAGCCGCTTTTTACTGGTTTTTACTGTTTATTTGCCCTTCTTTAGTTTTGAATTTTTATTTACATACTTCTATAATTTCTTGCGCCAAAAGTTCTGTTCCGAGCAATAGTGAAGTAAATCGTTTAGATTGTAGTAAGTTTAGCGGTGTTAAAGAAACATACAAAAACTTAAAACATTTTTAGGTTACAGTTCAAGATGCTCGGAAACGACTTAGTGTTTGTTGCCAAGAGTTGGTCAGTCGTTTGTTAGTGTATTTCGAGGAGGAAAAACGAAATGGAAGCCTTTAATATCTGTGATGAGATCCATGAGGTAAATTATAATTAGTTAGTATTAAATTAAAACTTACATACAAATTGTAGAGAGTTGCGAATGCTTTGGGCGTTTCTATGGGTACCGTCTACAACCTAAAGCGCAAGAAAGAAACTATATCTGCTGTTCCTTCATCGAGTACTTCAACAGCCCTGTACAAGCCACGATTGATGCCCAAACCACGTGAAGTGTCAGAGAGAAACAAAATGGATGTGCGTAAAGTAATTTATGAGATATACACTGACAATAAGTACATTTATGCAATTAAATTTCAATTCTAATTTAACAGATTTCTATAGAGTAAAGTGTCCTAAAATGACATTGCATGTACAATGACATAGTGGTCTTTATTTTGAAACTAGCCACCTAGCGAAAAAGTAATGTTCTGCCGAGTAAAAGCCATCTAAACTTCGTATTTGCAATCTATTCTCCAGTTTGTCGCTGCGATATATAGCGGTTAATCTCACAGAGTGTTTTAGTGGCGGGAGAAAATTTTGGCGTGCTGTGGTGCAAGTGTCTTCTTTTGGGAACCTGTGTACTTTTCGAAGTGAAATTACTACTACATTGCAGCGTATACTGCAAGTGCACATAAGCAAATTGTGATTCATGATCAGCTGAAAAGAACAGGTAGGGAGAAGGACTTTGTGCTATTGCGTATAAAATAACATACCCACGCATAAAGGTAAAATGACATACTATGTCATTTTACAATCACGTACTTGAAATCAGTCCGCATTTGCTAATAACATCTTTTTGATTTTTTATAGCTGCAGAATGGTGAGCAAATGTCACCGGACCTCAACTAGATAATCCTGGAATGGAGAGGTAATGTTAAATGCCATTAACGCTGTAAAAAGTGGTCGGATGGGATGGCTGAAAGCAGCCAAATTCTTCAACGTCCCTCAGGCAACATTAAGACGAAGAGCAAATGACTTCAATAAGAGAGCCAAAGGCTGTGCCAAAGGTTCTGGGACGATTTTCAACAACATTTAATGAAGCCGAATAAAAAGAGTTTGTGGAACATATACTATTACTAGAGTCTAGATTATTTGGGATAACTACCAATGAAATGCAAGTACCTAACTTGCATTTGAATATGCTACTAAAAATGGCATACCGAATAGATTCAAAGATCGCAGCGCAGGATGTGAATGGCTAAGAGGGTTTCGTATGCGACATCCGGAAGTATCTTTAAGACAACCGGAACCTGTATCTGCTGCTAGAGCAATGACCTTTAACAGACCACAAATTCAATTTTTTTTTGATACGCTGGAAAAAAAAATACTTGAGAAGGTGAAAATTGATGTTCGTATTTACAATATGGACGAAACTGGTTTGTCGACAGTGCAAAACTGTTAAAAATGTTTGCAAAAATCGGAAGAAACAAGCTGGATCGCTTACCAGCACCGAAAGAGGTCAGCATGTTGCATGTGTCTGCTGTATGAATGCTATAGGTAATTTTGTGCCGCCTGCTCTCATCTTCCTAGAAAATAGAAAAGAGGAACTTCTAGAGGCTTTACCTCCAGGGTCATTAGGCTTGTTTCACGAAACAGGATGGATGACTCAGGATACTTTCGTTTTTGTGGTTGGAGCATTGTCAGAACTTTGTTAATGCATCTCTTGAATCAATAGTGCTATTCCTTCTGGACGAGCACTCCAGTCATAAATCGTTAGGGGCTCTAACTTTTACAAAAAATAATGGAATTTTTTTGCTTCCCTGCGCACTGCACGCATCATATTCAGCCGTTGGACGTGTCCTTCTTTGGTCCCTTGAAGACTTTTTATAATCAGGATTGCGCACTGTGGTTGAAAAACCGCCATCCAAGGCGGGTGATCACACAAAATCATATTGGTCTATTTACTTCTGCATATGGAAAAGCAGCAACAAACCAGCGGATTTTTTTGAGCCAGCAAAGACCAGTGATAGATTGTTAGAGGCACGTGAAACAGAAAAAGAAATATCTAGTCAATCTGATAAGTTAGTCATCAATGCAATAGAGGAAAATGAAGATGTAGGACAAGCGATGCAATCAGAACAAAATGAATTGACGGCAAAAATGACAGGAAAGAAAATACGCTTTCAAAAAGAGAATCACTTTGCGGACATTTGTTTACTCGATTTAAAGAAAATCCGCAAATAGCAACTCGACAAGTAGCCGCAGACCAGTCAGTCTGTAAATCTTCTACTTACACAAGCATAGATGGCACCCATACAAAATACATTTAGTTCAGGAATTATTGAAGATTATTCAACCGCAGATCAGAATTTTGCGAAATAATGATGGATAGATGCAATGCCAAGTCGCACACAACCAGAAAATCCACACTGGAGTATGGAAAGTCCCACACAATTCTCTCAAAAAAGTAAATGTATGGGCTGGAATTGCGGGTACCTCAATTGTAGGGCCCTTTTTTATTGAGGGACCACCTAATTCTGAAAATTATTTAAATCTACTACAAAATTCCATGATACCAAGTTTAGCCCGGTTGATGGTCGGGTGGCTTGCATGCTCGGCTATCATTCGCGTGGTCCTCGGTTCGAGCCCGATGGAGTGCTCTCAGAGTGAGGTTTTCGTGGCTTTCCTCACTCCTTGGCGAATGCTGAGAGACGAACATCTTAGGTCGCTCCACGGGCGCAGGCGTAATAATGACTCATGGCTGGGCCGATGCCCCTGTAATTGGCGAAAGCTGTTGGGGCATGCTAAGGCATGAATTATTATTATTATTATTAAATGCACTTTACCCGAATTGTGAGAACCCAAATATATCGGTAGATTCGATATGGTTCCAATAGAATGGAGCGTTCTCACACTATTCGCGAACAGTACGAGATTATCTATATAATATTTTCCCAAACAGATAAATCGAAAGGAGAGGTTATATCAAATGGCCGGCTAGGTCTCCAGACCTAACCCCATTAGATTTTTATCAATGGGGTTATCTGAAATCCAAAGTATATCTCAATAAATCAGAAAATATTGAAGAACTGAAGAACAGAATTAGAGTCTAAATACAACAAATGCCTACTGTCGAGAAGTTAATGGTCATCAATTAATTGAACATTTAATTTGGTTTATTTTTTTTTTAAATAAATTTACAAAAAAAAACAAGGCCCTGAATTTTAAATGAATTTACTCTAACTCACGCGTGCTCACAAATTTTGAAAGAAATCAATCGTAAATTCCTCGATAATTGAATTTAGGTATAGGACCTAATAGATAGAGAAACATACTTGGAATTGGTTGTAGAATTCAAGAAAGAAATAAAAATATTTTCATTATAAAAATTAGTTGGTAGTCGTAACTTATTTTTGACCCACACTTTGTATATGAAGGTACCATGAAAAAAACTTCAGCCAGAAGTAAAAATCAACGTGTCCGAGCGTTTTTCCAAAAAACAAACCCCTGAATTGTAACCCCCTTGTAAATTTATCATACCTTACGAAAAAAAGCATTAGTATAGTATTACACACTTGGCTGAACTAAAGGATAATGCTATTAATATATAAAATCCGGAACGATTACACACTTACCCCATTTTGCTAGGTAAGTGTGTAGTATTGACACTGTTTAAAATTTCTTTTTTTTTCTCGTAAACCGTTGATAATTATAAAAAGCTTATCTATTGAAGGCTTACAACTGGGCATAAATTACGTACTTCTATGAGTAAAATTTATCAAAATGTCTTATTATGTGAACAGTGTTACATTTTCTTCACACTATGCAATTTTTACTACACACTTACCTGACTTTACCTTAGTTATGGGATTTTAAAATTATATTACTTGTTAGTGCCACTTTGATATTAGTTGCTTACTTTAGCAATAGACAATATGTCAATCAGCCTCCTGACTTTTGACACAATACGATTTTCACGGATTTATTGGTTATACTGTTATTGGTGCATTACTTATTATTATTGTTTAGTATTCTTAAATATTGTATTACTTGAAAGAAAACTTTAAAGTAATACACATCTACTAAAAAAAATACCAAAAACTGTTTTAAGATTTAAAGCAATTAAGTTCGCAAAGAAATTATTTTTTTTTATTAAGCCTGCGTTTATTGTATTTTCAAGAAATATATCTTAGTTATCGCCTGTGTAATCCAATGTCTTTGTTCTATTTTATTGAGACACTTTTGGTCTGTAGCACAGCTCCAGGCAGTAGAAATGAGAAAGTATTAAATGAATCGAATTCAAAAATAAATATTTTAGCACTAACTGAGATTGACGAACAATATGCTTTCTTACGATGTTTGTTATGTATATAAATGCAATAACATTGTAAATAATTGTTAATAAACCTGTGCTACATAAAGTCAGTTTGTAAACAGACCAAGTGTTGGCCATATTTCAAGAAAATAGAACGACATTGGATTACACAGACCATAGCTAAAATATATTTCTTGAATATACAATAAACGCAAGGTTAATAAATAATAATTTCTTTGCGAACTTAATTTTATTGCTTTAAGATTTTATAAATAACTTCCAATATTTTTGGCAATTTTTTAATACATAAAAACCTTATAGTAATGCAATATTTAAGAATATTAACCAACAATAATAGTTAATACATCAAGAATTGTGTAGTCAATAAATCTATCAAAATCACACTTTCCCGAAACTAAAGAGGCTGGTTGATTGATTGATATATTGTCTATTGCTAAAGTTATACTTGCCAGCATAAATCGAACTAACAATAAGTGACTAATATCAAAGCAGCACTAACAAGTAATATAATTTTAAAAATCCCATCACCATATGTTTTCTTAAAAAAATTATCTCTACAGAACATCAAACAAGTTAAATACATTATTATATTTCTAAATGAAGCCGTCTATTCAGGAGACCTTCTTGTTGTTATGTATTTTTTTTTTACATAGGCATTTCCGTATTCGGTATTTCTAAAGGAAACGCCGCCACCGAAACTCCAATGTGTTTATCCAATGTATAAACCTTTTTCTCTCTATTTATATTTCTGTTTAAAGCTGCATTTACACGCAAGAAATTTTAAAATTCTCGATTGCTGGTGTCCCGATTTTTCCTGTGAGAAGTGTGCATGTATGGTGGATTGCATAAATTTTAATAGTTCCGAAAAACGGGTTTATATAACTATAAGAAATACTTAATGATCGATTTTTGCACAAAATATCTTAAAAAATATATAATTACGTTTGTACGAGCTTGGATATAGATTGAGCTTAAAACACAATTATAAAATATCGTAAAGAGTAACGATGTAATTGAGCGTCGTATACAAAGGTATAGAAAAAAAAATTTGCACCGTTTTGCAACAATGAAATATAAAATTTTTCCTGTGAGAAGTGTGCATGTATGGTGGATTGCATAAATTTTAATAGTTCCGAAAAACGGGTTTATATAACTATAAGAAATACTTAATGATCGATTTTTGCACAAAATATCTTAAAAAATATATAATTTCGTTGTACGAGCTTGGATTATAGATTGAGCTTTAAAACACAATTATAAAATATCGTAAAGAGTAACAATGTAATTGAGCGTCGTATACAAAGGTATAGAAAAAAAAATTTGCACCGTTTTGCAACAATGAAATATAAAATTTTTCCTGTGAGAAGTGTGCATGTATGGTGGATTGCATAAATTTTAATAGTTCCGAAAAACGGGTTTATATAACTATAAGAAATACTTAATGATCGATTTTTGCACAAAATATCTTAAAAATATATAATTTCGTTGTACGAGCTTGGATTATAGATTGAGCTTTAAAACACAATTATAAAATATGTAAAGAGTAACAATGTAATTGACCGTCGTATACAAAGGTATAGAAAAAAAAAATTTGCACCGTTTTGCAACAATGAAATATAAAATTTTTCTGTGAGAAGTGTGCATGTATGGTGGATTGCATAAATTTTATAGTTCCGAAAAACGGTTTATTATAATATAGAAATACTTAATGATCGATTTTTGCACAAAATATCTTAAAAAATATATAATTTCGTTGTACGAGCTTGGATTATAGATTGAGCTTTAAAACACAATTATAAAATATCGTAAAGAGTAACAATGTAATTGAGCGTCGTATACAAGGTATAGAAAAAAATTTGCACCGTTTTGCAATAATGAAATATAAAATTGAAAAAAAATAGCTAGAAAACAAGTTATTTCAGTTAACGATATAATGGTCCGGTACGTGGTGCCCTCTGTGCGATACGTTGCTAAGAGAAACCGTAAAAGTTGTAATTAAAAGTGCTCTGATATTTGACAACAGCGTATTAAACGGGCTTTCCTCAAATTGGTAGCTGACTGAAATTACCTAGCTAGCCGAGATCATTTCTTGGTTTTTATCGGTAGAGATGAGGGTTAGGTTATGTTACATGTTTTGATGGTTGTGGAGATATAGATGACATTTGTATTTGAATGCCTTTTAAATAGTTTTAATTGATATCTGCAGTGGTAGAGTTGTTATGCAACTTGTAGATTTTCTATTATTCGGTAGTAGTGAGAAAGAAGATGAAGAAGGAATTGAAACAGATAAATAAAAAGGAAAAGAAGTCTTCTATAATTATATGCTCAAAACGGTTTTAGCCAGAAAATGGCGTCCCAAAATAAGAGGCTACGTGGATAATGTAATTAGTTATTATTCGGAGTCTGTATTTCGTGAAAATTTTAAAATGAATCGAACTACGTTTGAACATAAAACTTCCTTGATTCAACACCAAATAACATCTTCATATGGAACCAGAGGAAAGATGACTGGCACCTCCAGCCAAACCAGCGCCGCTACAATCTTCATCATGCTTATGCACGTAGCAGCATTGAAAGAGCGTAGAAGCTTTTAAAGAAAGGGTTTCGCATTTTAAAATTTTTCGATGTAAGATGCATTGAATAGACTTGCAAATATATAATGATGTGTTGGATTCTGCATATTTGTATCTTTCAGGAAGACATTATGGACATTGTTATACATAACGATGAGAATGAATTAGAAATGGATGATTACTACTATGGCAATTTGCAGAAAAGGTAAATTAGAATTGAGGGGCAGAATAACCGGAACATTATTTATCAACAATTTTAATAAAATAAATAAACATATATATAATATCAAAAAAGCAGTTTTTTCTTTAAAGATATAAGTAAAATATCGAAAATGGGGAAAAAAAACAAATTCTGTTGATAGAATTAGAAAAAAATAAACAAATTAAATATCGCGCAATTCTTGCAATACATTTAAGGAAGAAATTCGTTCTTACATCTGATTCATAGATATTTTAACGACTGCATTTTGAAGTGACTAAAAGTATTACCGGTTCTTTGAAATTTATTTGTAGGGTCTCTTATTTTGAATGTAATCATTTGTGTTTGTTAAAAAATAAGAAACAACTTAATTATAAACCACGATAACTAAATTATATAACGTACCTTATGATCATCACCCCTAGCAAACAAAACCAATAAAAAAAAAATATAAATCATTTTATGCTCTTCCGTAAACGAAATATTGAAATTATGTAGTTCTAAGCCAGGTTATATATACTTCAATGATGTAATAATTGTTTGTGCACATATACAGTTTGTATGCTTTTGTTGTTGTGTAACTAAATGAAATGTGTTTGGGATGTTTTGTAAATTGAAACTTAATAAAATATTTCAGCTTTTAATTAAAAAAAAAAACAATCTGTAATGCAATTCTCCCGTAGAAGTCGAAAAAAAAAACACGATAAGAGAATTACGATGTTCTATTGTATTTTCTTTTTGAATTTTAACAACATGAACACCTAACGTCATTGAATAAGCAACTTTTTTGGAAAGCCCGCACATTTGCTCGGTCTAATAACTTCAAGTTCTGTTGGGTGAAAAATGCCAACATATTTATACGTAAATCCGAGAACTCGAAGATTCACCTGATTGCTGGAGAGGGTAGTCTTGACGTTGGGAGGTTGACTGCCTAACTTATATTATTCTACCTACTTTAATCTATATCACTTTGGTACACAGTGATTTCTTTTTATTACCAGAACCTGCGTGGCATTAGAACTAAAACGAATGATTTCTTTTCAAGTTCTTGTGCGTCTGACTTTGATGTGGTGTGTTGTACGGAGACCTGGCTTACTGAGGGGATCTACTCAGAGGAGATTTTTGATTGTAGATATAATGTCTACCGCTGTGATAGGTCTGCTGAATCTTCTGTTAAGTTACTTGGTGGTGGGTGTTTAATTGCTGTGTCTGTGAATTTAAATTGTGAAGTCAGAAGGCAGTGGTGCACGATCTGTGAAGATATTTGGGTAACTATTTCACAAGAAAATAACGTTAATTTGAATATTTGTTGTGTATATTTTCCCCCTGATTCTGATCTCTCTAGATTAGAATTATTTTTTGATAATGTAGGCAGATTGATGTATGAAAATTTAAATGACACTTTCGTGATCGTTGGTGATTTTAATTTACCTAGCGTCAGGTGGTTGCAGGATGAAGGAATTTCTTATCTACGTCCTGTGGTTAATACTGCCCTTTCAAAAACAGTTACTTGTAGATATGATAATCTCTACTAAATTTACAACAATATTGCTCCATTGCTAATCAAAATGATCGCGTTTTGGATCTCCTATTATGTAACACTCTGATTGAGGTGATCGCGTCTACTGAGCTTTTGTTACCGAAGACCCTCATCATAAATCTTTTACTTTTGTTTATGCCGACATTGAGAAGTTGTACTATCCTATTTGTGAACGTTCGCTTAAACAATTTGGTAAGGCAAATTATGACTTAATCAATAGTGAAATACGTAATATCTCATGGGACATTTTATTCTGTAACAAACCACTTGACGCAGTTGTTGATATTTTTTACTCAAAACTTAACCACATTATTAATAATTTCGTTCCATAAATTGGTTAGCAAATTTTCATTTCCACCGTGGTACAGCCATCAACGATTCAAAATTTACAATAATAGCGCAGAGCGCATTGCAGATGGAGGAAATACCGTCAATTATCAGATTATGAAACGTTCTCACTGTTAAGAAGGCGATTAAGTTCTGCATAAAATGATTATAATTCCTGGCTTCTTTCATTGCAAAGCAATATTAAATCTGATATCAAAAACTTTTGGCATTATGTTAAATCTAAAAAGTCTTCATCTGCCATTCCACGCTCTATGTCTTATAATGGTAGGGTTGCATCCTCGGAGCTGGAAGTATGTGATTTATTTAGTGAGTACTTCCAATCTGTTTTCGAGCAGGATGTTGCCACTCCTCAGTTAGATGAAAATGTTAACTCTAATTACCCCTGCATTACATATAAGTCTATTGGGCGTTCTGCCTTGTTTAATGAACTTAAGGCTATTGATGTCAGGAAGGGATCTGGACCGGACGGCATTCCCCCTATTTTTGTTAAATGTTGTGCCGAATCTATTATTGAACCATTGCTCCTTATTTTTAATCTGTCTCTAAGTCAGGGTGTTTCCCACATAGATGGAAGCAGGCTCTAGTATCTCCTGTCTTTAAGGATGGGGATGTTGGCAATGTTACCAATTATAGACCTATATCAAAAATTAGTGTCTTTCCTAAACTTTTTGAAAAAATTGTCACTACTTACATCTCTGGTGCTGTCTCTCATCTCCTTTGTTCGCAGCAGCATGGGTTCAGGGCGGGTAGGTCAACTGTTACGCAATTAACCGAATACTCTCAATATTTGCATGAGGTTGTCGACTCAGCTGGTCAGGTGGATGTAGTCTTCACAGATTTCCGCAAAGCTTTTGATAAGGTTAACCATAATATATTAATAAATAAACTCCAAAGATGTGGATTCTGTGGCGACTTGCTTAGATGGATTACCTCTTACATACGTAATAGATCCCAGGCTGTTGTGCTAATGGCACATATCTAACTACATTAAACTTACTTCCGGTGTTCCACAGGGATCGCACCTCGGCCCTGTTCTTTTTATTTTGTTTATTAACGATATCGCTCATGTTTTCAAAAATTCTAAATTCTTACTTTATGCAGATGATTTAAAAATTTATAACGAAATCAATTCTGTTGATGACTGCCTTCGTTTGCAAAGTGATCTAAACTCTTTTGTTGATTATTGTAAAACAAATAAACTTCTACTAAATGTTGAAAATGTAAGAGCATTACTTTCACAAAAAGAAAATTCAAATTTACTTATAATTACTATTTGTGCAACACCCCTCTCACGAGGGTGGATGTAGTAAATGATTTAGGCATATTATTTGATGCGAAACTGTCATTTCAACAACATGTTGACCGAATAACGCAACGGGCTTTCAAGCTCCTTGGTTTTATTTTCCGCATTGCCAAGCCATTTACTAGTGTTGATTGTCTTATCCATTTGTTCAGATCACTGATTATGAGTGTGCTAATGTATGGATCTGTTATCTGGAGCCCATGTTATGCTGTGCACAAAGGCAGAGTTGAATCAGTCCAAAAAAGGTTCCTTAAATTTTTGGACTATAAATTTGGTAAACAACACCAAAACTATATTGAACGTTTATCCGCCTATAACATGATATCCCTAGCGGACAGGAGATTGCTGGCCGATATGCTGTTTTTATATAAAATTTTATGTAATGGTCTAGATAGTCCTGTATTGGTAGCGCTTATTAAATTTAATATCCCTCGTATTTCAAGCAGGAATGCACTCACCTTTTCACTTGGCTATCCAACGTACGTGTGTTGGCATAAACTCTCCCATCTATAGGTTATGTAATACATATAACTCTAGATTTAATAGGATTGACATTTTTGCTCATTCCATGCTTAAATTTAAGTCTATTATTTTCAGTCTGCTCCGGATCCCTTCTTCAGCTTCATCTTCTTCATCTTTATAGTCTTTGTAAATTTTTAGTCTAATCTTACGCATTGTTTCATCTTTTTTGTTATTACAATGGTTAGCACTATTTCTATCATTACCATTGTCAATATTGCTGTTTGAGATGAAACATTCATAAAATTTCTAGTAATGTTGTTATTTAATTTAATACTTTACTTTATTAATATTGTCGTTACTGTTTAATGTAGCTCTGAGTAACTTTAATTAACACTTAACTAATTAGTGTTATTATTTTGCCTCTTGTAATTATTGCACTGCTGTTCATTTGTCTTTTTATGTTTACACTATTGTATATTAGCAGGGGAAATATTTTGGGGCTTTGCCCTGTTAATTTCCCAGAATGAAATAAAATAAAATAAAATAAACATGAATAGCATCTAGGTACATATTTCGTCCCTTTGTTTTCTCCTAATACGTATCTTACGCTACTGTCAAATGTTTAACTGTCTTCAGGTACTAACAAGTAGGACAGGTGGATTACTTCGCTATGTATTGGTTGCTATTATACCGAAGTCGTGCATCCTTCGTTAATTCATAAATAACACCTTTCGTATCACAAAGACAAAATGATGAACGATGACAAAAATACTCCAAACTGTGGTACTGGTAATGCTGCAAACTTCTCCAGTGTGAAGTTCAGTGTTTCTGCTGATGATGATAGCTTTGCTATCGAAACGTACGTCCCAGTTTAGTGCAGTTTGTGGTGAGGGGTTTAGGAGAAGTTTGCAAAATGATGGACGTATGTCACCTTTAATATTCCTCATTTTTATAGGCCTATATATTCAAGTGAAGACGTAAGGGGTATGTTTGACAGATATCGACTAGATCAGCTGTTCCTCAACGCTCTTAAGAAAATTTAGTTGGTCGTCGTAACTTATTTTTTGGGGCACACAGTATACATGAATTTACCATAAAAAAACCCCTAACTAAAAACAGAAGTCGACGTACCCCCCAGCATTTAAAAAAAAACAAACCCCTAAATTTTAGATGAATTTGTTCCAATCCAATCGTCCTCACTGTATGTGTCCAATAACATTTGCTTCTTTTTCGAATTTTGGCCAATAATTAAGATACTAGAAACCAGTGTGCGTCGTTTCCCAATCCTCAGTTTTATTGGAGTCAATAGCGATAGAGTACAACGAGTAAGGACAATGGATGAGTCATAGGGGTCCAAATTTTTAGCCTAACTTCCAACTTCCCAATATGGCAGTTTGTTATTGTTTGCATTCGTATCTACACAAATTAGTTTACTCATCCGTTTAATCTACATAATTTACGTGTTTTATTTATTTATTTTACGTATTTTATCAGTTTTGAATTACCCCTGCAGTTTTAAAAACATTTAATGAACCTTGATAAGCTCCATTGTCTAAAAGGTAAGGCCGGTGGCAATTACATTTACATACTTTGTTTTTGATATATATTTTATATTGTTAGGTTTAAGTAAAATAACCGTGAAGGAAGACGCCAATGGGTATCATGTTGTAGTGCCATCCACTCTCGCAAGATAAATTCTGATGCTAACGATGGTCACAGTTTCTTTGGATTTCCGAACGAATCTATTATATACAACAGGGCAAGAATTAAGAAATTATATGAATAAGAAGAACTATTGTCGTTGTGCAGAGGTTCCTAGGTCACATTTAATCAATTTGTTAAGGCCGCTTTACAGTTCGCAATTTTTTGTATTGCATTTGTATGCAATAAAATTGCGTGCAATACAAATAGCGCATGCGCATTCAATGGATTTCGATCAGCTGTGTGCAATTTTATTGGTATTGCACGGAATAGAACTCGTTCTAATATTTCATTGCGCGCAATTTTATTGCACGCAATACAAAAAATTGCGAACTGTAAAGCGGCCTTTAGATACACATTTTAAGCTAGATCGCTATTTATCGCAATAACTAACCTAATTCACTTTATGTTCACTGTTTAAAATAATGTGATTTTGGTCTAAACTGCATTATACTGGTATAAATTTTAATCGCATTTATTCACATCATAGACAACTCAATATTATATAGTCTACGTCTGCAACTCTATCCACTTGTGTACCACCGAACATCATTGTTGACAAACCTGTCCAGGATCGAATGTTAGAAATGAAGTAGTCGAATAAAAAGGAACAGTCTTTGTATTGCACAGAACGACATAGTCACAACTCTTGAACCCTAATACGTCATTAACTGGTCGGTAAAGTAAAGACAAGCGTAGTTTCAAAAAATTGGAAGCATTCATATACACAAGCGAGATAGAAGTATATAACATAAGTCGTATAGCTACTTAAGCTATACATCCATATTTTATTAAGTATCAACAAACTAGTTGAAATGAGATAGAATATGGTCGAGTAATGCGTAAATAAGAGCTTTCATAATGTTTACTTCAGTGCATGCAACCACACAATTTTAACCCATTTTACCGCTCCGTTGACATTTGACATCTGCTTTTTACAGTTTATTTATCCTTCTTTAGGTTTGAATTTTTATTTACTTCTGTTATTTCTTTTACCAAAAGTTCTTTTCAGAGCTATAGTGAAGTAAATCGTTTAGTTTCTGGTAGGTTTAGAGGTGTTAAAGAAACATACAAAGACTTAAAACATTTTCTTAGGTTACAGTTCAAGATGCCCGGTAAACGACTTAGTTCTTGTTGCCAAGAGTTGGTCAGTCGTTTACTAGTGTATTTCGAGGAGGAAAAGCGAAATGGAACTCCTTTAATATCCGTTGATGCGGTCCATGAGGTAAATTATAATTGGTTATTATTAAATTAAAACTTACATACAAATTGTAGAGAGTTGCGAATGCTTTGGGCATTTCTATGGGTACCGTCTACAACGTAAAGCGTAAGAAAGAAACCCAAATCTGCTGTTCCTTCATCGAGTACTTCAACAGCCCTGTACAAGCGACGATTGATGCCCAAAACACGTGATGTGTCAGAGAGAAATAAAATGGATGTGCGTAAAGTAATTTATGGTTAAGGTTTATGTTATTGATGAATTACTTCGAGCACATGGGCATAAAGTTTCAAGACTTCCCCCGTATCACTGCGATTTCAATGCTATCGAATTGATATAAGCACATGTGAAAGGATGTTATAATAAGCATATTGGTCGGGATGATTATGGCGATAAACAAGTATTGGGGATGTGGCAAGAAAGCTTGGACAGCTGTACACCAGACATCTGGCAAAATTGCATAAATGACGCAGAGAAAATAATTAAAGAGTGTACGAACGTGAAGCAAACATAGAAGACATTGTTCTGACAGTTAATTGCGGATCAGAAGATGAGAGCGAAGACACAAATTAAATATATTTTTAATTGCACTATTTTTTTCTTTCAATATTGACATATTTTAATTTAATTTACTGCATATTATGTTTTGTTAAAAATTATGTTTGCTACATAAAATAAAAACATCATCTTTCGCTTAATTAATCATTGGTAACGTATATTACACTAAATACGTTTATGTTGCTTGAATATTTTCTACATTTTGATTTGCAAATTGAATTTTGATATGAGAACTACATTATTGCGGTAATACATTATTTCATTAAGAACACATTTAATAATAAGCTTAGCCTGATCGCGAAAGGATTGTCAATCGAAAAGTTCACTATTTAGAATCCTATTAGTTGCATACTCATGATTGTTTTTAAAACGCAACGTTGACTAAAAACTGAACCAATCCTTTCAGTTATAAAAGAAAATCTGTTAAACCTGCATATAACCTCATTAAATTTGACAATTGTCATTTCGTACAGTTCATTGCAAACATGGTTGGTGTGCCTGAATTTGTTTCAGACGCTGCATACGTCGTAAGCAAATATGACGTAACTACAAACATTCATGATTTGGTCTGTACCTATCATTTAATCAAATATTTATTTTACTAGAATAGTGTTTTTCATTACTATAAGCTGTTCAGAAATATTTGCAACAAAATCAGAATAAAAAAGTATAAATTTGTGTATTTTTTTAATTTATTTTCCGACTTCCTTTAAAATATAAATTACATTCATTAAAATATAACCCCTACAACTGAACAATAATAAAAGAACAAATGAAAAAGGAGAAAATTGATAGTTAAATGAAAAACAACCATCTAACTATTATCGTAAGTTTTAAGTCATCTTTGAATTTCTATCCAATTAATCGACAGTCATTTTTATTTTTAAATATGTGGCTTCTTAGGATTACTATAATTGCTAGATTAAATTATCAAGTCTTAAACATTACAAAAAGTGTGAATAACTAGAGAAATATAAGAGGAAAGCACTAAGGCAGACTGAATTTACAGAAGTGTGTGTACTTACCAAACAACTACAACGTCCACTACAAATATGAAAAGATCTCACGTCAGATGCTATATAACAGTGCATTCGTGACCTTCGGATGTTTCCGTGAATACATTCGAAGCATGCGCTCCTATAATAAAGAAAGATTTTTAAGGTAATCATCATACACCAAGTGAACGCACACGAATTGGCGATTGGTAGAGGGTAAAAGAAACCTTAGATGGTTTCCATTTGTTAGAACAAGAAAAAAGTATATGCATTTGTCTACTCTGGCAGTACTTATACTATTATTATTATTATTATACTTTTATTATGTTGCCGTTCATCTGGAGAAAAGCGCGGCAATGCTATTCTCACGGTCCGGAATGCGAAG
This sequence comes from Protaetia brevitarsis, assembly GCA_004143645.1. Taxonomy (NCBI): domain Eukaryota; kingdom Metazoa; phylum Arthropoda; class Insecta; order Coleoptera; family Scarabaeidae; genus Protaetia; species Protaetia brevitarsis. The sequence continues at coordinate 250,064 of RXPK01000288.1, read as the reverse complement.
GTACAAACACGGACACGCAATCGAACTGACCATACAACAAGGCGTCGCGTCGTGCCCTGGCGGTGCGAGGCCAAATGCCTGGGAGTTCTCATGGACTCCAGGCTCACATGGGGACCACATGTAGACTACGCCGTCAACGGTGCACTGTATCCAATTATCGGCTAGACTAGAAGAGTTGATCCTGCTTGCAAGATCAGGATCTACAAGTCCATTATCCGACCATCTTTGACTTATGCCGTGCCTTACTGGGCAACGGCTGCGCCATGTCATATCAAAAAACTTGTCGTGTTTCAGAACAAAGCGCCCCGGATGGCCCTAGGAGCACCTTGGTACGTCAGGAACGACACCATCCAAAGGGCTACCAAGATGGAACCCGTATGCGAGTACATCTTGAGAATCGCAGGAAAAACATTCGAGAAGGCTAGGGATCATACCAATCCTCTCGCCAGACAATCACAGGATTATGACCCAGGGATCCCGTGGCAACACAGGAGACCTAGGATGATCATGCGGTGAATCCGAAACACAAGTCTAATGCGACAAGAAAAAATCTATCCGGGTGGAAGGTAAACTGAGTAACCAGACATCTAGATAGACGTCATCCCGACGGAGGAGCTAAAGGAGAGTTCCTGGTACTCCGAAAACAAAGCGATCTGGGATCTGGGATATTGCTATTTATTGCATAATGAACATGTCTTTGGTTTAGTTCCTAGTCGTACTTCAATTGTAAAATGAAGATACCTTTTAAAACCATTTAATAAGACTACAGTTATTCGAAATATATGTACTTCAAACATCAAATAAATTTACTCCTACGCAAAGATAACAAATACATGATAGATGCATTCAACTTTGCACATTCATAAATCCAGCCTAAGTTTTTATTTTAAAATAACAGAGACAGCACATCTGTGTTTACATACTTCGAAGCGGCCAGTTAATGCGTAGATTCGTCTACCATCCACGCTAAACATACAGGCTCTATTTAACCTTGTAGGTCGTACAATTAGAATGTGTTGCTGGTGTACGTCATTTAATTTGTTTTATTATTGCATTCATTTATTTATTACCTAGCCTGAGAGAGCGAGTTAGCCGAAAGCCGTGAAGGTAACTAAGTTAAAACCCCATAAATAAAGGTAATACCATGTTCTGTTATTCTGATTCATTACAGTTTTAGTAAGTGGAAAGCATAACTCTAATTTATTGTAAGTAGTGTGTATAAATAGAAATAAAGGTCTCAAAAGCATTATTTGGGTTGGTACATTCGTAGAGTGGAAGCCAAGTTTCATTTTGCTAAATACAAACCTAAGGTATTTACATAGTATTTTCTATTATATTTCTCTATAATATACCTCTGCATGGGTCGATCGCATGCACATTGTACATCGTATACACAGTTTTAAAAGTTTTAAAAACACGTCAGATATTGAGATTATAGTACCTATATATTATGTATCTATTTCTGCTGGTTTATTTAAAAAATTACCTGAAATACGTAAATTTCTAATTTAAAATATTGAAATGAAATAATGCACCGTATATTTTTACATCGACCGGTATTTATTGCCGAATATTTGCAATTATCATTTAGTTTTGAGAATTCACACATCATAATTTGAAGAATAAACAAAAACGAATCAAATATATTAGCGCCTTTAGTAATTTTTTATTGGTCTTGAAAGTAATGCTTTTTTTTTCGTGGAAGCCGTTTAACAATGGATGAATCGCCAAACGATGACGCATCTGTAGAGACAGTTTAGATAATAATAAATTTTTTGCACTTTGTTGCTACAAGTAGATAGATGGTCTTCATCATCATCGAGCCGTTCAATCCATGTGGATTATGGCTGACGCTTGAGCGTCGTGAATCCGCATTAGGTGGATTAGTCCTTTTTTTCTTTATTTAAGTCCGTCGTGGTCCTGGCTGCCCTTGTTATTTTCCTCCATTCCTCTCTATCCTGCACTTCGATTTCCAATGCGTCACTCCCATCATCCTTGCGTCTCCTCTACAGCGTCTCTCCATCTCTTCCTCGGTCTTCCTCTGCTTCTGGTCTCCAGTGGGATCCACTGTGTTACCTCCTGATCATTTCTCCTGGTTTTTCCTCATTATATGTCCTGCCATTGTAATCTATTTGCTTTAAAGCATCTTATGATGTTTTCTCCTCCCAGCTCATCTTCTATTTCTCTGTTCCTTTTCATTCTTACTTCCCATCTTCCGTTATATTTGGCCCAATATTGTCCGCATTATCTTTCTTTCTATTATTTTCAGATTTCTTCCTCTTTTGATTTATTGCCATTGTTTCTAACGCATAAGTAATGACGGTCTAATCAGGGTTTTATATATTTTTATTTTGGTTTTTTTACTTAGCATTTTGTTTTTCAATAGGAATTTATTTCTACCGTATGCCTGGTATCCTTTTAAAATCCTCTCTCTTACTTTGTCTCTCACTGTTCCTCCCAATGTAACTCCTAGATAATTGAAAGAGGCAACTGCTTCAAAATTATATCTTTTTGTTTTTAAAAAGTCTTGTGCTTTTACGTCTCCTTTTCCCAACTTCAAGTATTTTGTCTTTGCTTCATTTATTGTCATACCGAATTTATGTGCTTCCGCATCTAGACTTTCTATAGCCCTTATCAGATCATCTCTTGTATTTGCTGTTATTGCAACATCGTCTGCATATGCTATTAGTTGTATCTGATTGGTCATAATATGTTTCTTGTCTAGTTTTGCTCTTCTTATAACTCCCTCCAGTACTAGATTAAACAATGTTGGCGATATTGGATCACCTTGTTTCACCCCTTTATTTATCTCGAACGAATCTGTTGTTGTTCCCTGGAATCTCACTTTGGCTTTTGTGTACTTCAGACTAACTTCTAGGATAGATGGTCTTAGTTGATAAAATAATTGATAAATCACTTCTTGGCTTCTGGACGGAAATCACGTCTTGAAGTTGCTTTTGGCCGTATGTGACATCTTCAGGCCTTCTACTGCTATTGCTGTTGACCTGAAACTAACCTAAGGGGATGGGTTTTTATAAAGGTTGGTTAATGCTGTTCGTTTAATTTAGTTAGTAATTAGTTTAGTTACCCAAGTAGCACATATAGTTGTGATTACCACTGCTATAGACGCAACTACTTCATCATAGTCAATGTTACGTAATTTTCACGACAATTACCAACTTTGAAAGGATATCTACTTAAACGACATATACTATGAGATTCAAAAAGATTGTCAAATCCGCTCCTATAGATAGTAACAGAGTGTAGGTATATGCCGCGTGTTTGTAATGAAGGTTTGAACTAAGTCAGTGTTGGAACACAAGAAAGTAAACGGATCTGTCATAAATAAGGAAAACGTAACCTATATTTGAACTCGCATTATATAAACGACTATGGATTGGTGTTTCTGCTTGTAAAAATAAAATGTAATTAACTTAACTTTACTAAATTATGATTTTATAATTCAGTACTAACTGGTGTTTAACTAAATTTATTTATTACTTTAAATTATAACATACAATTAGTATAATTCTTAAGTGACAAAACTGCATCTCTCAGTTCTTCTATGGTATGCATGCGGTTTCTATAGATCCTATTTTTTAGATAGCCAAACATGAAGTAATCTAATGGAGTTAGATCAGACGATCTTGGTGGCCATCTTTGTGCTCTAACGACCCTGTCAGCAAAAAACTGTTGAAGATATTGGCAGGTTTGTCGAGCAGTATGTGCTGGAGCATTATCGTGCTGACAATAACCTGCTTTTTTTTTCTTGTAACTCTGCAATAAACAATTCCAACATCTGTTGGTAACGTTGGGCTGTTACAGTTTCCTCGAAGAAAATTGGCCCTATTATTCGTTGCCTGGACATAGCTAACCAAACTCCAACTTTTACGGGATGCAATTGCGTTTCTCGAAATTCGTGTGGATTTTCTGCAAACCAGATGCGATAATTTTGTGAATTGTTAGATGAAACCAGGCTTCATTCGAGAAAAATGATTTGTTTAGAAAGGCATCGTCCCTTAAATTGTTATTAAACCAATGGCAATATTCCAATCGCTTATTGTGGTCTAATGGTAATAATTCCTGTACCGTAGAAACTTTATAGGGATGAAAATGTAACTTTCTTTTGGCAGCTCATTGTGCTGAAGTGTATGATAAGCCTATAAAATTATAAAATGTAATAAACTATTTCACTTAAAAAGTTGCTCTGTAAATGTTGTTGATAATAACCTACAAAAAACTCTTTGTATTAGAGGTATTGTGGTAGGTAATATTAATGAGGAGGTGCGAACGGAATGTAATAATAATAGTAATAGTTTATTGATTATGCAGACAGTATATGTGTATAACAAGTCAAGTCAACAAAAGCCACAAAATAATGAAACGGAAATATTCTAAAATAACATACCTACTCTGAATAAAATAAAACAAATAAATATTGGAAATAAATGTAAATTAAAATTAAACTCAACTAGATACCTAACTAAAAGCTAATTCAACGTAAATTAAAACTAATTTAAATAAATCAAAAAACAAACGTGCATGAGTGATAAAAAAAGACATAAAATAATAGTAAATCAAATGAGCCGCAATAAAAAAGAAAATTAAAAGCTAAATACTACTTAAAATCTGAAAAAAAATTAAAAAGTACAACTAATTGGCAACTAAGAAGAATTTTTCAAAATTGTAAAAATTGTAAAATAAGTGAGACAGCAATAAATCCTTTCCTAAATAATTAAATAAATAATAACAAAAAAATACAATTGAATAGTTGAAAATCTAATTAGAAAAAAACAAAGCTAACCCCATTGTGTTTGGGAACTACAAACTTAATGCAAATAGTGAAATGTATTACTTATAAATGTGATAACAATAATGATAGTGACGATGATAACAATAATAACAATAGTAATAATAATAATAACAGTAATGGTAATGATATTAATAATGACAATAATAATAACAATTCTATCAAGAGCATTCAAAAAAAAAAATTATAAATAGTGAAATAAGAAAAACCTTAAATTAAAAAGCACTTAAGTAATTCTCAAATTTAAGAATTCCTGTAGAGAATAAAAGGCATTCACAACTAATAGATCACGCATAAACCGTTCCAATGATTAGGAATTTTATTATATATTTTAATAGCAAGAACCTGTGGGGACTGCTGATATAAGGTTAATCTAGACCTAGGTGTGGCTATGTCACTTCTATGTCTGGTGTTATAATCATGTTTATCTTTATTAAGTTGGAACTTATAAACATTGTCGTAAGCATAAAGAGCAAGCTCAAGAATAAGAATACAAGGAAGAGTTAATAATTTATAACTGATAAAAACTGGTCTGCAAGACTCAGTAGCTTTTAGGCCGGTTATGCAACGGACAATACGTTTCTGATACGTTCTGATACGTTTCTAGATATGTTGAATTCTTTTCGAGATTGTATTACTTTTTCAATGGTAACTCTTGGCAAGACGAATGCTGTTAAGATGGAAATTAAGATCACTACAGATACGCCTGCAGTATATTGACTTTAACGTGTGTCAGAAAAGGAAAAAATTGCTTTGAGATCGATTTTTACAGAATTATTTGAGAGTCGTACTCGACCTATCCAGTAATTTTAGTAAAAAAGAAGTCGAACGAATATCGAATGGTTCTGGATTACAGAAAGTCACGGTTTCCACTTCCTTTAATGGAAGAACAGATTGACAAACTTGGAGGTAGTAAGTACTTTATTACTTTAGACCTTGCGTCAGGCTACTATCAAGTACCAATGGAAGAAAAATTTTATATAAAAAACTGCTTTTATAACACCAGATGACCATTATCAGTTTTTAAGAATGCCATTTGGTTTGACCAATGCTCCTTCAGTTTTTCAGTATTTTATGAATACAGCTTTAGGAGTTTTTAAAAGCGGTATTGCATTTCCTTATATGGATGATATAATTATTCCTTCACGAACGATTGAGGAGGGATTAGCCTATTTAATCCAGGGCAAGTTCTTTTAAGGTTAAGAAGATACAATCTGTAAGTTTTTTAAAACGGAAGTAGAATATCTTGGAAGAATTATAAGTTCAGAAGGAGTAAGATCCGATGTAAAAAAAAAAACAGAAGCTGTACTTGAGATTCAGCCTCCAAAGAATGTCAAGCAGGTAGATACGACAATTCTTGGAGTTGGCAGGATATTTCCGTAAGTTTATACGAAATTATGCTACTGTTGTTGAACCGGTAACTCAATTAACGAAAAATAATGTTGAATGTAAGTGGGGTACTCGATAGCAGGAAGCATTTAAAGAAATTAAAAGATTATTGACCAGTAAGCCTATTTTGTCCATATTTAACCCGGCATTCCAAACAGAATTAGATACTGGCGTCAGTTCTATAGGACAAACAAGCTACTCATGATCAACGCCAATATCATTCGTATGAATTAGAAACAATGGCTGTGGTTTATGCACTAAGGCATTTTTGAGTGTATCTGCTTGGTAAACTTTAACTTGTAACTGATTGTAATGCTTTACGAACAACGCTTACGCAAAAGGAACTTCTTCCACGTATAGGCAGATGGTGGTTAGAGATCTAAGAATTCACGTTTACGATAGAATACAGATCTGGTAAAAGAATGGGACACGTAGATGCGGTCAATCGGAATCCGATAGAAGTGTTGAAAGTACAAGTATATCATATAGATTTAACGGAGGAAGATTGTATAATTGCCGCACAACAAAATGATGAGCAATTGACGAAATTAACGAATTAAAAGTATTTTAGGAACAGGTATTAAAGATAGTGAAGTGAAACACTATTTCAAGGAATATGAAATTAAAGGAGGAAAATTGTACAGAAAATTGGAGAATGGATATAAGGCGTGGGTGGTACCTAAAGCAGAACGAATGCAAATTTGCTGTCAGGATGAGGCGGGCCATTTAGGTTCAGAAAAGACGATTAAGCCTGTACAGTAGAATTATTGGTTTGCAAAGATGAGGCAATTTGTAACAAAGTATGTGAAGGCTTGTTTGAATTGTGCTTATTATAAGAAGTCAGGTAATTCGAAACAATGTAAATTGAATCCTAGAGAGAGAAAGAGACAAAGAGAGAGAGAGAGAGGAGAGAAAGTGAGGGAACGGGGAGGGAGAGAGAGAGGGGAAAGGAGATTTACGGAAGGCTGTTGAAAGTTGAGAGAGATCAACGGAGCTCTGACGAACTTTGAGAGAGATATATAGATTTTTGGTCAATATTACGATAAAAGTCAACGATGTAACGTAAACGAACTGAATACATGTTTTTATAAAATTTGTTTTAGATCTTTAGAAGTCTGAGGAAAGACTTTTCGTCAGGATGGCATAATGTAATATAATCCTAAGAGTCGGGACGGTAGTTAGCGTTGTTATGGATACATGGTTACGGCAACGTCAAAAAGGCTTGTTGTTGTATTTATCAGTGTACTAACGTGATTGTCAAATAAAAGTTCTTATACTGGCATGAAATTTCTACCGAGGATAGTATACTATTCCATTCGCAATCATGTTAAATTTTTATACATTATTTTTCGCAAAAATGAATAGCTACTTATATGCATGTGTATATTGACAAGATACCACATGGCTACCCTAGTTCTAACTCTATGTGATATGAAATTTGTTGTCAATATGTATTTGTAAAATCATGCATAGAAGGTATTTTGTTGATAAAATAACGTATCTATAACAATTTACAACTCGTTTCTAGCAATTATTTGGCGAATTAAAAATACTGTTAAGTAAACACTTAAACCATTGTACAACTAGTTGAACTGACATTTGATGTTTTTGATTATTGACAGAAACGTCACTTTCCACCCAAGAGATGGAAGTGATCGCTTTCAATTCATGAAAAATACTTTTCATCCAGTAATGACGTATTTTCCAACCTCATGCAGGTTAAAAATAGGAAAATTACTATTATAATTGCGAATAAAAAACTTTATTTACATTTAGTTTCAACTGAAATTTTTTTTTCCTAAGAACAAGCAAAAATGTGTATTAGCACCATGTATTAACCGAAAATCGAGAATATAATCGCAGCGGGTCGTGATACGTAAAATGTCAAATGCCGTTATGAATAATTTGCCCATGCCTCGAACTTCTCGGTTCTCGTTAAAGTCATGTAACTGGTAGAACTAATTCCGAATCAATTATAAACCGAATTTTACGCGAACGCAAAACTATAACTAGAAATTCTGAATTTTGTGATTCACGAATGTTAATATTTGGACTGCGCATGCGAATAGTCCCGAATTAGTTTTGAATCCTTACCGCGAACAAAGCTAATAGCATCTAATCTATTATATCCTAAAAGCAATATCAGCTCCCCTTAAGTATAGGTAGACCTACTTCGCCATTTCATATCGTATAAGAGCGTGTTATATGTAGAAGCGAATATAAGAAACATTTTATCATCTGTTATACTGTTGATGTCCGCTCCTTTTTCTAATAGTAATTTAACGTGACCTATATTCTTGCATTCGTTTTTCAAATCAAACATAAGCCGCATTTTAATATCTGTCGGTAAACTGTCGACATCCGTCCTTCTTTGTAGTAATGATTTAACACAATTTGAATTCTTCAATTCGTATTCTAAAGCTAACATAAGAGGTGTTTTACCATCTATTGTAGTACTCTTGACGTCAGCCCCTCTTTCTAGTAGTAAGTTAACGGAACTTAAATTCCTCCGTTCAGATTCCAAAGCGAAAATGAGCGGTGTTTTCCCATCTGTTGTCGTGCTGTTGACGTTCGCCCCTTTTTCTAGCAGTAAGTTAATACAGTGTAAATTTTCCCAATCGGACTCCAAAGCGAGAATAAGCGGTGTTTTACCACCTATTGTTGCGCTGTTGACGTTCGCCCCTCTTTCTAACAGTAACTTAATGCAATTTAAATTCTTCCATTTGGATTCCAAAGCGAACATAAGCGGGGTTTTACCGTCTATTGTGGTGCTGTTGACGTCAGCCTCTCTTCTTAGCAGTAAGTTAATGCAACCTAAATTCTCCCACTCGAATTCCAAAGCTAACATCAGTGGTGTCCTACCATCTGCTGTCGTACTGTTGACGTTCGCCCCCTTTTGTATCAGTAATTTAATGCAATCTAAATTCACCCACCAGGATTCCAAAGCGAACATGAGTGGTGTTTTACCATCTATTGTCGTACTGTTGACATCCGCCTTTCTTTCTAGCAGTAAGCTGATGCAATCTAAATTCTCCCACCTCGATTCCAAAGCAAACATAAGCGGCGTTTTACCATCTGTTGTCGTACTGTTGACATCCGCCCCTCTTTCTAGCAGGAAGTTAATGTAATTATAATTCACCCACTCAGCTTCCAAAGCAAACATAAGCGGCGTTTTACCATCTGTTGTTGTACTGTTGACATCCGCCCCTCTTTCTAGCAGTAAGTTAATGCAATTAAAATTCTCGCGCTCGGATTCTAAAATGAACATAAGCGGTGTTTTACCATCTGTTGTCGCACTGTTGACGTTCGCCCCTCTTTCTAGCAGTAAGTTAATGCAATCAAAATTCTTCCACTCGGATTCCAAAGCAAACATAAGCGGTGTTTCACCGTCTGTTGTCTCACTGTTGACGTTAGCCCCTCTGTCTACTATAAATTTAATGGGATCCAAACTTCTCCATTGATATTCCACCGCGAACATAAGCGGTGTTTTACCATCTCGTGTCGTGCTATTGACGTTCGCCCCTTTTTCTAGCAGTAAGTTGATGCAATCTAAATTCACCCACGAGGATTCCAAAGCGAGAAGAAGGGGTGTTTTATCATCTGGTGTCGTACTGTTGACGTTCGCTCCACCTTCTAGCAATAATTTAACGGAATTTGATTTTTCAGATTTGCTTTCCAAAGCGAAGATAAGCGGTGTTTTTCCATCTACCGTGCTGTTGACGTTCGCACCTCTTTCTAGTAGTAATTTGACGCAATCTGAATTCTCCCACTCGCATTCCAAAGCGACTATAAGCGGTGTTCTATCATCTGCTGTCGTGCTGTCGACATTAATACCTGTAAGAAATCATGAACCCAGATAAAACATAATAGATAGATTTGTCAGTTACAATAAGTCAATGAGTTTGTATTGTCATTGTTGCTGATTGCCCGATGTCTGAGATCTCATATAATCTTACTTAGTTGTGACGTAGTGAGCTGTAGTGAACTAAAGATTCCTTTGCTGGCTCAGTTTATAAATAAAACGGTTCATCCTATTTTACATTGCCCTAACCTGTCACTTAATCTGACGGTCTCGCTTAAAGTACTGAGCCAATTGAATTATGGAAAGGTATTTTAACTGAGACAAAATAAGTGAGTGAGATCTCAGACATCTGAAAAGCAGCACGTAAAGTTTTAATTAGATTTGCTTGTAACGTTACTTTTTTTTATTAAAGTACCAAGTCTATTATGAACGGGTGTATTTTTAATAGTGATGGGTTGCTGCGGAGCAAACTGCTATTTGGAGCAGCTAATAACCATTAGCAGTTTGTAGTAGCTATTCAATATCAAAAGAAGTCGCTACTTTTTGTAACAGTTTCCTGATATAGTGAACAAGTGCGAGTGTCGTGAAACAAAATATACGTACACTGCCCGACTTATTTAAAGTCGTCGCCTACAGGGCGGTCACTATCAAAACTACTCACCATTTGGACAAATGCGAGTTCGGCTCGCGTCGGCTCTTCCAGGTAAATGATTTATTGGGATATACAGTTGTAAAACCGTCCGCAATTATGCAAAATCAGGTAGAAAAATTGGATTATTTAATATCAGAAGTAAACGTTGTATATTGCGGTTTCAATATGCTTTAAATTGAAACATCTCTTTGATAACTTGGACCCAATTGACTTTTAAAATTTCAACTCACATAGAAATAAATAAAGTTTGGTATTGATAGTAAATCTTGTATATTAATTGATTTAAAAACATAGGAAATAACAAACAGAGGAATACTTCATGAAACTATAGCTTCAATAAATATTAGTTATTGTAAAAATTTATTAAATTATTAATTTTTTAAATGGAGATTTCAATAATATTTAATTACCAGCATTCACTCTTACTAAGATCCCACCTACGTGTAAGTAACGCTGTAAAATTGCTATTCATAAGAAAATATAAACTATGTTTGGTCTGGTTGTATTATTTATTTAAGTGAGCATGCTAATTCCAAATATAAACAATATAAAATCTACTAAACAAAATAATATTGCAACTGGTATTGGCCCACTATTAACTGGCTGCTTTTATATCACAGAATATTCCCACCCTTTCATATTTCTTTAATCGCATTTGTAGTTATTTAACATAGTGTCATACAATAATCCTTTTAAGCGATTTTGTTAAATGAAGGGATTTACACCTAATTGTAATAAACAACAATTTTAATAGAGTTCATCAATTATCACATTACTAAGAATAAAGTTTTTTTTTGAAATTTTAATAGCCAAATTATAAATTCATTACTTTTATGAGCATTGCCTAAATTTGCAGTTGCCCTTTACAAACAATTACAAAACTGGGCCGTTTACCATAATTACCACTAATCTTCTATACAATCCAACGACGCCTAGTGTTTTTGAATGATGAGCTCAGGTACCTACATGATAGTGTTTAGTTGAGCAATAATTTTTGAAAAAAAAATGTTTTCATGTTTATATTTTAAAATTTACATAAGTATATAAAAAAATACATAAATCTGTAAAAAAAGTCATATAGACTAATGTTGTTGTCTTTACGAAAATAAAAATAGTTGAATGAATCCATTCTCAAGTTTATAAAATTTTTAAACTGTAATCATGTTTAATTATACTTGTTCTAATTGTATTAATAATTTTGTATTGCAAGTATTTCCCTCTAATTCTGAAATTAGGAACATTAAGAGTATGTTGTTTTTTAAAATTTATTGCTGTACCATTCAACTGCTACAAAAAGTAGCAGCTTTCTTAAACTGCTAAACAAAAGTAGCCGAACCAGGTTTTGCAGCTGGTAGCGTAAGGAAGTAGTTTTATATATCACGATCTAAGAAACTAACAATACCTCTTTCTAATAGCAACTCTATAATTTCTGCGTTTCCGGCTTCTACGGCGCGCATAAGGGCTGTATTTTTCCTGCCTGGCCGGGAATATGAATTTTTCTTGTTACCAGCTCCTCTTGAAATTACGAATTCATCCGATTCACATAACTCGTCCACATTAATATCTCTATCTAGTAACAGCTTATCTAGTCAGCAAAGTACCCTTCGGGACTACAGTGGGCACCGTAGTCTAGCATCAAAATTGACGTTTCCTATTAGCATATTTTCGCACAGCAGTAGTAGATGTAATTTTAGTGGGTCAAGAGTACATTTTTTTAAAAGTAATTCCGCAGTATCTATATTTCCCGATTGGATGGCCATGATAGTAGGGCTGACTCCCTTTCATTCTGGATATCTGTCTGGGAACATTTTCTAATAATAATTTCGTCATCTCGTTCCGACTTCGAATGGATTATAACGCCATAGTGTAGTGGTGTACATCAAAATTATCAGTAGATTTGTGTCGTAGTTAAGATTAATTAGTGTTCTTACTACCTCCACATTCCCATAGATACAAGCAACATGTAAGGGAGTAATCCATGGATCTTGCTTAATTTAACCGCATCTCTTTCTAGTGCTTGACATTCCTGATGGTTCAAATGCTTGAGATAACCGCATTAAACAGGAAATCTTCAATGAAAAGCAAACTACGGAATTAAGTTGATGCTGCATTTCCCTAAAGCATCTGCATATACAAGTTTTATATCAAAAGGAGGATCGCGGTGAATATCTAATCGGACGCCGTCTCGTAATTTTTGTATTATACAATTTAAATAAGCCTCTCTTAGAAGTGCCGAGAAGATATCCAACTGTCCTAAGTTTATTTCATTCCCACAGTTTAAATATTGTACCCAGCCCCATTGCATAAGAAAATCAGAAACTGGAGTAACTCACTTTAAAGTTCGCACATATTGTGAATGATTTCGTCTAATATCCTCTAGAAAATGGAATCGTTATTATAATGTATACCAAAATACAAATTTTCTTTGTAATATGCGGCAGCAACATGCAATGCCGTTCTGCCTAGTTCATCGGTGACTTTTAAATCTGACTGCTTTCGGGCATACACTTTTATGTTTTCATAATCTTTGTGTAAGACAGCTTTATGTAACACTAAATGCTCACAAAGTATATCTAAAACGTGCAGTTTCTTCTGTTTTAACAGCTCTTGATAAATTTTTTTGGCTTTACTTTTTGTTTTATTCTTAATTAGCCAATTTGCGGTCAGATACTCTGCAAAGGTTTCATGTACAAATGTAGGGAAAGAGTTAGAAGAAATAGACAGAACTACGCCTAATTTCAGTTGATGATATATTTTTTCTTCATATTCCGAATTTTTAAACAATTTGTTCACTTGTCCAGCCCAAGTATGCGCTTGTAAGGTAGGTTGCGAAGAAGCTTTCGCCGTCATTCCACCGCAGATCCTTCGTATCATAACGGGCTTCAAGCAGTATATTTCATTAATTTACGCTGAGTGATGAAAGCGTCGTGCATGAAGCAAATTCCTCATATTGCTTTCACGCGTGAATATGCAGTGTGAACCGACCGAAAGAGTGAAATGAGCTATAGTATGCACATTGCGCACGCCTACCGTAATATCTACTTCGTGAAAGATTGCGAGGAGCAGCTTCCGTTATCGGCATAGTTTTTGTAATCGGTTACATTCAATATTAAATCAGCAATAAGAAGTATACTCATTAGCACTTGCAATTTTTCTCCGACATTTATTTTTGTGGTCGGTCGAATGAGGACTTTTTTGTGTCGACATTTCTAACGAAATTAAAGAGTATGTATTTTGAAATTTATATGGTTGAAAAACAACACTTCATCAAAATAAATGGCAGCAACAATTTTCAATTTTAGGTGGTTTATTTATTATAACAATAAAATGTTATAATACTAACAAAATGAACAAGTGAAATAAAACTTAACACGTTATGCCTATAACGTTACGTATAATTTCAAAAGCAAATTATTTATTTAAATAACATTGTTCACATCAATAATTACACCTAAATGTTGAACATAAATGCCGTAATTCACTAAAGTAAAAAAAAAATTATATTCGAAATTGTATAAAATAGGTAATACATATATAAATAAAATAAAATTAAAACAAAATTATAGATTCTTATTTAAAAAACTAATTGGCTAACTTTGTTATCCACTAAGCAAAGTTCTTTTTATTCTGTTATAATTGGCCCGTTTTAGAGAATATTCTTTCGCTGGGTACTGACGTTGCCATAATACATAAATCTTTATGCGAAAAAACAAGATTGGGTAACAATTTTATACATTTTGCCACCACAGAGCGGATCGTCTTGCCTTGCTAAAAGGTTCTCTTAGATACCTATCAAATTCTTCTTGTAATATCGTCTGAACGAACTTCTGATATAAACTTCGATACATTATTGTCAAAATTTGGCCATATATCATTTCTTTCAGCATTTTCAAGTACCGATACGTTATTGTTGGTATTGGTTTTGTAAAGTGTCATTTCCTGCAACAGCGAATTGCAAGCTGCCTCGAAGCTAGCAGAATCGCTAAACCCAATTTTTTTTAAATGCTTGGGTCCAGTGCTGTTGCACTACCCATAGATATATATTATTTGCTACTGTCCCGAACTTTTATCTATTCCTACTAATAATTTTGACATAATCTGATTACTTCACTGTTTGCATCTACGTTGTTTTGTAAGAAAGTTTTAACAAAATTATATAAGAAGTTTGAATTATGATTAATTTAGAAATATTTTACTGAATTTTCTGAGCTTAGTTCTTTCTGTAGCACCTTAAATATTTTTACACTGTACAATATGTTAATAGTTATAAGGTCACTTTCTGTTATAACACTTAGGGAAGGATAATATGTTGTTATTGTTTCATTTAAACAGTCACTGATTTTGAGGATCCTCTCCAACATGTCGTAGGTTGAGTTCCAACGAGTTATAACGTCTTGCTTTACCAGTAAAACAGCTTCGTTCGCCTTGATATCAGTTGGATCTTCCTTCAAATTCATGTGTTCCGGTGAGGACTTCGCTTAAAACATGCAACAATTTTTTTAAATTTTATTGTGTAATGGCTTTATTTCCTTGAAAGCATCCTGTACAATTAAATCCAAATTGTGGGCGTAACAACGATGGTGTTTCCATGGCGTAAGTTTTACTGCGGCTACAACATTAGCTGCATTATCAGATACGATCGCTGTAATTTTACTATGAATCTCCCATTTCTTTGTAATTTTCATTAACTCATCACAAAGATGCTGTGCAGTATGTGTTTCATCACTTATATAGCAATCGAGTAATTTAGACTGTAAATTAAATTTATCGTCGATATAGTGTACCGTCATTGCCAGATAGCTTTCGTTGGTAGTAGAAGTCCACGCCATCAAACGTCACTTATGAGCAGGCATGGATATTAACGCAAAATTCATCGTTTCAAACTTCTGCGACTTCGGCGTTGAAGAGTTGTGGAAGAAGAACTTTTGAAATTGTCTTCCTGCTTGGTGGACAATAGTTCTTATTAAGTTTACAAATGAAATCTTTGAATGCTGTACTTTCGACAATCCTAAAAGGCAAATAATTTTTTATAATAAACAGCATTAGGCTGATATGTAATTTCGTTAATGGCTCTGTTTTCGAACACGTCAACTATCCTCTTTATCTTTCTTTCATCCGGATACCAGATTGCTGGTCCATTTTATCGTATACGTCCTTATGAATTAATTTCAGGTGCCTTGCGAGGTTACATATATTGTTCCCCTTTATCGATAACACTCGATTACAAAGAGTACATTTGGCTTTTTCATTCTCTTCTTTTACAAAGTAAAGTCGGAAAATTAATGCTGCCATTCTTTAAATAACGAGTAGGGTAGGTGACTTTACAATGGTATTAGAACTATTACTCAAACTGTACCTTATTCTACGACAAATATACAATAGGAACTGATATTTATGCATGTGGTATACTTTATATAGTTGTACATACAAAATTATTGAAAAAGCATCTCTTTTTTGTATACATTTTTGAAGCTATGTTTTTATTTTGGATACGACGAATACAGGTATACCAAAGGAAACAGCAAACCTGACACCTAAGTCTTAGGTCTAGGACGTTTCGACGGGACCGTTTCGATGCGAGCTGTTTTGATGCCAGGACGTTTTGACGCCAGATACAATAATACAAATTGAGTTTGATTTAAACCTATATTATGATATTTATGATTACGTCCGTGAATTCGGGCGAGTAAGGAAATTCCGTTTTTTTTAAATTGGAAGGAGTGAGCGAGGAATTTTTAAAGATAAATTTATTTTTTTGTTGCAACACCCTAGAGAAATAAAAATATTGTAGATGATTTTTTTTTTGACATCGGGAAAAATGATTAAAAAAAATAGTTTGTTCACAATACCGTGGGAAAGGACGCTTACAATACGCGCAAATATATAAAAAATATATATTAATCATGTTTTATTAACATTAGAAAGGTGAGAAGGGAGGGGAGATGGTTTTTTAAAATATTTTTTTTCAACACAAACATCGGACAGGGAGGACGCAATAAAAATGCTTTGGCATCAATTAATTTTTTTTACATTGGTAGGGATTAGCGGAGAGAAGGATGATTTTTTGCAATTGTAATTTGTTTCTTTTGTTTAAACATCGGAAGATAAGGTCCAATAAAAAAGTTTCAAACCATATTTTTTAAAAATTTGGATGGGATGAGCGGGAGGATGAAATTTTTTTAATGCCATTCTTATTGCTTTTTTTTTAACATCGGGAGAAACGACACAATAAAAATGTTTTGAATCATAATTTTTTTAACATTGGTAGGGGTGAAAAGGAGAGGATGATAGTTTTTTTTTAGTAAGTCTTTTAACTTTTTTTTCATCCGGGAGAGAGACCTTGAAAATGTTTGAAATAATTTTTTTTTTTACTTTTTTTTGAAACATCGGCAGAAGGATGCAATAAAAATATTTGAAACATATTTTTTTAAAACATTTTAAAATGTTTTAAATCATATTTTCTTAACATGGGAAGGGGTGAGAGTTAAAACAAACCATCCCCTTCGCCCTCTCACTTCTTCCAATATTAAAAAAAAATATGATTTGAAACATTTTCACATCCTCTCTGCCAATGTTTAAAATAAAGAAAAAAAATTATCCTTAAAAAACCTCCCGCTTCCCGCTCTAATCTTTTCAATTGTTAAAAAAAAAATATGGTTTGAAACATTGTAATGCGTCTTATTCTGCGATGTTAAAAAAAAATAGAAAAACCATATGTTCAACTCAAATTCAACTGGTATTGTATCTGGCGTCAAAAGTCACGGCATCGGTCTTCACGTCATACGTCCCATTCCGTGTCTCTTTATGGTGTCAGTTTTATTTTTTCCCTGTTGTACATGTTCTTACCGTGTTGTTTACTTTGTCGGCCTTTACATTGCTAGCTAACCTCTCGTTATAAACTCCATACAATGCGGGTTTTAAATTTAATAAAATTTAAGTCCCTATAATCGTTCAAATAAATATCTTTTCAAACCTAATTGTTAAACATTTTGTTTTTAGCTAGGAATTATATTTTTATTAATACAAAATAAATAATTTAAAACATTAAATATTATTTTATTTTTGTTAAAATTAAATATATAGTGTATATATTGCTTAACAAGCCTTTCATTCTTATTTGAGTCGTAAATTGCGAAATCTCTTACATGTATTATGTTATATATAAACAAAAATTTCCTGCTTAAATAAGTATTAGAACAATTTCCAGTTAGTTGTGCATTACATTGCAGTAATATAAGTAGTCGCTTAGCAATTGTCTCGTGAAAGCGATGTGAAAGATTTATTTCATGCACAAACCACCATTCACGCAGATAGGGAGTCAAATATAGTGCTTGAAGCCGTATAAGCGGAATGATCCAGTCGCAATATGACGGTGAAGGCATCGTTACCTATACTATACATTCACGCGTGAAAGCAACCTTGAGAATTTGCTTCACTTCGTTCGTTGGCTTCGCATTGCAATATTCACTCACAGCTATCCAGGTGAATGAAAGCTACGTTCATCACAACACTACTTGTAAGTGCTAACATCTGATGGAGCGTTTGAACATAGTTTAATTGGAATTCTTTATCGTATATATGATCACTACGAAAGTGTTTTTCGAAATGTTGATTTAGCTTTATTTCAATTATCTTTTCGAATAACTTAAATCTGGTAATGTCCACGAGATGTTCATCATTTTCAGAAATGATCTTTATGAACGTTAAGTACAGAGGATTCTGCAAGAATTCAACTGGGATATTCGCTGGCATTTCTTTGCTAAGATTGCTATTTCTAATGTATTTTTTCTGGTCATCGGCTCTTAAAATGTCTACCTTGAAAATGTTAGCCTCGAAGTTTTGCATGACAATGTAATTTGCAATTAATCTTGAAGCAATAATAATTCGAATATTATTCGCGGCCAAATTACGTATGAAATGTAATGTGTCTTCTTTGCGACTCGGCAATACTTCATCGAATGAATCCAAAAAACCATAAACTTTCCTTGCTTTTGCATAATTCATACAGAACTTGCTATATATGTTTGAGTTTTTGAGTTCATTAAGAAGGAAGTTTAATGCATAATTAGGATCCGATGGTTAATGCTTTCTTTCACCTTTAATCAGCTAGATTATAAAAGAGAATATATGTTCTCCATGCCGTGATCTTTAAAAATATGATTTGAGCAGAGACGACTTGCCCTATACCGGGTTCTCCAGTGACTAAGGTAATTCCGTCTGCGATTTTCGTCAAAAAAGTTTTCTTCCGAAATTTCTCGCCCACTGAATGAAATGTGATTACTTAAACCTTCCCAATCACTGTATCTGCATAACTGCATACGAGTGTCGTCAACCCGAATATGAAGCAAGGGACGTTTGAATATTGACGTCCTGTTCCAGTATTTATTTATATCCTCATTTCCAATATCGATAAGAACGTTTTTGCTCGATAAAATCGCACCTTTTCTTCGATTTCGTCCAGGATACTTTCACCACATTTACTTTTACTATTTTTATCTAAATTATTTAAGTCCCCGGAAAAGAAGCAGATGCCTTTTGTTTGCGAATCAAAAAGCGATTTTAATACTACAGCACTGCGCAAAAATCTAGAAATATAATTTTGCTGAACGTTTTGTAAGCTGCACCCGAGAATCGGTACAATGTTATCCCCAAGATTATACACACTTTCTCCATCTTGGTCTACAAAGAAATCTCTTAATAGAGATTTGTTTCCCATCAATCAACTGAAATTTCAATTTCCGATGATGCACTGGCAGCGATAAATTTCTTTGCTAAAATTGACAGTTCTGCTTTATCTTTTTCACGACACTCGACAATTTTTCTTGGCCTGCACCGTATTGCAATGTTTTGTGTTCCTCTACTAATATCACCTATATCGTATTCTACGGAAACCGTCGGATCCTCTATTAAGAATATCATGTTATCATGATGATCGCCATCTACATAATCTTTACTTAAATACGCTGTCCTAGCTTTCATCAAGTGAAGGATGTGAGAACATGATAAAGTCGCAGTTAATGGTTCATGATAGTTTATAATGGTATATAGCGTTATCGGCTTCTT
Source organism: Protaetia brevitarsis (assembly GCA_004143645.1). Taxonomy (NCBI): domain Eukaryota; kingdom Metazoa; phylum Arthropoda; class Insecta; order Coleoptera; family Scarabaeidae; genus Protaetia; species Protaetia brevitarsis. The sequence goes on along the minus strand of RXPK01000288.1, from coordinate 230,348 downwards.
GCCCTGAAGAGATACCGAAATGCTCTGCAGAAGTTTATCTCTCACTTCAAGACTTTTAATATCGCTTATGAGGGTAAACATTCTGAGGTGATACTTTTCACATTCTTGGCGTTTGTTGACTAAATTATCCCGTTATTATAATGTAATTTTGTTTAAAATGAGCGTAATCTTTCAACGCGAGGGAGATCATCATTGCTTCTCAAGATAAGTGGTACTTCACCACTTTTCCACAATTCTATAATTCAGGATTTCAGCGTGTTTGGTGGGTCGATCCAGTGTCTGGTTTTCACCGAGTCCTTTGGTATGACAAGTTGTTTGAATTCGTTGATGACGGTAGAATTTAAAGCATTTGTCCTGTGGTCGTTCCAATCAATCGTATTATTAAGGATACGATTCAGCATTTGCGCCAAGCATGCAAATAAGCTCTCTTCTATCTTAGGTTTCAGCTTTCACAATCGTGACGTTGTGTAATAAAGTTAGTTCATCCATATTTACAATTGGTGAATCGTTGACGGCTGAATAATATTTGGGGGAGGCACAATATTATCACCGAGACGGATTCCTTAACAGTTCGGACTCGATATAGTTTTGCATAGCCCATTCAATTGCAGTTCTTTTGTTAGTAACAATGAATATACAAAATAAGTACCCTTTGTATCAATTTATTTTACAAATTTCTTTTATCTGGTCGTCTACTGCTTCTATTATTAGCTTGGTCGATACATAGTAAACACTGGTCCAGAATGTTTGCTCTATTTCAGTTCTGGGTCATCGCATCGTCAATTTGTAACAGTTTTCGAAGGAAAGTGCCAATAATTTAGAATAATTAGCGGAACTATGCTCAATAGTTGTATAGCCTTTTGTAATCTTTTGCGGTTGCTCAATACAAAAATAACAAAAATTAATGTTATTAACAGAAATGCCGCTCATTGCTTCTTTGAATTGTTCGCCGTTAGACATTTTGCTGTACCCGTCTAGATATTTACCCACATCGAGATATTTTTCACCCTTATTAATGTGTTTTCACTTGTATAGCGTAAGCGTATGGCGTATTATCTTCTTTGAATGTACTCTAGCGACAACATCGTCAAACGGATGAACTTCTGTTAAGTTGGTGAATATGTGATAGTCTTTTACTCGAGGATCGATAGCTAGCTTTGCAGCAACCAAAGTAGCAACTACTACTTCGTACTTGCTTCTTACATCAGGTGGTGGAGTATAGGCGGGGCTTGGTGCCTTGGATGGACGCTCTCTTACTTCGGACATGGTCAGCACCTATAGTGAGAATTGCTATTAATTAACATTAAATGTTCAGCTCGAATTTTTGTTAAAAAGCATTATCGGATTCCAGCACTAAGAATCTAGATCGTTGTTTCATTCGTTTGTAGAGTCCACTGCAATATGAGAATGGTGCAGGTCGTCACCAAAAGCTGCGACGAAGCCTGGCGTCAATATAGCCTCTTACCGGCTACCATGTTTGTTAAACTAGCAATGAAGCCATCGGCTACCAATATTCGTTCATTCGCATGTGATGTCATGATACTATTCTTTATTGCAAGGCACTCTAACAACATTATTGCCAAAAAGCAAATGAATAGGCGACGATAGTGTATGTTTTAAAAATGAAACCGACGTGTTTCATGATTCAATAAAGAAAAAACGGTTGACCTATTTTTTTGCTATTCTTTAATCGGACAGAAAATCGGAGAATACCAGGGAGGTTTCCGAAGAGTAAGAGCAACTATACAGGATATTCCACGTAAGTGATTCATTAAAAGTTTATGATGTTACATTATTTACTTTACATTTCAGGTTTTGGACACCATTATCTGTTTGATTGGAAATAATAAATGTGAAATACTTTAACAAAATATCACTTCGGTTTGAACGGAAAACGGATGTCAACTTTGTTTATTTTAAATAGAATGATATGAATATTTTATTCATTGTTGGATTCTGCGACTATAAATACGTCAGTATTCGTTAGCTATTCTTATAGATACATGTAGCCGTTTTTGAGTTATTTAAGATTTCCTTTTTCTAGTAATAACATTGCATCATTCAGAAATTAATATTACGATTAACACTGCAAGTAGGGACTCTAGATTGCTATGTTGTGAATGTAGTATAACTCTAAGCTAAAAGTAGCACACTTCACATTGTAACACTCACAGGGTGTTCAAGAAACTGAGACACAAGTGACATATTTTTCAAAATGCAGAAAATTCAATATTTTTGTAACTTTAGAACGACACGCCCTCGGCGATTTGGCCCGCAAATCAAAAAAGTAACTCACCCCACTGCGCTACTGCTGTCCATGAGATGTGCGAGTATGTATGTTATATTGCTATAGTCTGGCACCCGGGTTTTCGGAATTTAAGTTGTTTATTTTATTTATTCCAATAGCCTTGTCAAAACAATAATGAGTTCGCACCATTCTTAAATTGTTGTATCATTTTTGGTCAGTTGTATTTAGTTAATTTCATTATTTGTACATTTTGCGTATCCTGTATTGCTTTAGTTTATTTGTAGTTTTTTCTTGCGATGCTTGCGGTCAATCGCCACAGATTGTAAATTTCACATATATGAGAATGTTACTAAGAGCGCAGGAGTTTACCAGATAGACGAGCGCGTATAGTCTGTTTGGTTCTTGGTTACCGGTTATGGTAATCCTTTTTCAGTTGAAGATGTAGTTCGTTGTTGGAATTTTTAAAATCGTCTATCTTGTAAATTCTTGTTAAATTGTTTTAGATAGGTTTCACATACTGTAAGGCGTTTTAAATAATTTCTGTTTTAGAAGAATCGTTTACAGTGTAATTTGTTTTTTTTGTTTTATTCAATTAATTTATTTCACTCCGGGTTAGGTAAGCGGAGTGTGACTGTTTAAATTTCATTTTTGATTTTGTTTTCCACGTATTTGAATTAAAAATTTTTAGTTTGCCTTGAATTTTTAAACAGTGGATTTGTGGTAGTATAGAAGTCCCTTCTTGAACGAATCACCATGTTGTATGCAAAGGATTGCATTGTCCTTTTAAATGAAATCACAAAGGGTATTTAATCCGTACCTTCAGATCAAGTTTTTTCTCCCTTTTATTAAATGAAATTTTTTTCTTTTACAATAAAAGNCATCGATATTATCCTCACACATGGTTATTTTAATAACTTTTTGTTAAGTTATTAGAATAATTGCGTTAAAATTGGATTTATCGGTTTTTTTTTTTATTTCATCATGCGTGATCAAATAACCTCTTTAGCACGGTAATCATCAACGGCACAGCATTAATTTTTAAATATGTGACGGTAATTACCTTGCCTTCAATGCCGTACGAGCGCGGCATACAAAGTTTACACGTATTTGGACAGTTCGATAAATCTTATTTGACAAGCAGCGTATGGTGTACTCCATACCTCGCACTTATATTAGGCATCATAGCATTGTATTTTAAAAGGCACCTTATTGTCGCTATTTTTAGTGTACGTTACATATAGCCTAAGTACAATGTAACGCTAAAATAATGTATTGGTTTACATAACGCTCCTTATATACAAATGCCTGGTATGTACGGAATTAATATTGAATATGAATAGCTACGGCAGGTTTTGAGATGCATTTGAAATTATTGAGATAAAATTTAGTATAATAATGAGGAGTGATATTTTAAGTTTACATTTGAATAGTGCGTCGAAATCGTCCGCTCAAAAATTTTGGTAAGTTATATTTAAATTTATACAAGGATTGTGTTGATCAAACATACAACATTAACAAGAAGATTATTGTTAAATTAAGCAATTATTTAAGTGCGGCACGCTCTCTGAGTTCATTTATTCCTTATGGTGGGTTTACACGTGCATGGATTTAGTGGCGCCAGTCGCTACTAGCATGCTAGTTCCCAAGTTACTGCAAGTGTAAGTAAACCTTTATTGGCGCGTGCATATATGTGAAAAGTTAGTTGCCTTCTAATTTTTCCATGTGCCAGTGAAGAGTGGCGAGTATAAAAAAATGATTCATTGCAATATGTAAACCTAAATTTGCAGACGTATTTGGTAATTTTTAGCAATAGGTATTATATTTAGGTATGTTGTTCAGGTTTAAAGTTAATAAAAATGAGCGAAAGGTAGAGCTCTGCAACAAATATCATATTTCTCGAGAATTATAAAAAATACCCGTGTTTATGGGATGTTTATTTTTGTTTATACGAGGACAGAGGGTCGTGTGTGAATGCCTACGATGGCTTGTCAAAAGCAATGGAGATTCCAGGATTTGGTATTGCAGAAGCAAAGCTTAAAATACGTTCTATACGAAAAGCGTAGGGGAAGGTGGGGCAAGATGGAAACATTAAGCTTTAGAACACTGCATCAGGATTGCAGATTGATATACAAGGTTCTAAGTACGCCTGTTGTAATGTTTAAACATTTATCTGCTGATGGATGAATTTAACAATTTTTCGATGGTACTCTGATGTTGTGAGAAAATTTTGAAAACAAATGTGTAAATACACCATCTTGTCCCACCATAGGGGCAAGATGGGGTTCCAGGTGAGTTAAGAATGGGTCGTACCATAAATCTAGGTAATTGGTAAAAAAAAATAGATTCTTAAAATATTCTTAAAAACTTGCAGGAACAAAGCTTAAACTCTTTAAAGCGGAACCACTTAAAATAAAAAAAAATACAATAACGATAAGAATATGAAACTTAATCTTCACAATTGAGATAATAGAAGACGAACTCATCCACGTTATTCGCACACTCTCCATGTACCCAACCTCACCATCCACGGCATTGTATCAATACTTCCCCTTACAATACTAACATTGAGCGTCATCTTCCTCAACAGAAAACTTGATTATTTCCTTGACGTTTCTTAAAAATCTATCTATTTGCTTTCCTTAACAAAATTCGGCTTCTTGATCTTTCTTGTTTTCTTCTTTGACATTTTTTTTTCCTTTAACTCTCCCTCAATACTTCTAGTGCCTTAGGGATTCTCCCAGACTTCTATTTTCTTGTAGCGCAGATTTTATACGTAGTGCTTGTAAGGATTGTTGTCTTTCCCTTGTTACGCTTTGATTGAACCTGTACTTTATTCCTAACATGAGAAATAGGCATTATGTCTTCGAGAAAGCATAATGGCATATCCAGGCATAACGGACCAGACTGAAGAGTGAGATAATGATGCCCCATGTTGCCCCATACCAATAGCTCCATCTTGCCCCTTTGGGACATTTTCTGGTTATGTTATAATAACATATTAAATATTTGAAATAAACAAACAACACACTATAGAAAATACATGCAATACATGTCAATTAATAAGCACAAAAAAGTGTATTTGTTAAATAATATTATTATACCTCCGATACTGGCCGTTGAACTCACCATCAAAAATATAACGAATTCTGGAAATTGCAAAGTTCACGCACAAACAGCAATAACCTTTGTTATTACGACTAGTAAAGTTTACATACAACAACAAACATAAAACAGCAACTTGTCAATATTAGGACTGCTATTATTTGACAGATACTTACTGCCGTTTTGTAGATAAGACGATGTCCCCATCATGCCTCGTGGCCCCATCTTGCCCCACCCTCCCCTACATATTTTGGAATTGTTTTGGAATTGAACAATATTGTAACCTATCGAATGTACCCAAATTTTGCCTCCGAGCAACAAATTCATTTCCTAACCCACATGCGGACTTTCTTTCTATTTCGCCTATTTCTTTGCAAATTGTCAATCATTTCCTTAATCACGACTGTTTCAGCTATTTTAGAGGCTCTACGAATAAGTTCACGTAACATGCTGAACTTTGAAATTAAAACTGGTGACAAAAATTACTATTAACGAATTAAACGTTTACATGTTGCATGTGGAAAAGTAGCAATTTTTGCAATTATTGCAAGCTCTTTACAGTATGAAATAATTAACGAATTAATGTATTTCTGCTAATAACTGTAATAATTAAGACGAATTTTTCCCAAGAAAAATTTTTCTCACGCAAGATTCGAACTTACCTCTTAATTATGACAGTCATTAGCAGAAATTAATGTATTTGTTCGTTAATTATTTCATACTGTAAAGAGCTTGCAATCTTTGCAAAAATTGTTACTTTTCCACAAGTAACATGTAAACGTTACTGGCGCCCAAGTTGAATTGGCGTTAGAACTGACGCCACTAAATCCATACACGTGTAAACCCACCATTATGTTCCTTAATAGTCTTGTTGTGATGTGTGAATATATAATTAAGTGCCTTAAATAAATAATAATATGCTGTTGCTGCATTTCTAATACAATCCTTTTTGTTAAATTATTGTGGTTTACTTGGTGGGTGTATTTTTAACGTCATTTTTAATAGCAGTAGTAACGGCGTATAGACTTATAGATCGACTGTCCTGCAGTGAAGTGACCGAACTTGACATAAATAAAATATCTTAATGAATCTTGATCGGCAAATAACTCGTGTTAGAGATATAAGTTAACTTTTATAAGAACATTATTAATACCTCGGAAAATGCTGTGAGATCGAAGAAGCCTGTCTTGATCCTGATCTACTTTCCGCGAAGTCCACATCAATATTTACGTCCACTGTTTCAAATCACGTTGCCTAACAAAACACAGTGCGATGTTTATTTGATTGTGGGTATGCAACTTAATATACACTTATGTCAACTTGGAAGTGCACGCGTACATTCAAATAACTCCCAGGTAAAATAAAGTAATAAAGTAGTTAAATTTCACATATGAAATAGAAAATAATAACACCATACACTTTGTAGATGTAAAAATAAGCAAACTGATACATGACTTTGAATACGCAATATAAAGAAAACCCACTACTACAAACATTATACCGCTAAATACAACAGAATACAAAAAAGAAAACAAAAACATCCTACAACAATTGGCTAAAGAGAAAGGATATCCGACTTACACTACTAACAAATTATTCCATAAACATAAAATAGAAAATGATCCGTTAATAAATCATAAATATGCAATTAGAATAGAACAAACCATAAAATACAAATCCTTCATATATAACAGCAATTCACATAAATTACAAAGTCTTTTAAGACAATTTAACATAACCCCAGCCTTTAAATCAATATATACCATAAACAAGTTCCTAAAACGCATCAATAATCACAATATACTAGATAAAAACTGTGTATATAAAATAAAATGTGACAACCGCAACGCAATACAGGGTGTATCAAATAAAAAAGTAAATTTTGCTTGGGTGTTAATTACACGACATATAAAGCACAAACCCACCGAAACCGGATTTCATCATTAAAAAATAAAAAAAAGTAAAATTTAGAGCCAAAAATTCTTTAGCCCGGGCCTGATGCAAGAAAACGTCATGTTAAGCACTCGCTAAACATGGTATTATGTATAAATACATTGCACTCATTTAGTATTATTCTTAATGGTATGCCGTAAATTCATTTAACGTCATTCTGAATAAATAAGCGCCAATCGGCCAGTGTGCCCTTGTAAAAATAGCAAAACTGAGGCATTTTAAATTTCTTCTTTTTATAAAATAAACATTCCTTTTTTGTTAAGAGCATTTTACGTAGGTCTAGAAAGTATTATTTTTAATATCCTGATAAGACGTTCTAGTTTCACCGGATATGCGACTTCAGTAGTTACAAAAAACGTAAATATTTTTCTTTTGCTTTGGGCGAATCGAGAGTTAGTTGTTAATAAACGGTACCAAATGAATCTGAGTTATTTCTTTTGGATTTATTTAATCATATACCGCAAAATGAATTGAATCGAATTACACAGAAATAAATGTAGATAGAGAAAATTTGCAAACACGCAATGCATCGAGCTTCGATTTTCTTGATATGAAATCATGATGGTCCTGAAACGGATCGTTTTTTTTCGAGACGGGAAGAATTTAAATAAAATGTTCGAAGTGGCTTGCACTCCAAGCGGCGATCCACACAAAACTAACAGCGGTAATGACTGAATGATAGTGGTATGTGGGGGTATACTCGGGACAGCATATAGGTTGGGCACAGGTGCGGCTCTAGCCCACGGCATTTATAAAATATTTTTTTATCGTTAATGCTTACAGATAGACCCCCTGTGCATTAAGACTTTTTGATTGTATATGATTACAGCTACTACATGTTATTATATTTACCTCTATATCTGATACACCCTGTATATATTGGTGAAACAGGTCGAAAATTAAACATTAGAATTAACGAACATAAAAAGTAAGTACAGTCTAGCGTGTATCAGCACATGATAGAAACGGGACATACATTCAGTGATAATACAGCCCAAAATTACGAACTTCAGAGCACCCGGGCTATTCTTCATATTTAAAGTAATAAACATTTTACAAAGCATGTTTCTGATAACAAATACGACCATGTTTAATTAAAGATATAGAAGGTTTAAACAATATTTTTAAGTATATTGAAAAAAAATACACCTTTGTGTCATAGCTTGCCCGTGGATTACTGAAGGTGCAAAAAGCTCACCAATAGCTGCTTATAGAAACCATCCCAGAGGAGGCCTGTTTTCGTCTTTAATATTAAATTTTTAATTTTAATATTGTGACTTCACAGTTTCTTTTAAAATGTTGTTTATTGTTTTGTATTATCGCACCCGACGTACACTCTTTTTCAATTCTTTGATGAAACAATAACATGATTGCGAAAGCTCAGAATTGAACAATTAACTATTTTCATTCAAATTTCGGCTGCCATACCCATTAAACCTTTATCTTGTGAACCTAACGTGTACAGCCAGTGCTTCTTTTCCATCTAACTTATATTGCATTAAGAATTATAGATATATTTACCGTCTAAATCTGCAATTCAAAGTATAATGCAAAGAAGCAATCGTCTGTATATTTAAATTTAAATCTTCCTAAAATATTTCAATGTGGTGTATATATGTTTTTTTCGCAGAAAACTTTCTAGTCGAAAAGACGACTTTACCTTCACGAACTTCCATGAATCGTATCAAAAAAAAAAAGAAAGAGAACAAACACAAAACGAAATAGAGTTCTTTATCCGCTATTTAGGGTGGAAATTAGCAGAGAACAGCTTTATACTTTTACCTCGCCTCGTTAGAGCTGCTTAATTTTTTTTCCCTCTAACTTTTTACCATCGGTCTCAGGAGTTAAAAATTCCCATTTAATTAACGAGAAAGTTTCGGAAAAAAAAGAGAGAACACCTCCCCGGCTTCTCCGGCTATCAGATGTGAATATCTAATTCTCACTCACTCCACGTATATAGACTTGCATGCGCTCACCATTAACAAATAAACGAAACTTCGTCCTTGTTGCGCGCCATTGCAGAAGTATGGGCGAATTTGTCGGGTGTCCGTGATGATCAGATCGATTAATTTGTTTATTTGGTCGGAATAGGTCGTTTTGTTTTGTTTTTTTTTTTTTTTTGCGGAAGGACGAACGATATCCACGATTCTAGCTCGATAATTTGTTTCCTGATGTTTATGTAATTTGATCTGTTTTCAGTGGCTTTTTCTATGTTTGTTTTAAATTATTGTTTTAAATATTTTCCTGTAATTGATCGCAGTTCTGTTGGACAAACAAAGTTTGTTATTATTATTATTGCTCATTCTTATTATTTGAAAAAAAAATGTCAAAAATTGATCGAAAAAACCAATATTAAGATAGCCTAGTAAATATTCCTACGTAATAATATTATACTTACTTGACTATCTTAATATTGTTTTTTTCAATCAATTTTTTACATTTTATTTTTTCAATTAATGAGTTTAATTAATTAATACTGCAAATCATGGAAATTAAATACTTACACAGATTTTCCTAGAAAATGTTTCAGAATTGTTTACATCACCATTTACTTTTACTATTATACAACAATGATGTAAGTATTGTTTATTTCTAATAGTAAAATTTGTTCCGTTACTTGTGTTTTACAACACGAAACACCATAGTTTCGTTATTTAAACACAAGCAGAGCACATGGCAGAACCCTAACGAAAACAAAAGACGCGAAGTGTCTCTGGGAGTAGCAGCACGCACAGAACAGGTAGCACGTATAAGTCCATATTTATTTTTAACCATCAACAATCGCAGATCTGTCAACAATGCATAAATATACGCCGGCCGGCTTCTCTTGATTAGTCAACACCATGTGACGTAAGGCGATTACAGCACTCAGTGTCCTTTGTCAATACTAAGAATAAGAACCGGCAATAATAAACCAAGATAACACCCTGTGATAATAGGCTTGCTCGATTTAAATCTCAAATTCGTCAAGGCCGGTCAGATGACGTTATTGCGTAACACATAGAAAACAACCAAATACATCTATAGTACATATACGATATACAATTACCCTCATTACCCTCAAAAGAAATAAAAATTTCCATTAATACATTTGTCATTTAATTATAAACACATATCATATACAGGTTATTCCACGTAAGTGGTTCATTAAAAGTTTATGTTCTATTATTTACTTATATTTGAGATTTTGGCACTATTATCTGTTCGATTGGAACTGTAAATGTAAAATACCTTAACCAAAATATCACTTTCGATTGACCGGAAATGGATGTCAACTTTCCTATTTTAAATAGAATGATATAATTTTTTATTCATTTTTGGATTCTACAACTATAAATACGTCAGTTTTCATTAGCTATTTCTATAGCTACATGTTGCCGTTTTTGAGTTATTTAAGTTTTTCTTTTTTTTTAGTCATAATCATTACAGCATTGAGAAATTAATATGTCGGTTAGTACTGCAAGTAGAGACTCCAAATTTGCTATGTTATAAATGTAGATATAACTCTAAGAAACGGTAAGCACACTTTACATTCTAACATACAGGGTGTTCAAAACTGAGGAACAAAGTGACATATTTTCAAATGCAGAAAACTAATTTTTTTTAAATAGAATACCCTGTATTTTAATTCGGAATTAAGAAGTAAATATCATCCCCTATCACTTTATATCAGCATTCCCTATACCTATCTTTAATAGATTTTGAGATATGAACGACTTCTTGTTAAACCGACTAAGTAGCCCTATCCTTGCGTATTAGTTTTCATTGTTATACAATTTGAAAATACGTTAATAAAAGTAAAAGTAATAATAATAATAATATGTATATCTGTTATGTGCGCTAAATTAAAAAAAATATTTTATTGGGGATACCTATCGAATTTTGGGAAACGCAGTTTCTCTGATAAATTTATCAACCCATACGTATTTATTGCATTTGCAAATCCATAAATACGTCACAATATTTACTTCCTTTTTTTTAAGTAGGAGTAATGGTCTTTTTATAGTTTAGTAGTAAATATCGTAAACGTCAGTTGAATATATTTGTGCGTAAAAGAAACATTTCCATTGGGTTAATATTGATTTTTTTTTACTACACATAAAACCTAAATGGTTTGTATACACCGTATCTCGCGAAATATTGATCCCACTGTTGACAAAGTCAAAATTTATGATCTTCAAAGCACCTAGTGAAGAAGTAACTCTTAATTAATTTGAAAGAGTATAATACAATTACTAATAGCCGGTATTTTTTGGGTTAAAGGAAGATAATCTTTATTATTGACTGCCCGACATGTGACTACTTGTTTATTCTTATTATAGGTAGATGAACAGATTAAAAAAAATGTTGGTAAAATTCCTGTATGAACTTTGGGCAATTTTGTGCACCTAAAACCACACTATTTTACTTTTAGAAGTAATACTTCTAAGTATAGGTAATTTTTCAAAGACTTTTTCATGTAGTCTGGAATAATCACAAGTAAAATATTTAAGGTAGTTTTACTTGTTTAAAAGTAAAATTCGAAATGGAAGCACCCTGGTAGAGTTTATTTTTACTTGGAATTTAATGCATAAAAGACAAACAAAATATAAAATTCTATCAATTATTAACTTCTTCTAACAAAATTAGAATTGTTACCACTTATACATTAAGCAAGAATAGTTATGTAACCGCATTGTTCCACACTTTTTTCTGTTTTCTATATTTGTTATTTCCATGGTATTTTCAGTAGCACAGTAATGCTAATTATGCCGATTAACACTGCCATTGATTTAAAAAAAAATCAAATAATTTGAAAGAAATAGCGAAATAAAGCGAAAAAAGTAAGTACTGACGATATTTGTGTAATCATAATATTTAAAACAGTAAAGGACTGGTGCACTAAAAATAGGCTCATTTTAAATAACCAAAAAACAAAAATACCTGATTTTCATAAACGGAAACCTGTCATAAATATAACCCAAAATTTCTCTGACAATGCCATAGTGCTAGGGGTAATACTGCGTAAAAATCTCAGTTGGGGTGATCACTTAGGTGACGTATGTAAGAAATTAAATAAGGCGTATTATGCAATTTTACAACTGAAAGATGTCTTAAAACAACAAGCTTTAATGAATGTTTATTATTCTCTAGTATATTATGCACTTTTATATACCTACTTTCATTATTTGAGATATGGCAAACAACTGGGAGAGAATTTTTATTTTACAAAAACCATTAATACTACTAATTTTTAACCTACATCATAGAAAAAGTTGCAGAGAAACATTCAAAAACAAATAACTATTAACTTTTTAAAAGATGAAGAATAGCCCGGGTGTTTGAAGATCGTAATTTTGGGCTATATTGGTAAGAATGACTCCAGAATAACGTTAGAGTATTTATTTTTCGCCGGAAACCACGTTTTCCACACTTTTTTCTTAAAAAAGATGCAATTTTCAGGTTATGTCACCACAGAAATCTTGAAAAAAAAACACATTTATCAACCAATAACTGTTATAGCCTAGTATTAAATTGTTTCAACTAACTTATTTTCCAACTTAAAAAAAGAACTTCTAGTCAAAGCGGCAGTTCACCGCGAATTCAAACATATGCTTTTTTTGGCAAAAATAATGTATGAAATTGTGTTAGTTCAAGAAAATAAGTTAATTGAAACAATCTAGTACTCAGTTACAACGGTTATTGGTTGAAATGCGTTCTTTTTTCAATGATTTCGACGCATTTTCTGTGGTGACATAACCTGAAAATCAGATCTTTTTTAAGAAAAAAGTGTGGAAGACGTGATCTCCGAGGAAAAGTAAACACTCTAACGTGATTCTGGAGGATTCTACATCCACATAGCCCAACATTACGATCTTCAGAGCACCCGGGCTATTCTTCATATTACCGTTAACTTTTCCCTGCGTTATTATATACAAAGAGGTAACCTACGTTAAGGAACATATCACTGATTTTGAATGCTATAAGGCGGCGCATTCACAGAATACCAGGCAACACAATTTTATGACAATTCCGCAGCATAAACGAACATTAATAAAAAAATCACCGATTCTATTGAGTTTAAAGCTATATAATACTCTTCCATGCGAGTTACGGCTGGTTGATTGTTCTAAACTGTTTAAAAGACGTGTAAAACATTTTTTAATAGAAAAAGCATTTTACACCATTAACCGATAACGTTTATGGATATCTGTGTATTTTCTTTCATGCTCTTTTCTGCCATCTTATTTTGGCTTTTGTTTTTATGAGTGTGTTTTGTATACATTATGTTATACATTTATTTTTATATTTACTTGTATCTAACGATTCAAACCAATGTAAAATTGGCAGACTGAATAAAACTAAATTATTATTATTGTTATTAGTTATTATTATTATCATTTACTAATTGTTCGACAGTTATGCAAATTGTTTTCGTTTTTCACAGTTACTATAATTATATAATGTAGCTGTAAAAAAGAAACCATTTGAGTAATATTATGTTTTTCATAAAACATTGATTATCTCGTAAACTATAAATGATGGGTATAGCATATGCCTCATAAAATATATAAAGTTTGTTAAAGTACTTTAAGTACTATACTTTATACAAAAAAATACAGGTTCCATTTAAAATAAATGAGTTTCCAACAATTAATGTTTTCCTAGCGCAGTCTTGGTTTACGATCACACAGTATACAAATCACAAGTTCTAATGTAATTTTAAGATGCAAAGAATTTTATGCTGTAACACAACAGAAGCTGATTGCTTCTTATATCGTTTGAAAAGAGATCAGATAAATTCCTAAATGCGATTCCTCCATTTTTTAAAGAGAATTGAGAATAATCGGAAAATTAAGCCGTTTAAGATAAATAATTTATAATAAAATATATTCAAAAATTAATATGAGGCACAATAAGCCGCTTATGTATAGGGTGATCCATTAAAAATATCTCATTACTCTTTACAAGCTTACGGATCACTCGGTGAACTTAAAAATATTTTCAAATTATGAAGTTGTTACAATATATGTTGCAATTATCAAAATTTTAATTCAGCTAACAGTTATTTAGTAAATAAAGTTTGCCGTATAAAAGACTCACCCTATGTATTATAAAAAAAAAATAATGTTAAAATTACCGTTTTTCAAATCTGAAAAAAATATCTAATCTTTTTCCCAATCTGTGCCCTGAGCTAGAATTGAACAGTATTATGGCGAAGTCTCCTACGTTCCATTAAAAATATCTCATTACTTTTTACAAGCTTACGTACCACTCGGTAAACTTAAAAATATTTTCAAATTATGAAATTGTTACAACAATACATATTTCAATTATCAAAATTTTAATTCAATTAACAGTTATTTAATAAATGATGGCAAAATTAATTTATAAAAAACTCACCCTGTATATAATATACAATAAATATAATTTATTGACTTCATAGATTTGAAAGGAAAAGGATAGCAAAACCCAATAATTATGTAGGTATTGTTTAAATAATTAATGAAAAAATAAGGTCAAGTAATTATCCAATGTTTTTTTTTTTAAAGCACTTATGAACATCTGCGCATTCTCTAACCCTTTGTTTTATATTTTATTCATTGAGGTAAAATATTACTTACTTATCTTAGTTATTCTCTGTAGAAGCCAATTATTTCCATCGATGCAATAACTCCTGTTGTTTTTTGCTCCAACGTTTGGGTGAGTTTTTAATAGATAGCGCTGAATTAATTCCAACGTGCATGTAAGTTGTTTCGGATGTGCCATGTTCAAATTGTAGCAGATTGCTTCACAGAGCCTAAAACATTACAAGAATAACTAACAGATTTTTCAAATATGAATTAATAATACCAGCAATTAATAATCAGTGTAATAGTTCTCAAATAACAAGAAAACAGAACCACGTGTGGTCGAACACCATGCCAGGTAGTAATCAGTATAATAGTTCTAAAATAACAATAAAACAGAACCACGTGTAACCGAATACCATATTCTGCCTACGTCTGACTTGAACCAGAGCGTTCTAAGTTTACCCGTGCGCGCTGCCACTTGAAATTACCAAGATGAGATTTTCCTGAAAGATGTTAATATTTTTCTTACAATTAGTAATATTACAATGCTAGAGATTTTTTTTACAACGCACAGAAATTTTCAATCAATATTTACGTAAAATATTTGTATTATGGGAAAATTTCTGACATTTCTACATTTTCCTTAAATTTCTGTACATTCGGTGCGGATAATTATTAAAAAAAAAGTGATTTTTACCAAGCACAATTAAATTACTTAAATTGTTTAGTGTGTTTTCCGATTTCATCAATAATTTTCCCGATAGAAACAGTAATAAATAATCAAATCTATTTATCTGAACAACGAACTCCTGCGTTTATCAGTTATTTTTACCAAATTATTTCCGTGGCACATTAAATATTTAATTTATCTCATCAGCAGCCTGTATCACTAGCAATACCGCATAGCATCCGTATATACACACATCGCATGTACACATACGCATAATCAAGTTTGCCGTGCATATACCAGCTACCAATCCGACCTTGCCAGCAGTGGGAAATCGATTGTGGCGCTTTAATTAATTATCTTTATTAACAAAGTGTGCGAGTCCAATGAATGACTGACGGGGAAGATAAAGCACGACCACCCGTCCGCGTTGATTTCACTCGCCAGTCGTGAGGAGCAGCGTACGGCCTTTCGCTGTGTTGTTTCGCCGGCCCGAAACTTTGCGGGAAATCAGAGAGCGTGGTTCGTGAGAATCGTTTACGTAGGAGTAGAGAGTACGGCAAGATCTTCGACTGAAAACGTAAGGGGAGAGGGGAGGGGGGAGAATGGGGCGTCTGCCCACGCGCTCCAAGGTCGCGTTCGAACTCATTGAGTTTGTCCGGAAAGTTTCGCGCAGTTTCCCGGAACTGAAACCGTGCCGCCTGCGATTGATTAATCCGTCGAAGGATGCAGGCTTATAGAAGGACGTTAGTCGAGGTAGAATAGTGCGTTTAAAGGCTAGTGTAAAGAATATAGACATAAAACCTAGACACGTTTGCTGGAGAAAAGGCGAAGTAATTTATAAAAATGCCATGCATAAAAGGATGGGTTGAAAGTAAGACAAGCATTGTGCTGATAAAATTGTCTCATATGTATATTAAATATGTAGTGGAAAATTAAGTACTTATTAACAACAGGATGTTACTCCAGCCGCCTGTTTCAAAAAAATATTTCTCAAGAAATGGTGCTTTTGAGTCATATCGATAAAAAAGAAGTTATGTTGTGTTTTCTTATTCGTATGGTAAAATACTTGTTTCGAAAATTACTTTATTTTCTGTTGTATTTCTTACATTATTAGACGATTCGTCAATGTGCACACTGCTATTTTTAATAATAATGTTAACAAAACAAGAACTGTAAAAAACATTTAATTATTAGTTTTACAAAATGAAATTAGTTAGAATCAATTCGTTTGTGTGATAAAAATCTTAGCTGAATTAATATTCTGTATAAAGTAAAACATTTTCAATATCGATGATGCAAAAATTACATAACTTTTTTTTGAATATGTTTTAAGTTAGTTTTAAGAAACTATATTAATTATTTTCTTTTAAAATTAAACCTTCTTTGAATCTATGCGTCATTTTAATGTCATCAAATGTTAAAATGCAAGATAAAAATTTCTGTCAAGTATGTTCTGTGGGTTTTTGTTATTATTTCATAAAAAGTTTGTTTTGTACATCTGTTTGGGAAGTTTAAAAATAATTTTTACGACATACGAGGTTAACCTAAACATTTTTGTACTATTATAAAATTGGAAAATATATATATTGGATAATTGTGAAATATCTTGACGGTCGTTAATAGAATTTTTTTTTTTTTAATTTGAATCATTTCTAATACCGTTTTACCTTTGTAATGTTTATTCTTTCATTAGTATTCTGTTTGTTTCACGTCGGTAAAAATTAAACAGCCGAAAAAAATATTATTTATAATTTCAAAAATAAATAATTTTAAAAACATTTTTTTTTGTAAATCATTGCTAGGTACAGTGGCGAACACCTAAATCGATATTTTTATAGAATTTTATAGCCGTTTAACAATACCGAAGGAAACGTCCTAAACTTATACCGGCTGCTCCATTTACTGCAGGGCCCCCTCCTCTCCCTCTTCCTCCCCCCTGAGCAATAATGATATTTTTTGCTCGTAATATATAGAATTTTTTTTTCTACAATCACTTAATAAAATGAAATTATTTTAAATAATTAACTTTATTGTAACATATTTATAACAAATAAACAAAGCAGTAGACTACAGTAATTCACTCATTGGCACTACTTGTAATCTGGAAACTGAAAGTGCAGTTTGTACAATCTTTAATAATACTTCCTGATCCCGTTGGAATATTAGGGCTATTTCTGATGTGGTAATTTCTGAATTATTGTGTTCAGCATAATTACTTATCTGGACATTCGATGGTCCTGGTAAAATTTTCTTTGCCGTTTCATTTTTTTCGTTAATATTATCATCTCCCCTGTCGTTTTAATTATGTGGTGTCATCTCCACCACTTACTAATAACGTGGTCGATGGTCGGTGGAAGCAGTGCCCTATATATAAGAGGCAGTCCGGCAGGTTTAAATATTTAATAATTTTACTTGATATTTGGCGATTGTATTCATTTCTACAACTTGATTAAAACATTTTCCTTTAGTATATTTTAAGAATAATTGTGGCGGGTGTTTTCTTATCTAGGTCTTAAGCAACATATTTCTTGGGTGATATTAGTGACGGTGAAAGTGAATCATTCTTGTTTCTTGACTCAGGAATAGTAACTATTAAAAGAGATTCTTTCTCCCTGATATCTTTTACAGTCATTTTAACTAATTCGTCCCGCCTACAGGCACCCACGATTCCAATAATTAGCTATATTATAGAAATCTGTATTAAACTATAACATTAAATAAAGATATAAAATTTACCTCATTTAATAAGTGTATTTCGTGAGGGGCTTCGCATAAAAATTTCCATTTTCGCTTTATAAAAAGGTTTTTGACTTTTTGGATCTGCATCCAATCGCTTGTTTTTTAAAAAATGCTTTTTGAACTATTTGTCAATATTTTTTTTTGGAGGCAATGTGGTTTTTAGCGTCGAGTAAATCGACCAGAGTGATGACAATTTTAGTGTCTTGGCTTTCTCAGTACGTTTTTCGAATATTTACATCTTTTTTTCGCATTATACCATGTTATAAAGGGGTTATATTACTTTTCATATAATGTCTTTGATTTTTTTTTGGCAACAAATTCCAACTTCCAGCTTTTGAAACACTTCCGATCTCAGGAGATCACTGTCACTATCTGCCATAATTTTCTTCAAATATATTTAAGTTAACGCCCAAATTGTGACAAATTAATTATTGTCATTTTTAACCTGTTAATTTAAATGTTATATTTTGGTTGCTATTATATCGCACTTCTTCATTACATGATTTAATTAATAAATGACAATAACAAAATAATCTTCCGTCATGGGAAATTACAAAATCATTATACAATCATGATACAACAAAATTTCAATTTTATCTCTTCGTAATTATATACTTTCTAATTAATATTTCTGGTATTTTAAGTATGATTTAGTAAACAACTGTATTGTATTGTATTGTCTATATGGGAGCGTATATTTCTGATAAAACATCAATTTCAGATTAACTAATACATCTAATATGTATCAACTGCTATTATTTGGTGTTATATAAAATTGTTCTCCAAAATCGTTTATAGAGTGATCTTATAACTTTTAGAAACTTTATACTACTTTGACATCAATACGAGTTCACGAAAATTGGATCGGATATAAACCGATGTACCAAAAGCGTTTGGAAACTGTATCATTTGCAATGTACTGAAGTTCGGCAATTTACCAGTACGTACCCGTTCCATCATCGGATCCATGATTCGTGGATCGAGAATTATAGTCGGTAAATGAAATTGTATCGGTAAACATAATGTTACAAGAACTATAGTACTTATTATACTCAATACTAAACTTATACGATACATACCTACATAGTTGTTAGTGGTTGTTATACCCGGAATTTAAATATGAATGTAAATAACGTATTAGGAATATGTTCTATTTGTGGTATACAGGGTGAGTTTTTTATCTTGAGACAACGGAATATCTCTAAAACACTGCATCAAATCAAAAAAAGATCTTAATAAGATTTGTTATAATGTAGTGGGCTCTCGGAATGCTGCCAATTTCGATCCCCCACCTCACCCCTCCAGAGTGGGAGGGGGGACAAGTTTGAAACCTTAAATGGGAACCCCCATTTTATATTGCAGATTCGGATTCTACGCCATCAAGTATGTAGTTTTTGTTTGAAACTTTTTCTTCGATTCGTAACAGATTGCGCTGTAATCGCAAAAAAAACATGATTCTGAACGTCTAGAAAAAAGAGAAGCAAGCAAACATGATTTTGTGTTTCTTTATTTTAACACAAACTAACATTTTAAAAAGCCATGTGTTCGAAACTGTGCCCCTTCACTTCTATACATTTATTTATTCGCAATTGCAATGCTATTCAACGATACAAAACCGTACTTTATTCAGTACTTGACAAGCTGTGAATACTTACACATTGTCCGATCCCCATTTAGATTATTAATTATTAATCCAATAAAATTAGTTAGTGTTGAATATTTGATAATTCGTTGTTGACTGGCTTCTTGAAATGTTATTTAATGTTAAAATAAAAAAAAACACAAACTCATGTTTGTTTGCTTCTCTTTTTTGTGTATTTTTCCTAGACGTTCACAATCATGTTTTTTGCGATTACAGCGCAATCTGTTACGAATCGAAAGAAAAGTTTCAAACAAAAGCTACATACTTGATGGCGTAGAATCCGAATCTGCAATACAAAATGGGGGTTCCCATTTAAGATTTCAAACTTGTCCACTTTCCCACTCTGCGGGGGGGGGGGAGGGGGTGAGGTGGGGGTTCGAGTTAGGCACCATTCAGTGAGCCCCCTACATTATAACAAATCTTACTAAGATCTTTTTTTGATTTGATGCAGCCCCTAACAGCCAGAAATATTACATAGATATTTTTAAAAATATATTTTATAAATATTTTTCGTGAGAGGTTTTTGAATATATTTTTCTTTTTTTTTTTAAATATAGATAAAATATTCAATTAAAATATTTATTCCATATTTTAAAATTAATGTAAGCGTTATATTTTTTCTAAAATATTTGTAAAATATTCATATGAAAATTGAGATTTTTTATGAAATCTATTTAATTTGTCAAAATGAACTAAAATTGTTCTTGGTTATTTAGAATGTATAACGTCGATAACGAAAAGTTGAAACATACATAGAGTTGTTTAAAAGGCAAAGAACTTGTTTTTTCACACTCACCATACAAATTAATAATCAATAATTCTGGCATCTTTTAAGGCATACTGAAGGTTTACCAAATTAATCACTATTTTTTAATTGAAGTATTCTAAATAAAAAACAAACGTATTTATTATCATTTTATTTGAATAAGCCAATAAAAATGAAAAATACTCATTTTTAAGTCTAGCCTTGGCTGATGCCAGGTACAACCCTATGTTTTTTTTTTTGATATCGTCGGTAGTGGCGCTCTCATGGCATTTCCTTGTGGCCTCTAAAACAATGCCAATTGTATTAGATCATACCATGAATAAAACATCGTACAACATTATCAACACCTGCTAATACATTTGGAGCATTTACAATAATTGGAGTGGTAGCTACATTCTAATACTTACGATACTTATTTTTACATTCTACGTACAAACAATAAAACAACACAACGTATTCTAACCTCTATTTGAGGTTATGACGCTTATCTACCGAGATGAATCTCTTAAGCAAATCACCTAGCAATTTATCTGGTAGATGCAGTACATATATGATGCATAAAATTCCTACAATTATATTATTAAACGATTTCTGTACATAGCGATATTGAGCATTCCAATTATCTTATAAATGCCATGACATGTTCAAAGTTTTGCTTACCTCGTAGTCACCACAAAAACTAAAACACACCTCGCAACAATTAATTACTCAGTTAACCCTAATCTGCCCTAATCGGATACTATTATGAACTATAACATGTAACGGACAAACGAATGAAAACGTTGATGATACGCACATACGCGTATGCATTCTATGTACCTAATCCACAGACGCATAAACAATACTGAATCATTAACACCGGCACCGTAATGCCGGTAATAAATGAGGTGTTGTGTTGACGTTCGCAACTTACAAATATTACAAATAATATAATACAAAACGCAGATATATTAATAGAAAAGTTACAGCGCTCAACTTAGATACTAATTAAATCATATTAGATATGTATTATCTAATTTAATCTTTAAACTATCATTTTAAATAGGTACATACCTACCTAATATGTACGCATATTTTACCCATTTTATATTATTCGCCCTACGCACCAAATGTACAAAAGCAAAAATTCAATCTTTTTTTTATATGAAATAAGTATTTACAGAAATACAAAGCAAAATATTCTTGCAGATTTATGAAAAATATATTGAGAAAACATTTGCAATAAAATATTATTAATGCTACATAACATATATATTTTTTAAATGTTTTCCTAATATATTTTCTATAATATATTTTATGCATATTATATTAATATAACTAATATTCAAGAAAGATTTAATATTTTTTTAAATATTTATAAAATATGAAATAAATATAGTTGGTCACTGGGGGTGTTTTAGAGATATTCCGTTGTCTCAAGATAAAAAAAAACTCACCCTGTATATGATGGTGATTTAACCGCAATTCAAAAACATTTTGACGAAAATCACATGATTCATTTTATATTGAGGGAATGAAATACGAAACTAGTACGAAACGCACGTAAAACACAATATTTTTAGATTAGGTAATGATTGAAAACAAAACAAGATGTATTGAAAACGTTATAAAATACATGTACCAGTTCCAACTACCATTTGAATCAGCTGTTTACCGGTAGGAACTCGGTAGATACCCTACAATCCAATTTTCGTAAACCCCTAATATTAAAAACAACGGAACATCGTACAACTAGAAATCAAAATATACTATCTAGTCTAAATCGTTACTTATTCGCCAATTATTATTCCTGATAATCACCAACCTATCCTTAATTAACGCATCATCACCTTTCCAGATTACGTCTACAATCCGAAGGAGGCGAGGATAAGGAAGGCTATGCGCGAGGCGTCTCGCGAGAGGGCGCTGAGCGTAACACCTATGTCACCGAGGGCAGTACGGAGACCATCCAGCGTCGCCCCCACTCCATCCAGCCACGCACCGTGGAATTTCGGAAATGAGGATCAATTAATGATGGTGAGGGACCGTAATCCCGCATTATTTAATGTATGAGCCGACTATCTCATTAGGCGAATGCGAGCGGAGATTTCGGGAGCAAGTAATTGGCGGTTTAAGCGCCGTACTTTGCCGGAAATTGTTTGTTTTGATTGCTCCGAAATTCCGGATTATGAAGTAATTCGTTGGCTGGCGCGTTTACCGTTTACTTTTCTGAGAAATGATTTTTGTCGGGCGGTTTCGAGCGAGCTTGCGGTAATCGCATCGATTTGTTTCAGTTAATGCAATTATAAAATCTATCGGTGTGGGGCGATACGGCATAGAGTTGTGCTTTTACTACACTAGAGTTTTATTCCTGCAACTGTAACACAAGTAAATGAAGGATCAACTCACACGTACACATTTACAAGCTTTTATATTGTATTGTAGTGACCGGCATAAATATACATATGGGAAATTTTTTTATTATTAAAATATACTAAAACTTTTTGGGGAACAGGTTGTGCATGTCTAGAAACCTCAAAATTTCTTTTGACACATGTCACGTGACCACTAGTATGGCGGTAAATTTAAAAAATACGCCATGAATATTCAAAAAGTGAGGTTAGGAGACATGATATCCAAAAAAGTTATTTGAAAAAGTTGCTTAGAATTCGATTTTGAGGCTATATGCATGTAAACATATTTCCATTTTTTTTTTCGCTTTTAGCAACTCAGCTGCAGTACTATTTCCGAACTTGGTTGATACCCAAACGGTTTTGTCAATTTTTGCATAATTAACATAGCGAAAACTGAAAAGTACGATTTCAGTGTGACAATTGTTGTTGCAAGGGACTGTATCTAGTAGCAATAAACAAAATTTAACAAATATTTTCTCTCTAAACCACTTAGGAAACATTACTTTTATTGAAAATTATTTTATTTTTGTTTTGTTTTCTGCGTTAAAGTGGAAACCATTAGTTCAAAACTAATAACACTACATACACGCACCGAAGGTATTAAAGTAGATTTTGAAATTGGAGAACAACGGATAATAAAAAGTAGGTAAAATAAAAATTAGTAAGTAATTAGGTACTTATTTGCCAAAAAAATAAAATAGTTTACTATATTATTTCGTTGTTTCTAATTTCAAAGCCTACCTTACTTATAAGAAACAGAACGATATGTAACAAGTATGCATTTTTAGAATTTCATTTCTTAGTTGTTCATTTTTATTAGTTATTGTATAAATATTTTTGCTTATTAAGTATTCCTATCATTAGCTAAAAGTGCTGGTTATTTATTTCTATTGAGTTTTGTAATTTCGAAACTTACATAAATACCTAATAATCCAATTTAAATTTCCCGCAATTATTTTTAGTAACTTCAACGTTAATACATAAAATTACCCATCATTTTATATTACATTAATAGTTATTTTAATGCTTTTACGTTGAATTCAGCAAAAATAGTGGCGGAAAATTTCAATTTGGTATTTAGGGATTCCTTCGGTGTGTGCAATAACATTGTAAGATTGAGGGCTTAGATGTTTAATGTTATCAGTTTCGGACTACCGATTTCACTTTAACGCAGGAAACAAAAAAAAAATATTTTCAATAAAAGTCACTTTTTCAAATTACTTTTTTGGATATCATGTCATCTAACCTCACTTTTTTCAAATTCACGACATATTTTTTAAATTTACCGCCATACTAGTGGTCACGTGACGTGTGTCAAAATAAATGTTGGGGTTTCTAGACATGCACAAGCTATCCCCCAAAAAAGTTTTAGTATATTTTAATAATAAAAAAATTTCCCATATGTTGCAATATTTATGCTAGTCACTGTATAATATTGACTTTTTTATATATCAGCGGTTTCTTATTAAAGATTCTTGATTAAAGTGGAAAAGAGTTAAAACAAAAATTATGTACCCAAAGTTCATAATGATAACAATAAAACCCTCCAAAATTACATTTACGGATTTTAACCACTTAACAGAACAAATAGGAATGGTTAAAATTTTTAAAACCATCTGACAGAATATGTATAAATATTTTTTTCTTTCATGTAAGTGAAAGACTAACAGCTATGTATGAGTGTGAAAATGCAAAAACAAGCAAAAATGCAAAAACTGCAAAGTAGTCACCAGATCTATTTTTAAAATGGGATGTCAGTAAAAGGAAAATTAAAGGACAGCAAGTATAAACATGTTAAAATTAAATTATTTATTAAAATTTAGTGGTATTAGCTAATTATGATTGATAACAATTTTTTTATGGACATTTCGCCAACGTGCACGTTGGATTTATTAAAATTGGGGACATTAAATATGTACAAATGGCAAATGAGCTGAGTTTTTGAACGTATTGCTGTGTACTGATTGAAATAAATGAAAAATGCAAAATTGATTTTAAAATGAAAAAGAAAATAAAATTAGCTAGCTCAACGGAAAGGTTTTTTAAATTGAACAAAAGAACCCGAAAAAAATTATGTTCCTAAACAAAAAAAATAATAATTAATCTTATATCTACTACGTGTATACGTCAATACATTAACGATTATTACGATAAGAATTCCTTGATTGGCTATATAAAATTAAATCAAAAATGTTAAATTTACTAAATCAAAATGGATAACAAAATGGCAACAATGATTGAAAAATACGTCTACTCACGTTAATAGTCGAACAAGGAACTCATTAATAAATATCTACAATTGTTTTTCATACAAAAACCCACTCTCAAAATCGTACAAAACTGAATAGAATCCGCAATAAAACAATTAGCGACCAATAGACAGATTAATGAATGGAATACTTTAAAAAAACTTAACACTTAATTAATTAAATCATACAATTAACTCTTAAACTATAAATTATACAAAATAAAATTAAAAAATGTGAAAATTCTCGGTACATTAAATTCAAACGAACGGAGTAAACATAACAACAAAAATATGCAACTTACAAAACATATACAGTGAAAATGGGTTGTCTAACCATAGCAGTACATTATCTCATTACCTCATGCGACAGTTTCAGTGATCACAATCACCTTCTTCAAGCTAAAGCATTTTACAATGCAAGAGATTCAGTAGTTAAAATATAAAATCAAAATTTATCAATATTAATGTTTAGATATACGGGTGAGTGAAAAGAGATAAAATATTGTACACAGAGAAAAATTAATTTATATTAAAATCAAATATATTTTATATTTAAATATGGAACAAAAAGAAAATGTAGTTAAGTCAAATATTTTTTTTTTGTTACAAATTTTTATTCAAATTAACGTTCGCTTATTTTTCAAATTACTATCAGATTGTCTTAAAGCTAAGTGAAACATATTTTTAATTCTAAAATACGTGATATTAAGAGTAATATTAAATACGAAATCAATTTAACAAGCCAGCATTGCTAAGAGATAGATGGTTTTGAAAAAGGTTTACAATAAACCGAAACGTAACCAGTTGTAACTTTTGATTTATTCCCAGCCATAGTTCCAATATAAACCATGGATGACAAAATGGTAAAAACGTTCAAGGATATCACTGAACAATACGAAGACAGCATCGCTAAGAGGTAGATGCTGTCTTCGTATTGTTCAGTGATATCCTTGAACGTTTTTACCATTTTGTCATCCATGGTTTGATTATGTTGTGACATTTTATTTATACTTTTTATTTATTCCCAGCCATACTTCCAATATAAGAAGATAAAATTAATATGGTCGTAACACAATAATATATAATTCAGCTTTGTAAAAATGTTGCGTTGGTTCAATTACTTTAATATTGTTGAGACAACATCGGTACTTTGTTAAAACAAACAAATTTGCAAAGATGGCAAGTTTTCTAATAATTAAGAGGAATTTTTCGTAATAAAACTTTTCTCCTCACGCAGAATTCGAACCTATATACTCTCGCTTCCCATACGAAAGCTCTTCGAATTAAGTTAGAGAGGAGCATATAGATTCGAGCGATAAATCGATGATATTTAAGAAGGACGTCGGTGTGCCAAGATCTTGGACATACCTCAAAATTTGCTGCTTCTGAAGCAAAAAAGCTAATGTTAAGACGGGCATCGTCCTGTCGACATAGCAGTAGTAATTATATTCAACAATTGCTAACATCCCTTGAGATTTATATATTGTCGTTATGAAATCAACAAACGAACCCTCAAACTAATAAAATCTAGTTTATTTTAGAGATATTGGGAAAATTAAGAAAATAATTGGTATATAAAAACGATCATATTATTTTGTTACTTCTAGTTTATTAATTTAACAAACCCATGAATTTCACTCAATCAATAAGTACTCTTCAATTAACAAAGTGGATATTATTAAGAAATAAGGATTACGCTAACCACAATTGTAGTTAATTTAATGTAATTATTATGTTTAAATTATTTTTTTTCAAACCTAGCTCACACTTTTGTAAACAGGTTCTCTGATCTAAATATTATTATTATGGCGAAATTTTCTACCCATATAGTTAGTTACGTTCAATAGGTATATGTGATACAGCCATTGTTGTAAAGATGGCGCCTTTCCTATATCATTCAAACACTGTTATAAAAATTTGATTTGGGTGCAGTCACCGGAAAAACATTGTATACCGGCAAAGGAGAATTTGCAAACGTCACATATAGAACAAAATAAATAATAATAAATAATAATAATAATAATAATTTATTGTCTATTAGACCGAAAGGTATAAGACATGTCACAAAAGAAAGAAGACAAACTTAAATTAAGATTAACTATTAAGTGCACTATGCAAGCCTTACAAACTAATTAACTAATTAGTAATACATACTTAACCCAACAGCAAAACAACTTATAATCAATGACCACTACGGTTTAATTATTCTTGGCATGAGTAAAATACATTCTTTATCAAGAATCTTTTTAATTTGTTTTTAAAAACGGCCAAGTTCTTTGTACATTTAATTTCACTAGGAAGCGCATTATATAATTTTATACCCATATAGTTTGGAGATCGTTCATACGTAGATAAATGATGGAGAGGAACGCAAAGCATTTCTCCATGTCTAGTATAGTAACTGTGATATGAATTACTTGTTGTGAAAGTATTTTCATTATATTTAACATAAACTAAAACTTCAAAAATATATAGAGATGGAAGCGCTAAAATATCTAAGGATCTAAATATAGGTCTACAAGAAATGCGCCTATTCGCACCAACTATATTAAATTAATGAGATCAAAACTTCTTAAATTAAGGACCGTTTATTTCTTGATCCAACAGTCCAGCTTTACTGTACGCAAAATTCACTATTGCATTTGCGGCAAGCAATATACAATTTATGCTCCTTTTATAGGTAGGTTATGTCAGTATTGTAGTAACACTTCATTGTATGGTAAAATTTTGTGGGTAAGATTTGATATTAAATTTGATTAAGGAATAAAAGAGCTGCTGTAACAGATAAGGTGAGTAATTCTGGCAAAATTATTGTTTCAAATAAAAAAGGAACTTAGTAACCTCAATTACATATTTAGTAAAGTGAAACGCAATATATATTTTACTTAAAACAAAAATATTATTACTATAAAAAATATATATTTCAAATAATTTTGTTAATTTTACAAAATTTTATTTGAACTAAACATATATATCTCATTGTGTCAATGAAATAATTAGTTACTTTACGTATTACATACATTTGACCCAATAAAACTATTTGAGCAAAATATTTTTATGTTTAATTCTATTAAAAGTTTTGTTACAACAAGCTAATTTTATTAACAAAATTATTTGCTTCGCTCAACAGTATATTTGTTTGTCCATATTTAAAGAAAGATTTTAGTCGATATAATTAAAATTTGGTTTTGGGAGTCAACCAAATGGGTTTTTCAGTGCACATCAAACATTGCTATGCACCTAGTACATTCCCTGTTATTTACTTTTTAGGATCGAATACAATGAAAAATAAACAAAAATTTTTGTTAAAACTTTTAATATGAAAATATATTTTTCCAAAAAATATGATACTGTCAGTCCAAATATTAATTTTATTTGTTATTAATACTAATTTCTCAATAAAAATCTTATTAAAACCTCTTTTCTCAGTGCAGTGTCTTCTTGTTAAACCCATGTTTATAAATAGTATTTCTTTTGCTTTTGCCGGAATGTGTTCAAATTAATTTCTCATCCAATAAAGACAGATAAAAGAGTATGATAGACAACGATTCTAATTTGACTCTTCAGAATTACTTCATCACGCTAAATTCACCGCTCTCATTTAACCGTAAAATAACCGCTTAAATGAGCCCAGTTTCCCATACCAGCTGGCCGAATTATCTAATATAGCATTTACAATTGATTGCCGGGCGTCATTTCGCGCTCGGTAATTTCCGCGTTTCGGGAAAGTAGGTAGCCGTAAATATATCAATCGGTGGGACACGATCGGCGCGACGCGACGCCGACGCCATGCCACACCGCGCCGAATGACGAAAATTCCACACTCTAATTAATTCCGAATCGGCCCGATCAGAATTGCCTGTCGCCCGAACGATCGCGCCGGCCGGCGAGAATAAACATACCCCTCGGCGAATCGACGAACGGGGTCTGATCACGGGTCGGAGCAGCAGTTTAACGATAAAATTTCAACGCTCCGATAAATCATCGCCGCGCCGTCGGAGAGGAGCGAACGCGTTCGATCGGCGGCGAATTTCGCGCGCTGCCGTCGGCGATGCGGGGTCGTCAACGGGAGGGCGGGCGGCGAGGAGGCGGCGGGCGATAACTAATCGAATTACCCTTATTGGATGGTAACGGAATGCAACCGGCGCAGAGATCGATTAGTGGCGCGAAAAAAAGTAAAGCGCCAAGTGGAACAACGCCGAGATCCCAAACGTGTCGGCATTCGCTCCTGATGACGTAGGTGTACTTATATACCGAGCGTTTCAAGTTTTACACTGAGAAACAGTTGTTTCTTTATCGTTAATAAATATGAATTGATCCAAATAAAGTATTTTCTTAAATAGTGCCAAAGAAATACTTAGGGAATGCTAAGGAAAAGAAATATTTGAAACAAATAGTAATTTAACTAGTATATTTATTCCTCATGAAAAAATACAGCTTTGACTTGAAAACAATCGATATTAATCGCACAGTAAAATGTTTTTATGGGAATAGTGAAATCTGTCTGATCGAATAACTCTACAATTATTACCCGAATCAAAACCAACTAGAGATAGCAAACTTAATAAAAAGTTTCTACACCTGTGGAGTGGTGGGAACCGATTTGGGAAGGTTCTGGTATCATCTGTAGAGGGCGCACGCGTCACTAAGAGCGCGGAATTTGAATGTATATCCTGTTTTCCTCTTATATGATTATTGTTTGAAAATTGAATGCATGATTATCGCAGACGTATACTTCTCACAGGAAAAATCGGGACACCAGCAATCCAGAATTTTGAAATTTCTTAATTCTAAATGCGACTTTCGGGGGACGTATTCACTTATCATAAATCACTTAATTATGTATATTACTGCGATCAAAGGTAACGACTAGAAATTAAAACAGAAAAATAAACATATACAGAGAAAAAGATTATGCATAGAATAAACAAATCGGAGTTTAGGTGGCGGCGTTTCCTTTAGAAATACGAATGAAAAAGAAATACATAACAACAAAAAGAACTCTAAAATAGACGGCTTCATTTAGAAATATATATGCATTTAACTTGTTATGTAGAGATAATTCTTTTTTAAGAAAACATATGGTGATGGAATTTTATTATTTAATATTATGTTACTTGTTAGTGCTGCTTTGATATTAGTTACTTATTAGTTCGATTTATGTTCGCGTGTATTAGTTTAGTAATAGATAATATGTCAATCAGCCTCCTCAGTTTTGGGATAATGTGATTTTCACAGATTTATTGACTACACTATTATTGATGTATTAATTACTATTGTTGTTTAGTATTCTTAAATATTGTATTACTATAAAGTTTTCTTCTATCTAAAAAAATTACCAAAACCAGGTTTAAGATTATTTATAAAATTCTTAAAGCAATTAAGTTCGCAAAGAAATTATTTATTTTATTTAACCCTCCGTTTATTGTATTTTCAGAAAATATATCTTAGCTATCGCCTGTGTAATGTGACGTCGTTGGTCTATTTTCTTGAAATATGGCCAACACTTGGTCTCTTTACAAACTGTCTTTATGTAGCACAGGTTTATTAACAATTATTTACAATATTATTGAATTTAATATATAACAATCATTGTAAGAAAGCATATTGTTCGTCAATCTCAGTTAGTGCTAAAATATTTATTTTTGAATTTGATACATTTAATACTTTTTCGTTGCTATTGCCTGAAGCTGTGTTACAGACCAAAAGTGTTAGCTATATTTCAATAAAATAGAACAACATTGGATTACACAGGCGATAGTTAAGATATATTTCTTGAAAATACAATAAACGGATGGTTAATAAAATAAATAATTTCTTTGCGAAATTAACTGCTTTAAAAATTTTGTAAATAATCTGTTTTTGGTTATTTTTAAAACATAGTAAAATATTTTGTAGTAATGCAATATTTAAGAATGCTAAACAACAATAATTATGAATACATCAATAACAGTGTAGCTAATCAATGTGAAAATCACATTGTTCAAAAACTCAGGAGGCTGATTGACATGTTGTCTATTGCTAAAGTATTACTTGCGGGCATAAATCAAACTAAGTAACTAATATCACACCCACTGGACAAAATTTAAATTTTTCCACATCATACAATTATTATTAAATTCTGCCCAGTGGGTAGTAGTACTAATAGTTAATATCAATAATATATTTTAAAATCCCATCTCCGTATGTTTTCTTAAAAAAATGATAAAATCTCTCCATAACATCAAACAAGTTAAATACATATATGTGTATTTCTAAATGGTGCCGTCTACT
This sequence comes from Protaetia brevitarsis, assembly GCA_004143645.1. Lineage (NCBI taxonomy): Eukaryota > Metazoa > Arthropoda > Insecta > Coleoptera > Scarabaeidae > Protaetia > Protaetia brevitarsis. The sequence continues at coordinate 198,761 of RXPK01000288.1, read as the reverse complement.
CAAGAGACATTTTAGTTGTTTTTTTTTGCATTAATATTTCCGTATTCAGTATTACTAAGGAAGCACCGCCACCGGAATTCCAATGTGTTTATTTAATGTATAAGCCTTTTTCTCTATATATATTTATATTTCTGTTTAAATTTTTAGTCTTTGCCTTTGATCGCAATAATACACACACAAAAAGTGATTTATGGCTATGATAAGTGAATACGTCCTCCGGAAGTTGCATTTACAATCAAAAATTTTAAAATTCACGATTGCTGGTGTCCCTATTTTTCCTGTGAGAAGTGTACATATTAGCGAAAACATAATAAATTATGGCAATAATACAATCAATTTTTAAACAATAATATTAAGTTTGTAGACGTATTTTCGGTAAATAAAGACACATTTTGCGGAAAAAAGCATTGTATTTCTTTATAATTCCATAAAGGAGGTGAATTAACATTAATCTATGTTTCTAGCATATCAATTATTTATGAAGCATTACCTGCCGGCTTCTAGTAAGAGCTAAAATAATTTTGTAGAAGCAGCTATTGCGCCACAAAATATATTATTTCCAGTCCATGTATTACGCACGATCTGACACGAGGCACATTCGGACATTTTGGAATTATCCCTTAGATGTCGTGTTAGTTTAAAACGAAGTTTACCTCAAGTTGCTAGTGAGACGTGCTATTGTGTAACGAAAGTTTGCTTATTTAGAGCAATAAACCATTTTTTTTTACTGAAGAAAAATTGGTTTTTAATATCCTGTAATAGTATTTGAGGTAAGTAGCAGAAGATTTCCCGGTTTTATTTTTTAACTGGGCTTCCTAGTAATTATATATCGTGAAATACCGTTAAATAATCTATAATTCGGGTACATTCGGACAATTAAGCTGGGGCACGTTCGAACTGTTCAAACCTGCCCCATTAATTAATTTAGTTATATTTGTTCATAGAAAATGGTCCGCACCTACGTAAAAAAACTAACCGAGGAGAAACTTCCGAAACTATTTTAAAAACTATCGCAATAAGCGTAATTAAAAAAGAAAAGAGCAAAGACAAGCTGCTTTAGAGTTCAATATTAGAAAGTCAACCCTCTTTGATCGAATTAAAGCAATGAAACGGAAATATGGAGACTCGTATAATGATTCTCGAAAAGAAGAAACTACAAACTACCACCTCATTGGACGCATCGTATGCAGCCCCTAGATATATCCGTGTATGGGTCATTCAAGGCACGATGCAAAGTCGCTTTTAAGGATCACATGAGCAATAATCCTGGTAAGACGATAAAAATTCAGGACTTCCCAAAAATTACCAACGACCCATATCTTTCACACCAGCTAATATTACCAAAGAATTTTTTAAAGCAGGCATTTGGCCAATAAATAGCCTAGTGTTTACTGATGATGATTTTCTAGCAGCTAGTATAACTAACTGTCCTTGTTCTAGTTCATTACCAAAACTGTGAAGTATCTCAAATTGATCTACCCTCGGAATCTTCTACTATTAATAAAGAATCTTTCGATATAGTGATCTCTATAATTAAATAGTATTGTAATTGTAGTTTTTCAAAAAACGAAATTCTTCAGGAATTACAGCCGTATCCTAAAGCTAAAGCGCGCCAAGAAATAAGGAAGAAAAAAGTGAAAGCCTGTTCCAAAATATATACCTGTTCAGAAGAAAAAAATCGAATAGAGGAAGACCTTGATAAAAAGAGAAAAGAGTTAGTCCACCGGGCAAAAAGTCAAATTCTTCAAATGAAGAGAAGTGAGATACACAAGAAGCAAGTTGGATCGTCCAGTGATACTTCTGATTTCGAAGAGCCTATCAAAGATAAGAAAGAAAAGTCCACTATATGCGAAGATGAGAGTATATTCTAGGAGATTACATTCTGGTGAAGTTTGCTACTAAGAAAACCATAAAGTGCTATGTTGGGGTAGTCCAAGAGGTGACTATTGTGGACTTAGAACTGGTGCATGAGGTAAAATTTTTGCGCAAGAAAGGAGACTAGGATTTGTGATATTTCTCTTATCAATCGCGACGATATCGTCTCCAAGCTTCCTCAACCAACTAACATTAAAGGAACCGCTAAATAGTCTGGATTTTTCAAATTTGCTGTAACGTTTAATAATTTAAACATTTAGTAATATAGTTGGCTAGTACTGCTTTTTATTTGAAATTTTAAAAATTGTGATTAAAAGAGTTGTTTATCAATGTTTTTGTGTTTAATTTAGCTATGTACGAATGTGTCCTATGTGTTGTCCGGAAGTGCCCCGGTATGGGGCAGATTCAAACAAATGCTATTTTGGAAAAAAAGGCATATTCGAGAAAAACCATGCAACATTATCGTATTTCTTATATAGTGTCTTATACAAAAATGTGTACGTATTAAAGTATACAACGTGTGTATAAATTGTCGCAAAAGCTACACGTAGCGACATACTTCGTTCGTTTCTGAATCGAAAATCTAAATGGTAAAATATTGTACTATGCTTCATAAGTCTTCACGAGGTTCTTGAAGTTCGGTTTTTTAGTTCCTTAATAAGCGTTTGTGTTTGTCGGTATAGATAGCTGCAATTTTGAATTTTGACGATTTCTTATTCCTGTTTTTTTCGTAAACAGTTTCAGTTTTTGATTTTAGAGCCTGGTTTCAACATTTCTTCATAAGCATCCTCTCATGAAAGCACATTTGGCAACATTGTAGGACAATGACTTTGTATTCTAATTTGATTTCAATCAAAATCATTATTGTCAAATTTTGGCATTAATCTGAAGTGTTCAATTTTATGCAAGCTCTGCTCTTTTTCGTGATTACTCGTATTCTCTTGATTAGTTTTTCTGTTTCAGCGTTGTTATCGTTCTCGTATTATTGTTTTGTTTATTTACAATGGTTTTTACATTTAATGAATATGCCGATATGTATATGGTATACGGTTTTTGTAATGGAAATGCTAACATGGCAGAACAGGAATATCGCGTACGTTTTCCAAACCGGAGACATCCTACTGAAAACGTATTTCGACGGCTGGACCAACGTCTACGTGAAACTGGTTCGTTTAAGAAAAGAAATGATAACATACACCGTTTAAACTTTTGTCATAGTATCTTAAATAGGATTCAAGAAGATGGCGACTTTTTAAGAGGTGTTCTTTGGTCCGACGAGTCTATGTTTACCAGAGATGGTGTACTCAATACCCATAATTTTCACCATTGGGCAGATGAAAATCCTCATGCGTTTCGGGAATACGGTCACCAAAGAAAGTTTTCAGTTAATGTTTGGCTGGGTATAATAAATCACCGTGTCGTTGGGCCAATCTATCTGCCAAATCGACTTGATGCCAACGGGTATTTAAATGTATTAGAACAAGTTATTGACGAGATGCCATTGAATATACGCCGTAACATGTTTTACATGCATGATGGAGCTCCGGCACATTTTTCTCGTAATGTGAGAGGGTGGTTGGATGAACACTTCCCTAACAGGGGAATTGGTTGCGGTGGTCCTATCTTATGGCCTGCAAGGTCTCCGGACCTAAATCCTTTAGACTTTTTTGTTTGGGGTTACATAAAGGTGAAAGTTTACGCACACCTCACAAGACGCTGACGAAGTTATAGGACGAATTAACGCGGCAGTGTTAGAAATTACACCGGAAAGGCTTGAACAAGTAATACAGACAATACCTCGTAGATTGCAAATGTGTTTACAAACAGACGGATATCAATTTGAACATATGCGTAGGTAATAGTGTCGCTAATTTATTACAAGAGATTGCGTTCGAAAAATCAAAACTACTAATCTTGTTTTAATAAAGCTTTCTTATTGCTTTCCCTATGTATCATTTGTGTTATCCAATTTGTCATTTTGTAATTCTGGTCTGTCAATTTTGACAAGTATTGTAACTACCATTACGGTAGTATGCGACTACAGTGTTGCCAAATGTATGTTACTTTCAAGTGGCTCCTGAAGACGCATGAAGCATAGTGCCATATTTTATCATTTAGATTTTAGATTTAGAAACGAAGGAAGAATGTCGCTGCGTATAGCTTTTGCGACAATTTGTGCACACGTTGTATATGAGAAACTTTCCATACCCAATTAAATAACAATATAATCCGTTTTTAAAGTTTAGTGTCCGAACGTGCTCCATTCTCCCCCAATCCATTTTTTTTTAAATTTTGAGTTTTTTTTCACAAAAAATTGTATGCAAGGTATATATAGTTCTTAAGTGTCACCTAGCGAATAACAGCGTTTATCCAAAAATGAAGCAGAAATGTCATAATTTGTTCAAGGTCATTGCAAAAACGACACTATTGTTGTTATTTGGGTATGTCCAGACTTTTCAGACGCACTGTATAGTATAATACCGGAGTTAGAGCCGTTGCGAATGTCACGTTAAGCGTATCGAATAGGTATAACGATGACAACGATCGCCGCGAAGGGGCTATTTATGCATGACGGCATCAGGCTTATTGTCGTTGTACGGTTGCCAATCGATGTCTCCTATACGGAGTTTCGACGTTAGGATTTCGTGAATCGAACGTGCTTATCTCGAAATCAATAGACGTACACCTGTTTAGCGTGGGCGTTTGTGATACTAGCATGTATACGTGTATACAGGGCGAGTTTCTTTATCCGATGTTTTATCCGCAATTCATCGTCTCTCTATCTTCGTTGCTTTCCGAGATCCCATACTAAACAAGGCAAAAAAACTCACCTGTTATAGCAAAGACTAATCCGACAAAACAAAGGAAACTTTATAGGGGTGCAAATGAAGGGGTGTAAAAAATTGTGGAAATGGTATTGCACGTTTTCCCAAGCGCGTTTTACAACTTATGCCTTGATTGTTTAATACATCAAAGCGGCCACATTAATTACCAATTGTGTGTGAGGGAGAGTTTACTTATATAATAGCTTTAACACGCATGAAAATGCCTCTCCTTTGAAGAGGCGCCGTTTGCGGTGAATGTGCGCACATAATTACCAATGGTTCTTGTTGTTTATTGTTGCATGCTGCCGGGATACATTTAACTGTGGTGGTTTAGTGTTCGCTCTGAATGAGGGAAGTTGACTGTGAAATATTTCGAATACCTTGTATATCTTTAAAGTGGGAGTAATATTGCATAAACTTCGTTTAATATTATGAATGAAATTAAGTAGAGAAATGGAATTATGAAATACATGAAATGATTCTCGCATTGACGCACAATTTTAAGAAAGAAATTGAAACAGATCGAAATGAAATGTTATTGTTCTCACGTAGAGAGTGTCTGAATAGCTTCTATAGAATTTGAATAGCGCGCCATTCTTATTTTAACGCATCCCTAAAGAGCTTTTATCACTCGTAGAAAAGCAGTAATTATAATTGCTCTTTTCAATTAAATTAGCAGTGTTAAATGATGAGTGAGCTACAAAATGGTCAACTTCATCGTATCCACCGGTATTAAGATAGTGTAATGCAATAGTATGCACTTCATTGCAAGAAGCTATTACAGACGTAAGCATAACTCTGTAAATGTAGGTTAAGGTGCTTGGTTAAGGTACACATGCTTAATTGTTTGTTAGTCAACAAGTGTTAAGGTTAAATAGTATTTATAAACAAAGTAGACAAACACGTAAACATATCTTGCAATGTAGTGCAAGGGCACATGTTATTGCTTTTACTATAGAATATTGGCGGAAAAATTGTGAAATCGATGCATACATTTAGAGATTCATCGTCAATCGAATATCAGCAAAGATAAAGTCAAAAAATGTTTTGTTCGTCACAAAATCAAGCCCTATAAAGCACGATTTTGTATACATCAAAAGAAGCTGGTGCTTGTAATTGTTGTTATTGGGGCAAGGGATTTTTTTCTCATGAGGCTACATACAGGGTCAGATATAATTTTTAGTGCGCTATAAACTACAATGATCTATATTTCCAAAGAGTTAACGTATGATGTGGGATTTAGAAGACCGAATAATTGTTTTTTTTTTGTTAATAACTGAATAACTGTTGCATACTGAACATTTAGTTAAGTTTTTCTATGGGGAATTTTCGCGTGCAATTGAAGATTTTTCTCACTGTGATCGTATATACAATTAGATAGTGCATCAATCTACGAAACAGTAATTGTTCGTCAATAGTTGAAAGAGTTAACACTGCGTAGGCTTTCACGGCCGGTGTAACTATAACTAACAGCGTCTTGCTGTTCAGTTCAGTTATTCTGAAAAAGCTGTCAGTATGAACAGCGAAACGTCGAGCGAAAGTTTTGACACACGGCGAAACCTGCAAGAAACTGTTAGTTATAGTTGAAAGAGTGTTTTCCTATAGGTGCCGAATGGGAAGAAACAGTACCTTTGAAGTGTGACCTTAAGGTTTTCGGATATTATAACCTTATTATCTTTTGCGGACTGGTCAAAAATAAAGTATAGAAACACGATCCAAAAAAATGGAGATGAAATTTGTATGAGAATAAAGCACGTCTGTCTTGCCATCAGCATTCCAGAATTGCGACAAAGAGCTAAACACATAATAGGCCGTGGATAAGTTGAGAGAGATTACATTCGATAATTATCGAATTTTAAAAATTATGGTTATAATCATTTTTCTTAATTGAATTATTAAAAACTTTGTATTGTTGTGGCATAGTTTGAACTGTACACAGTCCGCATGATTGTGACAATAAATTTTGTTAGGGCAGAAATTGTAATTTTCAAAAGGCATCCAATGCTCTCTCTTGAAAAATTGAGTTCTTTACTGTACAGTAATGTTCTTTAGGGATTTAAAAATGATGCATTGACATTAATACAAGTAAAACCAAAGCCATCCTTTATAAATTAAACCATACATAACATTCTACTACATAAATACTGCAAAGTTGTGGATATCACTATTGATGATAAAATGGGATGAAATAACCCTATCGATAACCTTTGTGGGAAGCTTAGGAATGCATGCCACGCGTTAAGAATATTAAGGTAAGTGATATATCGGCAGATTCTGATAATCTATCTGATATCGGCTGTAGGATACGGAATTCCAATGTGGGGTACCTCTCTCCATATGCAAAAGATTTTTGTTGTTCAAAAGAGGGCGGTATGAATAATTTTCAGACTTTCATAACGCATCCTCTCGGATGATGTTAAAAAAAAATTATTAACAGTGTACAGAATATATATACAGAAGTGTTTTTATTTTTTAAAATAAACAACTTTTTTAAAAGAATTTATCTTTGATTTTTCATTTTCGGAACTTTCGATATTTTATGTTTTTTAAGACCTGAAGGTGGTATATGTTTAGCCGAAACTGGTTGTCTTAAAAATATAATAAAGACATTTAAATGTAAGCTCTTTGCTTAGTAGTTATGTTGAATTCAAGCAGTTAATTTATGATAAGGACCTCGATGTTGTAGCGGTTACTGAAACCTGGTTGAGTCCTAGTGTTCCTAGTGATAATGTTTCTATTGATGGTTATAATTTTAACAGCCATGTTTAAGCGGTCTTTTACATATAACGTTGTGGTCATTAATAATGAATTTATTTTAGAATTTCATAAACAGATGTCGCTGAATATGTTTAAAAGGCAGATTAGATGTTTACTGGCTGTTTAGTTTAGGGTACAGGGTTAGGTTTAGGTAATGTTATTATTAATTAGTTTTTTTATAGTGTGGACTAGTTTTATTATTTACTGCATGTATGCATTATGGAATTTTATTTTTATTCCTATTAGCTAGACATTACTGTATGTATTTAGTAATTAATCATAGGTTAAGTGGAAGAATAGCTAACAGCTAAACTTCGCTCATGATTAATTCACTTTGTGTGTTCTATCATTAAATTAAGATGATATTATTATTATTATTATTATAATTATTATTATTGTTATTTTATGACTGACAGGAGATTTACTTGCACAAACTTTTACTAACCACATTCGACATACAATCATTAATATAACATTTTGGCGCCCAAGGTGGGCCAAACTCGCTGGTTATTTTTGTACATGATAGAGGATACAGTTGTACTCTTTGAAATATTCCAGAAAAGGGTTTATGGGGTAATTATCAAGGTTCCTTTATGGTAAATGCGATCCACGGTCCAATATTGGATTCTGTAAAACTGTCTTGGAAAATATTTTTTTCTAAAATAAAAAACAGAACCGCAGTTAAAGATTCAGTATTCGACGAAACATCCAGTATGTATCTGCCAGCATTTCCGGTTTATTCCCCGATCTCGACGTTCACGCGTACGTACAACATCCACTACTACATGCACGCAAGAATATGCTGTACAGCGCGCGGGGAAGGAAAATCTCGAACGGAAACGGGTCGGCCGCCCTCGTTTAGCTTCGGTCGGAATGATGATGCCTCGCCATGGTAACGCGTGCGGCCCGACGCCGATTCCGGTATCCACGGCAACCGGTGAGAGCCGAGTCCAGGCGTCCGCGCACGGGTCGTTACGTAAACCGGTCGCTTCGCCAGCTGTCCGTCCGTCGATATCCGATACGGTGCGCTGCGCACTCGCGACTGACTGAACGCTGACGCGCGGAGGTGTGTGTGAGGCTTCTCTGTACTCGTCTGCGCGACGATCTCGCGCCGAAACCGATAGATGCCCGTGTGTGCGTGCCGGTTTCGGAATGGATGGGACAGGGTGAGATCCCGGAAGCGAAGTCGTTGTGCCCTTTGTGCGGCGTGTTTTTAAATCACGCTGACAAAGTGGTTGCAGGAGATTTCTGGTCTTACAGAAATTCTGGAGTATCGGTTTCATTAGATAAGCTTGCTTTCGGTGTGCTGTTGTTGATAATCTTTATGGATATTAATGGAATTATTTAGACAGAAAGACAAGTTAATACATGGAAATTACGTTTTAAATGATGTAGATTGATTTTGTACGCGTTGTTTAGAATTGTGAGAAATAAAAAATTGGTCATATCTCGCAATACTTTTTTAATGTAAATTAGTAGCTACCAGTTTTGAGCATAGTGGCTCATCTTCAGGTAGCTGAAAGCGTCTACAGCGGTGTAAGTTGAATTACAAGTTAAAATTCGAGGAATGGTTGATGGCTTTTTTTTAGAATAAAGAAATTAAAAAAATACGTGAATAATAGGATATAAGTTACAAATTGAAATATTTTTTGTAGGTAAATTTAAAAATTAAAGAATAATTATAACAGTAGAAATATTTACAATGAATAAATCCTATTTTTTAATTGTTAAAGTGTAAAATGTAGCTAAAATTATGCAATTATAATGCAGAAATGAATTACAGTTTATAGATGACGACATTAAAAATCTAAAATGTTTGTAAAAATAAAATCTTTGTAATAAAACATAAATTGCTAGCAAATACAAAGAAGGAAACAAATGTATTTTTTATTTAACAATGTTTAGATGATAAATAAATTAAAGTAAAATGTAGAATAGCTAAAAAGAGACATCTATTAAAGAATGGACAAAGATGTATTTATAAAATATAAGGAAGAAAACTGAATATCACAATGAATTATTGCTTAAACAGGAACTGCAAATGACAAAAAAAATACTCCAAACTGTGGTACTGGTAATATTGCAAACTTCTCCTAGACCCCTCACCATAAACTGCACTAAACTGAACGTACTGCTGTGTACTGATTGATTTGAAAATGCAAAATCAATAATAACAATGGAAAATTAAATTAGCTAGCTCAACGGATTAAAAATTAAAAGGGCGCAAAAGAACAATTAATCTCGCAAATTAAACTTGAATTTAATCACGAAATTTACTTTAAATTGTGGGTGAAAGAAATCTGACTTTCTTAAATACCCCAAAAATTGAAAAGGTTTAATCAAAAATAAAAGAATAGAATTTTGAATAGCGTTAATTCACAAAAAAAAAGAAAAAAAAATGTTAATTACAAATTTTTGCAGAAAAAAAACCGTGAGCAGAGGGTTCTGGTTTAAATCAAAAACTGCGCGAGATTCTAAATTACAATAGGACAATGCTAATTCCTATATCAAAGCAAAAAAAAATTAAGTTGTCCAGGAAGATAATCCAATATCTTTCAAATCAAACCACGTGGTATCAAATTAAAATAAAATAAATTCGTAGAACACCAAAAATTTACAAAAATGAAAACTAAAAGCAAGAACAATGCTACTATTCACCCAGCCCGAGGTGATTAATAAAAAAAAAATTAAACAGCAAACTAGAAAACCAAAATCAACTCTTTAAAATTATAATGAGGGAATTAAAACTAAAATCTATTTTCCTGCACGAAATAATAAATGATCTTATATCTAAATTGTGTACACAATAATATAATAACAATTATTATTAAGCCAGTTCCTTGATGGACGAAATAAAATTCAAAATAAGCGAAACAAATCTCAATATCAAAAGTATTAACAAAATGGCAGCAATGAATTTAAAAATTTACGTCTACTCACGTTTGCGTCTGCCAAGAAACTAGTCTCTACAATCTTGACCGCTGCGTACAGCGAAGCCGCACACAGATCAGTCCGCCAAAGGACAAAATCACAAAACATAAAACATAAACTATACCAGCGAATGCAAAACATTTAACTCAATGAAATTAATTTAAAACGACTGAACACTTAACTAAATAATTCATACAATCAATTCATTAACTAAATCTTATATAAAAATAAACATTTAGATCTGTGAAAACTCTCCCGAAACACTGACAAAGGCTGATCGGAGTAAACACGACAAAATCTATGCAACTTAAGAAAAAACTCTCGCGAAAACAAGGTGTTCGTCCACAGCAGTACGTTTCGATAGCAAAGCTATATCCATCCAGCAGGAAAACACTGAACTGAATAACTACACTAAAACTACCCTCATTTATACCTAAAAAAGGTCATGATACAATGATCACGGTCATGGCTAACTGCCGTGATTGTACCATGATCTTTTTTAGGTATAAATGAGGGTAGTTTTAGTGTAGTTATTCAGTTCAGTGTTTCTGCTGATGATGATAGCTTTGTTATCGAGACGTACGTCCAGTTTAGTGCAGTTTGTGGTGGGGGGTCTAGGAGAAGTTTGCAGAAACTCCAAAGTTTTATCAAAGTTGAGGCAGCTATTTATTATATTTTTGATGGCGTAAAATTTTAAGGTATTCTAAATTATTGAGAAAAGGGTCTTTCTTCGCTAAATGCAAGATGCTGAAGTTGTTACTTAAATTAAATTGACGATTATAGTTTTTGAACAGATTGGAAAAATTAGATAGAAAGAAGAGCTAGGTACATACATGTAACATGCTCAGAGACACGTGCAGCGAGATCACGATATGTAGGTAGAACGTATCGGATAAGCCGGAATCTATCCAACTATAGAGACAGGTTGGGAGAATTGATCTGGCTTAAAAACAGATCAAAAAACATCAACGAAAATAGAGCTGGAATTTACAGTGAGATGAGATATACAATGATTAGCTTTCCACTGGAAAAATATGCCGCAGTCTTTCAAGTAGAGGCATTTCTTTTTTTTCTTTGCTTTTTGAGCGCCGTCTAACGTAGAACTCTGGAAACACTGCAGTCTCTCGACTTTTTGTATTTAATTCTCCCATTGTCGGGCCCTAGACTGAAATCTAGTTTTGCTATAAATGTAAGCTCGTTAATCAGTCCCTGGTTTGTGGTAAGACATGCTCATCAAATTAAATATGCCGATCCTATAGTTAAATCCTTCTACATATTCTTGTTCCATTACCTATTTCGTCTAGTATTTTTAAGTATTTCTGGGTACTACCGAAGTTCTTCTATAAACCACTTTCCAGCCGATAGGCCAGACTTGCCCTTTCCGGTTCCTGCTGACCTAAACTCAAGGCTCTTTTGTGTTGTTTATATTCAACAGTAGTTAAATCGGCACCTTTTCAAAAATTCGTTATGGATGCCTTTGATTTGTGTATAGTATCTTGCCTCTGGAAAGTCATTTATACTCTTCCAGTGAAGATTTTCTTCGTGAATTGCATGAAGTTGATGCTCCCACTTGGAGAAATCGCATTTCGTAATCGCGAGTTTTTGACATTCATCTGTTCTTGATTCATTGTTTCTTTCTGATGACTCTTGTCTATTACCATTATCTGTACTCTTGACGCTGCTTCGCTGACTCATTGGGTTTCTTAGAAGTTTGTGGTGATATTTTGCATTTGCTCTTTTTAACCCTCTATACTCTTCTTATTACTCTCAGTGGTTTGGCTTACGTCTTTCACCTTGGGTTTATCTTTTTCCCTGCCTTCGAGGTCTGCTTTTTGCCTTCAGCTTAATTGGGCTATATGTAAACTCTAAGTAGAAACCTTGTAGCAGGTTGGTTTTTATCCGGGCCAGGTGAAACCTGTTTTTTTTTTTAACGAGGTTGATGCTTTTCGCCCTACTCGTTTCTCATCTTGACTTGGGGACAGACATTGGCAGAGTTTTGCGGAGGCATATGAAATATTGTCTCGTGCAACAGAAATCAATCAGAGAGCCTATGAAAATAAGGGGATTTATATTGCCGGGCGATACTGAGGGCACTAGCGAACCCTAAGATACAATCAAGACTAATTTGGGAATGTATTTGAGAACATAATAGCCTAACAGACCGCAATAAAGTGATTTTGCTCTAGGTGCTCGGATATTCGGCAAATAAGTTAGCAAGAAAGGGATCATCCTCTTCAGAGATAGGTGCGGAATCTGTTCTAAGAGTGACTAATATAAAAACACAGCACGAAAGTAAGTGAGGAGTCGAGTCAAGGAGAAACTCAAAGAACACTGGAATAATATCACTAAGTGAAGTCATGGTAAGATCTTTATTAAGGCGAAGAACTACTGCTATTCAGTAGGAATCATTTTTACGTCGTAGCAGGACACTGTACACCTAAAGGACACCTACAGAGAGCTGGGATTAGTACTGGAGATACCAATTGCAGATTGTGTAATAAGATAGCACAGAACGCTAAATGCAAGGCTCTGGACGCAAAAAGATAGGTATTTTTGGCAAGCTAAAAGCGAACTTAGAGGATTATTTGGATTATCCAGTAAGATATCTGTACAAATTAGTGCAGGATAATTTAATGGTTAAAAGAAATGAGAAACTAAATACAAAAAAGCAAGAGACTGCAGTGTTTGTTGAGACTGTGTGTCAAACAACTCCCACAATAAAAAAAAACGTCCAGTCGTCAAAAATTATTATCCAATTAGAGCAATATATCGAATGGTAAAGGAACATTGGTACCAAATATATCAAACAATAAAGGTCCTGCGTGTGACTCTTGCAGTACACTCGAAATAAGAACTTTAATTGATTAAGTTATATATTCCATGCACAAATAATGACCATTTTATCGCGATAAGGTTTCTCCTCGAATTTTTGCAATAGGATTTTGTGTTCCGTCTCGCCATTCACCACATGCGATCCCCCCTTCAACACAGTTCGCACATACGTCGATATGGATCGCTCGCTTACTCACTACCGCGGCACATTTTGCCTCTGTGTGCGCGTCCGGATACACGCGCGCGTGTGTATGTGTGCGAGCGTGTTCACGGCACCAAAGCAGCAGGCCGCGACATCGACGGACGCCCGGTCCATTTGCATTGTGCAAAAGACCTTCCGATCTAGCGCGCGCGATGATGCAATGCGATCCTCTCCGGAGAGTTACCGCCACCCTTGTCCTCCTTCCGCACTTCCCGTCCTGTTTGGAAGGAATCTGCCAGCCGCCTCCACACCTCCGACGTCGGGCGCTCTGATCGATAGCCCACTGGAGTCCCGTCCTTTTTTTCCCTCTTCTCTTCCCTCCTTATTTTTCGCCGCAGCGACGAGGATCCGGTCGCGCCTCCCCGCTTAGCGCTCCGAAGAGAAGACACTGCGGGATCCACTCGTCTTCTCGCCGCTGGCTCGGGGCGAAACGCTGAGGCGAGAGTTATTCTTTTTCCGTGTAGGCGTCGGTTTACGTGTCGTCCGTCATCGTAAAATGCCGATAGCGAGCGCACGAGAAGGCTATGGACCGCTTAATGACGTGAATTTTGCATATTAAGTGTACGAACAGATTGGTTTTCGATGCTTTAACACCGATTTTGCGCGCCTGGGGTTAGGCAGAAGAGAGCTGAGGAATGCAATAAGTATTTCGGTAAGATATTCATAACGGACTTACATATAACTAAGTCCAGAAGCGAACATATTTTTTTTATTATTTTTATTATTATTATTCAGGGTAGATATTTACTAGTAACAAAATGTAATACTCAATATTAAAGATAAAATAAAAGATTTAAAAAAGAGATATTGTTACGGGGTTGGTTTGCTCTCAAGCTTAAGGTCTTGGATCGAAATGATTTGGTTCGACACACAAATTTTTGGATGACACTGTATATTTGACAAAACAAATTAAATTCAAGATAAATAAAAAATAAAAATGAATTATCAATAAGACAACTCTTACATAGGTTACGATGATAATAATAATAATAATTTGTTCGGTTTAACCTGTAAGCTTAAATAATAAGTTAAAACTATTAATTATGATATAATTCCGAAATATAGAGGTTATGCTTAATATCTAGGTTATAATGTTGGCCCGGAAGGTTTGTGTCATGTGATAGGATTTAAATGAAAAATAAATGAATTAAAAAATGGAATAAAAAGAACATAACTTAATGCAAACGCTAAGGAGGTAGGTTTGAGCGCGGTACGCTGATGTCAAGGCGTGGTCCCCTTTCGAATTCAACGATCTGGATTTGGTCTCCCAAACTAAAGTACTTCGTTCACCCTCTTGGTTACAACTCAACGCCAAAATAACACTAGTAGTTGTGGTAGAGTAGTAGAAATAGATGATAGAAAATAGTTGTGTCCTAAGATAGGATCGATTATACTAAACTGATAAAATTAACAAGAGAAGAAGTCCGCTTACCAGTGACCTAAGATGACGCCATTAACAAAATATAATCCGGCTTGACGTTGCTGTTTCAAAACCCTTTTCAGGAAATCGATGCAATGGACACAACTCTCCGGCAAGTCCCCAAGGTAATACAGAACAAAAATGCACTCGATATTAAAGTTTCTCGCCCGACAAAATCCCACAATGTGGTCTAATTGAAATTTGCACGGAGCAACTTGAACAGCGCGTCTAAGATGGTGTGTGTGCCTGTGCGTCTCTCTGCACTAGCGAGTAGGAGGAAAATCGAAAGAGCAACGGAATCAAATAAGTCACCGACAATACTTAACAATGCGGAATAATTTACACAAAAGAAAAGGTTTTAATGAATGCAACTTGAACTAATAACTGAAGAATGAAAAGCAAATTTAACTGACAATGTTCAGTTAAAATATTTTCGCTTCCGGTAGTGTTTTCTTACCGGAAGTATATTATACCGGAAGTAGTTGCCAACTTTGTTATTTAAAATAAAAAGGTAGTATTTTTATTTCAAATTTGGATTCTACTCTGAATTTTAGGTCAAGTTTATTTAACATACCATGTCCTTAATCTTTATGCTTTACAAGATATTCTTACTTACTTACTTACTTAATCTGCGCCTCTTTTACCTTTACAGGTGTCGAGGCTGAGACCTAACTTCCTAGGCCCCAACTTGGTGGAATCCCCGCCAAGTGTTTCGATCCCTCGCCATGGTCATAGCCGTTCCCCAGTCCACTCCTCTGCTTGACAATATCTTCGCCAAATTAGCGTTCCAACTCTCTTTCGGCTGCCCTTTAGATCTTTTGCCTGGAATTCCCATTTCCCACACTCTATTGTCGGATATTCGCACTACATGCCCGAACCACCGCAACTAGTTAGTCTCGATGGTTTTCACAATTGGGATCACTCCGATTCGATTTCTAATTTCACTGTTTTTTATTCTGTCCCGGCGAGTTACACCTTCAATTCGCCGCAACACCTTCATCTCGAATGCCTGTACTTTCGATTTATGTTTTTCACCTAACACCCACGTCCCGCTTCCGTACTGCTGTGGTTAGACAACCCATTTGTCGTTGAGTGTATTTTAAGTTGCATATTTTGGTTATTTATTGTTTTCCTTGTTCAGCTGATTTTCAATTTACCGAGAATTTTCACAATTTTATTTTGTTTTGAATAAGTTTAGTTTAAGAGTTTATTGTATCATTTTAATTTTGTAGTGTTAAGTTTTTTTTTTTTTATTTAATCTATTCATTCAATTGTCTATTGTTCGCTTGTGCTAATTTTATGCGGATTCTATTAAATATTGTCGTTGTAATGTTATACGTCTGCGTTCTACGATTTTGAGAGGGGAATTTTTGTAAGAGAAATAATTGTGGAGTTTTGTAAGGACTTCCTTGTTCGACTATTGACGTGAGTAGACGTATTTTTAAATCTTGGTTGCCATTTTGTAATCCATTTTGATATTGTAAAAATTAATTGTCTTTTATTTAGTCAACCAAGGAACTTTTATTATAATAATTGTTAATATATTGGAGTGTGCACTTTATAGATATAAGATCAATTATTATTTTTTGTTTAGGAAGGTTTATTTTAGTTTTTTCTCTCATTATATGTTAAAGAGTTAATTTTTCGGTTATTCAATTTTGCTGTTTCATTTTATTTTTCAATCACCTCGTTTGGGTGAGTTGTTCTTTCTTTTAGCTTTTTCATTTTTGTAAATTTCTTGCGTTTGTCCAAGAGTCAAGTGCAGTTTTTATTTTAGGCCAGAACCTCCAGTTCAAGGTTTTTTCTGCACCATTGTGATTTAACCCATTTTACAAAATAAATTGATTGTTAATTAGCGTCACTGGGTTTAAAATTCTGTTCTTTTATATTACTTTAAACACTTTACATTTTTTCGGGTAATTAAGAAAGTCTGATTTCATTCACCCACAATTTGCTTTTCGTGGTTAGATTCAAGTTTTAATTCGCGAGGGTAACTCTGAGATTAATAGTTCTTTTGTTCATTTACAATCTTTTCCGTTGAGCTAGTTAATTTTTTTTTTTTTTTCATTTTAAAATCAGTTTTGCATTTTTCATTTAATTCAATCAGTACATAGTAGTACGTTAAGATTGGCACTATCACTAATCTATAAACGTGTTTTTTGTTTCTTTTGAAATCTCTTTTTTCCCAAAAAAGGTTTTTCCCAGTGCGTAATATGCCTTAGTTGCGCTATTAATTCCAATATTGAGCTCGCAATCCATATCCCCTTCTTGCCCTAGCCTTGTACCGAAGGTATTTGAAACTTTCTACTTGCTTAATTCGCTGGTTATTTAACGCTTTACAAGATATTCGCTTTTTTTTTAAATAATTTTGTGTTATGCAGTGGTGCACAAACTTTAAAGTTGCTTGCAGTTGGTACAGTTGGTTGGTTCATTTTCATTGTAAATGATATCCACCAAATGAATCTATTTCCAGCAAAGAAATTAAGAAATATACGAATATTTTAAAAATGTGTCTTAGAAAAAAACAAATTCTTCAAACATTTTATTTAAACATCAAATAATTTAAACATGAACCAGAGTTAGTTACCCCCAAATTATTGTGTAGATTTATACCTTTTGGCTGAAAAAAAGTTATTGGTTTAGCTTTGGTAGACGTTTATACTGTAATATAAAATTTGGTGGAGGCGCCAGTTAAAATAAATTTATTCAATTCATAAAAATCACCAGACCTTAACAAGTAAGTACATTTGATATCACATTAATTACTTAGGACTGCTCTCTTGCATTTAGTATGTGACATTTACTAAAACGTATTACATAAAGTCACGTGCAGCGAAGGTAACATTCGGTGCCATTTGTCGAAAAATTAGAATTCCTTGCGAAACTTTTATTATCGCACTTCCGAACGTAATAGCCTGTTAGGGAGCTATTGAAAGCAGCCAGTTCTCCTTTTATATCCCGTGTTCGTTTCAGACGCCCGCCGCCCACGGCATGCGAGGCTCCCTCATCGGCTCTCCCATGTGCGGCTCTTCCGGATTCCCCATTCAGACCGCCGGAAGCGGTCCCTTTGCGATGCAATCGATGCACTACAACAAGCACACCATGCACCCGTTGGCGCATTCCGCCTCTGGAACGTACATGCAGGTGGGTATTTCGTTAAAACCGTATGTATGTGGTATGTAGTATAGCCTAGCTACCGATCTTTATACGTTAGGTATGTAACGTAGAAAACGATTTTCTTGCTCACGTACGTACCAAATCATCCGTATTTATTTCTCCTGCAGTGGATTCTTTTATGTTATACACAACTTCGTACGTATGTACGTCGAATGGAGCAATATATCAAATAACTGGGAAGGTAGGTACTTTACGTTCGATAAAAGTATTTTGTATTCTTTAAAAGCGTTTATCTATAAAGAAAACATAATTCACCACAAATAAATAAAATAAAACAATGGAGATAATAGATTCGGAGTACTTTGGAAAACAAAATTTGGAAGGGACATGCTCGAGGTTAATGCAGCGGAGAAACAAACCAAAAATGCGCTTATATGTGATGGTATCGAATTAAAAACCTATACAAAAGTTTCGCTTTACCAAGGTAATGACTTATGCAAAATTTCAACCCCCTACAACTGATAGGAGCGTTGATAGAAATAATTAACTCCCAAAACACTTTATTTTATCTCCGTCTCTTTTTAACCAATCGATTTTAAATTTTACAGAAATAATTTGCTTAATTAGTACTTTCATTTAAGAAATTTCAACCGTTAACAATTTTAACTAATTAAAAAAAATTAAAATAATTTTGGGACTTCGAGAAACGGCGTCATTCTTGCGAACACAAACACCAAACTCTCACCAAATATGTTCCTATTTCCCGGGTTTATTGCGTAAAAATTTGATCCAATTTGCTGTGGTGGAACAGCTTGAAAGATAAGTATATACCATACTATGCAGAAATAGTATAGAATGGAGCAATAGTAAGTTCGTTTTTATTACTCGGGCTGTATTCTAGATAGCAATTTGACATTTCGAGAACGCAATATAGTGTTAATTATGTTAAAGGAAATGCGAAAAGTAAGTAGGTACAGAATCTCACAAACTCTTTTTTATTAGTAAAATACTAATGGCTACATGTTTCGAATGTTCTAACACCCATCTTCAGGCCAAAGCTGAAAGCACACATAGCGACATTACGAAAATGGTTAAGATTAATAACAATATACAACATTTTATGGACTGCAAGATTTTTATATAACTTAATTACTTTACATTATTGCATTAATTTTAAATCTTACATTTCTTTACTCTTCAGTGGTCCCCTCTCTTACAGAATAGTCAACCTATTAAAACCCCATCTGAATGTATCCTTCAAAACCCTTCACACTTTACGGAATGTGTTGTTGAATAATAACTTGTGACATTCGTGAAAGCACATATGTAGGCAGAAAATATCGTGATTTTGACACACGCATCAAAGAATTTTAGAATTTTAAGATCACTATCTTACTTTTCAACATTGTTTACGGTTACTATCTAACAGATGTCCCAACTTATTCTAACTTAAAAATTAAAATTATAAAAAACTTTTCACTTATATTATTTGCTACAATTTTAGTACTTCGTCTGATTTCATTGTGTTAATTTTAATATGTTTATGGTTCTGTCCTATTTATCTTTACAACTTTATTACATCTGATTAGTATTTTGAAGAATTTGAGCTCACTTTTAATATTTGACATAATCCTTCTGTGTTTTTTTTTTTGCTGAAGTATTCAAGTTTTTTTCATTCTAATCATCAATTTTTCCTCATCATTTGGCCGTTTAATTTAGTTTAATATAATTTTTTTTATTAAATTTAGTTAAAATATTGTTATTAATCTGACCCATATTTGTAATTCCCGATTTGTACTTTCAGCTTTGGCCTGAAGATGAGTGTTAAAACACTCGAAACATGTAGCCATTAGTATTTTACTAACGAAAAAAGAGTTTGTGAGATTCTGGACCTACTCTCATTTCCTTTAACGTAATTAACATGTGCTCATACACAGTCAACCTTGAAGAATTAAATAGTGTTAATTGTGCACCTTTGGAAAATATATTTCGATATACTGGGTGTTTCATAAAAAAAAAAACCTGTAGAAGTTTACATTAGGAAAGGTCTCTTGTCATATTCCATTCTTCCCCAGTTTATGAAAAGAATTTGTCCTGTGGTTTTCGAATTACAACTGTTTCTCGTCAAAGATTGAAAAATCATCTATCCCCAGCAACAATAATATTTTTTCATGTGGATTGGTTACAATTAGGTCAAGAAGTCATCAGATTATATTGTGGTCACCAGGAAAGTTTTGAGTTTACCGTTTTCAAAATGATTTTTCCCGATTTTTCATGGAACACTCTGTATATTATAACTAGAAGTAACACAGAATTACACTTTGCAACAATCCATATTAGATTTGCTTGTACCTATTTTACTGGTTACTACAATAATCCTGGAAAATCAAAATTTGAATATCGTTAATAAAAGGTGCCACCGTAGTGTCGAGTTCATTGCTTCTATGTGATGGTACTACGTTCAATCATAACCTATGGAGCAATAGTTTGGTGGCAAAAGGGGCAACAAGCCAGAACCACAGCAAAACTTACGATTGCAAGTGTATCAATCACAGGAGCAATGCCTTCCTCTCTGTCATTGATACCAGATGCTCTTCTGGCCTTACCACCCTTCCACACTGCTGTGGAAAGTGGAAGGGAAGGCCAAAGCAGTATTGGGCAAGGTGGGAGAAGCGATTAAATTTCTACCGCGACTAGATATACTCGTTTTTACTCGCGTCATGAGTGGGGAGTAGTGTTGGCCAGCGATTTTTCGAGAGTCAGCATAACACGAGTATGTCTATCCGCTGTAGAAATTCAATTTCTTCCCCTAACTTGGCCAACACTGGGTGAAACTAATATCACTTCGTCTATGGCACACATATTCATGTCTGTGTGGCTGACAAGCTACTGGAATCACTTACTTCCGACGGCATGCTGGGAATGATGTGTACTCAACCAATGATCACGCATACTTCAATACCTCCCTTCCAAAAAGATATGAATGGAGATGCAACGAAAAAACATTGACGCAGGCAGACACTTGTGGGTTTACGGACCATTCCAAAAGTCAGAGGACATTACAACCTCCAACAATATACAACCGTCTTTTATAATAAAATCTATACCATTGAGATCCGTGCCAGAGAGACTTTGGATAAAACCTGCTAACACAAATCAATACAAATTTTTAGTGACTCAGGTGTTGATGAAAGCACTAGAGGCAGTAAAAATATTTTAAATATTTCGGGGATAATGGCTAATAATTTAGTACCTGGGCACTCATTCAAATAAGAAAGTGGACACCTTTGCAAAAAAGGATACTGCGGAACTTTTTCAGGGAATGGCATCTGTCACTGACTTAGCACCTACACGATATGAAATTCTGAACGAACTAGAAAGTGTTCCAATACTGGAACAACTGTCCTGGTTTGCGAAAGGGTGTATTTCACTTACAAGCAAAATCACTCAACTGGTCACCTCCGATTTTGATAAAAATTTTGCTGAATGCAGAGTAGTAAAAAATAATCGACGTGTATTTTTTTAGCTGCTAATATTCACTTGTAGGGGAGATATAGACCCCTAAAGTTACATCCCTAAAACGCATTTTCAACATTATCTTTGGAAGTAGAAGAGATATCGATCTGAACTAAAAAGGGAAATATTCTTCTTGATTGGTTAAAAACGGCTTAAGGGTTAGATGAGTTTACTGGTTTTTCTGGTTTCTTGATATTTTCTCGAAAGCGGTTTTAACGATTTTCTTTGAAAATCACATTTTTGCTACAATTGGTACAAACTTCTAGTTGCTTACTCTACTTTTTTCCTCAAAGTTATCTGAGGAGGGTTTTAATCTCATACTTAATGCCAATATGCCCATATATCTTCATAACCGTTCAATGTAACAAAAATTTTCCTTAACAAAGTTAATCCTAATTTCTAATTCATGAGATGAGGGGATTAAATTTGTTTTTATATTAACCCCTTACAGCACCATAATGCACCACTGATCACCTTACTAAACCAAAATATCCGAGTTGTCAAGAAGAACATATTTATGAATATATTTTAGGTCAGATTGATATCTTTTCTAGTTCCAAAGATATCGTGGAAAATGTGTTTTAGAGGTGTAGCTTCAAGCGTCTCCATTATAAATAAATATCAGCAGCTAAAAAAAAATACGAGTTCATTATCTTCACTGCTCTACATGCGGGCAAAATTTTATCAAAGTCGGAGGTGATCAGTTGCGTGCTTGTTAGTCATGTTACGACCAAAGAATTGTTTGGACTTGACCGTTAGGTATCAAGGTAATTGTCTCTGTTTCTACAATAGTAAGCTCATTGTAAGCTCAGAAAACACTTAGACAGAATCAGGCTCTTCAATTAAACTGAATGCCGACTGTGTTTAGAAGATGAGGGGACAGTTGAGCATCTTCTGTCACTGCTCTGCCCACACAAGAATCAGATGTTCAAACTTTGAGAAAGTTGACCCTTCCCTAGAAGACCTGAAACCAATCTCATTCAGCAAGATACTATGTGTATATGTGTATATTGCAAGGGTGATATTACACTGCGACCTAAAAAATCTATTGTGTCCCCTGTTTTTGCTGTTTTACAGCTTGCCTTCTAATCCCATTCCCTTCAGAAAGTGTAGGATATGAGAAGGCCCCAGGTTAGGTAAGCCCCCTCTTCGATTACAAGTGCTCCCAGGTGCAACGCCCTTGAGTTGCACACTGCTACGCAATTTGAGAGGGGATGGATGCCATTCTGTTCCCCAATCTGCTCCAGTCGTTCCTTCCTTGTGAGGTACTCTCACTTTGGAAGTGGAAGGCTTCTTATGGAGGTCCTGCTCCAATTCCTTCCTGCATGGTTGATCCCACGAGTAACTAGGGAAGGAGTGGTTCACGGCAACGGTCTTCATTCACCCTGCTCCAGTTTTAAGCAGAGAGGACGAACTTATAGTCGCCACTAACCATTTCGTCTTAAGCGAACCCTGAGAAGATGGCCTTTCCCCACATCCACCACCTCTGGGACGCGCCTGGTAGGTACTCCCAACCCCCAGGCAGCAAGATACTAAGCTACCTCAGTGGTCTGAACTTGTTAAATGAACTTGCATTACCATTTTAAGATCCAGCTGAATTTTTAATTTTCTGATAAGTATATGTCATTGCACGGCAAGATTTAAAGAAAACCTAATTGGTCTTTTTATTCAACGGTGTTATAAATAAATATTTGAAGATTAACGACATCTAAAAGCACATTTCCCTCGTCATTCTTAAATATAACTTCGGCGATTTCTGTTTCTAATATTTTTTACCCACACTCACTACTTCGAACGTAAGCGCATTATTTCCCACTTTCTTCCGCAGTACGTCGTCTGCCAGCACGCATAAACCAAAGCCCCCACGCAAAAAAAACGGAAGCTTTTCCTTGTACATCTCCCTTTCCCAACCCCCAGGATTTCCCCGGATCTAATCGAACCGACGAAATTTCAACTCCTGGGCATTGCCGATTCCCTCGAATTTAAATCCCGCACAACGCGATCGGGACGTAAACGGTTTGCGCGCCTGAATTTATTTGATTTTTCTTCCACCCTCTCACCATCCTCCGCCCTCTCTCGTCCTTGCGGCTTCGTCGACGCGTAAAAGTTTTTTCGCTTCGCCGGACTTTCATCCTCGGTTTCGTTCCGGAAGTCGAGGATCTGGCAGTTTGGAGCGAACGTCTCCGATAAGCGCCGACGACGTCGATGCCGGTTCACGGATCGCTAAGTCGAAACGGGCGACCGGAAGTCGGCGAAGAAATGCGTCGTCGCGAAGGGTGAATGGTGGGGGGGGGGGGGATTGGAACGAGTTGAGGGCAAGACTAAGCGAGAAGTACACGTCTAAATTGAGCCTGCAAATCGGTAATTTAATTCGAGGAAAGTTGTTTGTCTTCGTGCCTTTTCCGCGCTCGTTGTTTTGTACAATTCTGCCTCTTCGTTCGCGTTTTAGTGCGGTAGTACGCGGGAATAACCGGACAAATTATGTCTGAATAAAACGATTGTTGGTTATTCTAACGACGTGAAATTTTATGGACTAAAACGTTATTTCATGACTTTCCATTCTGTATCTTTAGTACAGCGGTAAAAAAGAAATCGCTTATAAGAAATGAGGAAATAAAACACTTACTAAAGATCCGACTAGATATCACAGGGTGATTCAAATTAAGTGCACACTATTGCTATCTGCTATTGTTGTTATTGATTCTAGATACAGATTAATACTATAGCATACGAGAAAACAATTGTATCACGCATTTCCGGGAAATTTTGAAGTTTATATACATACAGTGCGTCCACAGATGGTGTTGACAATAGGTATTTACATAACTAACAGGAAATACCAATAAACTTCAGTCTCACAAATTCTTTAATCTTCAAAAAACACAATGTACATTTCGTTAGCTAAGCTAACATCTTCAGGTGTACATACAAGTGTATTGTCGAATACTAAATGCATAAATATAGTAAGTATATCCTAGGCTACAAAAATTAATCATCAGGACTACTATATTCAACAAATTCTAAATATTTGTAATTAAGGGGTGTTAAATCAGTATTTATATGAAAAAAACATATTAATAACTTGCTCAATACTGATTTAACACCCCTTAATTACAAATATTTAGAATTTATTGAATATAGCAGTCCTAATGATTAATTTTTGTAGCCTAGGATATACTTACTATATTTACGCATTTAGTATTTGACAATACACTTGTATGTGCACCTGAAGATGTTAGCTTAGCTAACGAAATGTACATTGTGTTTTTTGAAGATTAAAGAATTTGTGAGACTGAAGTTTATTGGTATTTCCTGTTAGTTATCAGTATATCACACAGTGCTCGATTTACCTTCTATTTAATTGATTTAGGTATTTACATATTTATAGTTTGCTTTCGAGTTTTTAAAATCTGGTAACCTCTCAGCCTTTGTAGCTGAGCCAGAAATGTTTTTGTGTCAGGCAAAGTACTTTTTCCATTTACATTATAGCAAAATGTTACTAAAAATCAGAATGAAAAGTTATGCTGGTATGTAATTTTTCAGACTTATTGGCCTATTTTGATAAAATCCATTGTCTGTCAATTTATTTTCAGGTAAAGCATTGTTTGCGTTCACAGTACGTCAATATGTATAGATAGATGGATAGATATGCCAAGAAGAAACGCTTAGAGCAAAAAGTTATAGAGTTATGCAAATTTTTCATACTGATTGGCCTACTTCGGTAATCATGATTGTAATGCGACGTAATCTCTACGCTTTATCGGTCCTACGTTTGTGCGTCATATTGAAATGGTGCAGATTTTATCTTGCTCAGCGTCGGATGACAAAATGCAATGGGACATTAATTTACTTAGGAATATTATCTTTTTTAGTTGGGCGCCAATGATTTGAGATCGGAACCGTCCCCAGGTCGCGTGGTTCTGGGAGTATTTAACATATAATCCGACCCTGTATAATAAATAATATAAAATAAAAAGATATTGATTTCACCTTTACAGTATTTTTTATTATAAAATAACGATAAAGAAAATGATACAAATAAAAAGATTACTTGGTGGTAGAAAAATAATGAATGGAGCCCCCTTGTATATTACTGACTGAATAGAATATTAAATTTAAAATAAACAATAAACAAGATTATAATTTCTGATTTTACAAATAATAAACAAATAAAAATAAGGCGAATTTGGCAGTCCTTCGGCTCTAGGCGTGGTCGTTTGGTCTTCTACACACTTTATTTATGAAAACTAAATATTACAAATCATCCCAACCCCGTGCTCCACCTAAAAAAGGTACTACACGAGGCCACCTATTCTAGCTATTATATGGGTTCCATAACAATTGAAATGATCCTACTATAGCTTCTACACAGGCAGCGCATTTGTTTGTCGGTGGGCGTACTCTCTGGAGATGGTATTTGGCTCTCTAGATCGAGAAGCTTTCAGCATACGGCAGCACAAGACTTCAGCCCACGGCTAATACGCAATCTAATAACTGATTGCGGGATTACTCACTTATAAGGTTTTATTTCTCGGCACTAAACAAATGGCCAGAATCTTACACAATAGTGGGGACACGTTATCACACTACGCGTTTATTTTTACCAATATCTGGTATTCTTCTCCGGCAGCAACAAATGGCCCAAGTATTCAGTAATAACGAGGATGAATTAGCCCGCAACACTATTCATGTTTAACAATATGTTACTATGTTGTGGCCGCTGCTTAATGGCGGACCTCCCAACCGGCGCGCTCCAGACGAACGGCACGTCCGTTCTATTCCAACGCCAGCTGCCCACTTCTCTTGTTCGCTTGCGTATCTACGATCTCCTTAGCTGTCCGCTAATCAAGGACGCTGTCCTTGTGATCGCGTCAAACTCCTTTATTTGTCCATTCCTTTCTTGGGGCCGCTTACGTCACCGCACGCAGATTAAATAGATTAGACATTATATCTATTGTCAACTGCATGCGTGGACGCATTATCGTCAAAATTGTCAGATCCGAGGATATCGATATTGTCAACATATATAAAATGAACAATAACAAAAAAGCAGTAAAATTGATACAACACGGTAATAACAGTAATAAGGATAATGATAATAGTGATAACATAAATGTAATAATAATGAAATGATAAAAATAATAATTTAATTGTAAGAAATAACATTTGGAGATACTTTAGCACCATTATGGATTAAATATAATGAGAAATTCGTCCACTAAATACATGTGGTGGTCCAGAAGCAGCGCGTGTAGTCTTTTCTTGAAGAGTTTAATATTGGGAATCGGCTTATAGTCACTAGAAAGTATGTTGTACAGATTCGTTCCTATTGTCAAAGGGCAACGTTGAGCCAGGGAACGTGTATTGGATGGAGTTCTAAATAAGTTGTTACCTGTAGTATTATGTGTAGTACATATGAAAGTCTGAGTTTTTAGAAATTTTGTGTTGAATTGAATAAACGTAGAAGAGAATCTCTAAAATATAAACATTCGGTAGAAATGAAATTCTAAATTTAACAAAAAGGGCCTACAATATTCAATAGATTTGATATTAGCAATACAGCGAATGATGCGTGTTTGGGCAA
Source organism: Protaetia brevitarsis (assembly GCA_004143645.1). Classification (NCBI taxonomy): domain Eukaryota; kingdom Metazoa; phylum Arthropoda; class Insecta; order Coleoptera; family Scarabaeidae; genus Protaetia; species Protaetia brevitarsis. Next base: position 171,702 of record RXPK01000288.1, on the reverse strand, counting down.
TAAACACATCGGCAGAAATTGTCGAGGAACCTCAGAATATGATAAAATTGGGCGAAATAAAAAGATATAACATGTTCAATACTTAGAATGAATTTTAAGCTTCTGATTTTAAAGCACTTCTCGTTAATATGCACTCCTAGAAAACACACAGACGGCTTTTGAGCCACCTGTATGCCATCGATTTATTTAAAATTCATCCGAGACCAAATCGCACAAAAAACCGTGAAATTCGTCTTGGTAATATTCAAGTGGAGAGCATTATTTGAAAACTACGGGCCTAACAAATCCAGCAAGGAGTCGACCACTTAGCCTGCAAAGTGCTCGGATGATTATCAGCAACGACGGCAGACGTATCGTCGGCATAAATTATCAATGAATTAATGAAACATGATATATCATTTATAAATAATAAGAAAAGTAGTGGGCCAAGGATCGAATCTTGCGGAACCCTTAATCTTAATAAGTAAATGATCATTTCCAAATTGAGAACCACAGGAGAAAGTAGTGTTGGTAGTGCGCTCCAATAAATCGATAATATCCAAATTCTGTTAAAATTTTATCTGCAACGTTTTGACATAAAAGTCATGTAATTTATAAATATACATTCATTTGTAACTAACCATATTTACCACTATTTTCCCGAAAAGAAACCCTAATAAAAGTTCCTTTAAAAGTCCCACGTTGGGCGCCAAAAATTATGGTCTGTTGTTACAATACAATGCTCGGAAGTTTAAGTTCTAATTTTAAATAATGAATGTATTGCATTTCCTATAATATTAAATTTAAATTAAAAATTTAACTGAATTTGCGATATTTTAACCACAACGTAAATATGCGAGAAATAAATACGTAGGCACATTTCGTTATGGCAGCTGGTATTACGCTTGTCACACCATTGTTACGGACTTCTATTGGCCGTGTTTATTACGTGTCCTATATATTGTCTAAATGTCACGCACATGCACGGCTCATAATGTTCACAAACATGTGTAGACATCCACTTTATATCGCTGAAAATGCTTGAGCATCGGAGAGCCTTCATTTTTATTCATTATTCATTCTATAATACAAACGTATCGTCATTTATTTTCTATTTTTATCGTCTATTATCCGTTAGAACGTTACTTACTTATTCCGCGATCCATAAAATTACAGCCCCTAATTTAAACAGGACGATATCCGCGCTCTTCGCTGTACTCGCATACGTTATAGCAGCGAATCTTCCTTTATTCCTTCTTTCGCTCCGTTTAATTCTTACACCGTGACTCGTCGCAGCCGTGTCGCAGTCATTCTCAGTTATCCTCGTCTCCTTAAAGGCCAATTTGTCGCAGTCGTCGCCGTTGTCGTCTCTGAGGACGAGCAGAGGGCCCGGGGAGCGGCGCGGAGTCCCTTCTCCGCCTGAAATCCTCCTTCGTCGGATGATTAAAACTTCGACTCAATTACGGAGGACATAATCTAAATTAGTAGGCGTGCTGGCGTAATAAAATGAGATTTTCGTTTATTGGGCTTTATTTTCCCGGTGTAGTTTTACGCGGAGGCGGTTCCGAAAAGGCCACAAGGTAGGGGAAGGAGGAGGAGGAGTAGGAGGGGGTAGGTGATGACGCTTCTTCGTCGATCGTTCGAAAAGGGGGGAGGGGGGATAACGCAATTTAGAAAGGACCTTCACGCCCTAAGATTAATTCCGTTCTCTATGAAATTCTACGACCAGTTAGAGTTTAACTTAGTGAAAGGTGTATTTTTTGTAAATAAGAAACAAAGTTGAAATCAATTTTTAGCATTGATGTTAATATGATTTACATAGTCCTCATTTCTTGTAATAATAACATTTAACCCATTATTTTCAGAGACCATGCATAATATAAAAACCGTGATTGTGACTAAAACACGGCAAGAGAGCACATAATACACATATGTATACATGATATTTTATTGACAGAGAATTCTTTTATAACTCATAAATAAAGAAAGTTTACTTATTATACAGGGTGAACCACCACATTCGCGTCGGTTTATATACGAAAAGTGGTTCAAAAGGACCATATTTAATAATTATTTAGAAGCATACAGGGTGGCTCAAAGAAAAATTAACACACCAAAGTTGTGAAAAATTAAATGGAATACCTGTATATTATGGCATATTTTGATAGTACAGACTAAATAAAGGCAGGTCGGTGTAAGGTTTCTTATATCTAACTCAACTCTCATTGTAAATAATTAAAATGCTTTTTAAATAACCACGAACAACAATGATGCGCAACTGACAAGTTCTGTTATTGTCAAATACCAGGAAAAGAAAAACCAATCTTAGAACCATAAAACTGGATGGGCAAAACATATCTAGGCCTTACCCTAGACACTAAACTTCTATGGAACAAGCATGAACTTGAAGTAACCAACAAGGCCAAAAGAGCTCTGATGGTGTGCAGAAACTTTGCAGGGAAAAATTGGGGATGCAACCCAAAAATACTGCTTTGGATGTATACAGCGATAGTTGAGACCGATCATCACTATGCATCAGTAGCATGGAGCAAAAAGAACTAATCTGGCCACCGCGAGAATTAACCTCTCGAAAGTGCAAGGATAGCATGTGCATGCATAACGGGGCTAATGAGAACCTGCCCAAACAGTAGCTATTGAAGTAGTATTGGGTCTTACCCCCTCCACATTGTAGTAGAGGGCGTGGCGAAAAAGAACCTGCACTAAGAATAGTCAAGGAAAGAATGATTAGGAAAGCCTCAATCTCCTTGACGGTGATCAAACCTGGGATATGCTCCGGGATGATATATTAAAAAAATTTAGCTTTGTGAAGGAATTCACCATAAACCTAAGTAACAGGAGCGAGTGGGATCATAACACCATCTTAAACTTGAATCGAAATGCCATCAAATGGTATATTGATGACTCCAAAACGGCACAGAAGGAACTAGAATAGGGAATATATGGCCTAGAACCACATATTTCGAAAGCTTGGGAAAATACCCAAGTATATTTCAGCGGAAAATACGCTATATGAAAGATGTGTTCAGTTCAATATGATAGTAACTATCGGAAGCAGGAGACTATCATCATGTCTGATAGTCAAGCAGCCATCAAAGCGCTGAGCTCATATGAAATCAGTTCCAAGATGGTCTGGGAATGCCTAGGAAAATTAAATGAGCTAGGCAAAGAAATAAAGTAACCCTCCTGTGGGTTCTGGGTCACACAGGAGTGTGCCTCGCAAAAAAGGGGCTGGAATGCCTTTTGTAGGGCCTGAACCCTTTTGCGGGTTAAGTAGCAGTACAATACTGAAGAAACTAAAAATAGAAATGGAGCAGAGAAAATCCAGTTACTGAGAAAATCTCCAGGGAATGAGGCAAAGTAAATTCTTCTGGAAACTTATAATCAGAAGAGGTTTACAGAATGCATCAACCTGAGTAAGAACAATGTTCGCATATTAACAGGAATACTTTCAGGCCATTGTAGACGGAAAGGACACCTGAGTAAGCTTGGATTGGAAAAAGATTCTGAATGTGGATTTTGTGGGGTACAGGATCAAACACCTATCCACCTCCTCTCAAACTGCGTAGCACTGTGCAACCCGAGGGCATTGCACCTGGGAGCATGTGAAATCGAAGAGAGTGACTTACCTAGACTGGGGCCCTCTGACATCCTACACTTTCTGAAAGGAATAGGATTGGAAGGCCGGCTGTAAAGCAGCAAGAATAGGGGACACAATAGATCTTTTAGGTCGCAGTGTAACATCACCCTCATATTTACATACATACATACATATTGTCAAATGACTTTTGTGCATATTGAATAATAGTGATACTTTTGTCTAAGCCTACTTTTGGAAAAGAATTGATAAGAATTAATATTTGAAACAGAAAATTATAAATTACTAAGAAACTATAACAGATAGGTATAGGAAGCATTAATACAATCTTAAAGACTGTTAAAATTGTAATCTAAATAAGGTAATAAATACAAGTTGTTCCATTTAAAATAAGAAAGTTACTTGCCTTTAGAGATAGCGAAAATTAAAACTATGTATTTGTTCACCCCGTATAATTTTTTTGTATTACTTTTATTCTATTATCAAATCTAATGCTTTAGTAAAAAAATAAATACAGTTTAAAATATCTAGCTTAAATATACATGACAGGCATGCCTCTTCAATTTTCGTTTACATTTTGAAGGATAGTTAATTATCTCGTAAACGAGTTGAGTTAGGCATAAGAAACCTAACACCAACTTGTCTTTATTTAGTCTGCATTATCAAAATATGTTATAATATACAGGATGTTCCAGTTGATTTTTCACAACTTTGGTGTGTAACTTTTCTTTGAGTCACCCTGTATACTTCAAAATAATTTTGAAATATGCTGCTTCTGAACCTGTATAACCCTTAACAAAAAAAAATTGAAAATATGTTATCACTTTTCGTATATAAACCGACACGGATGTGGTGGCCTACCCTATATAAGTTTAAGGTTAGCTTACGGTGATTATTAATAAAATTTTTCATTATGTTCACGACTTCTCGATAAAATAACATTATTGGAACTTATACTTATAGGGTGTTTCAAAATTCTGTTAGAGCCTTTAATTTTGTTTCCTTGAATACAATATCCCCAATATTATTGCATTTCTATAAGCATTAGCAAATTTTAAACAAATAAGATGTAACCAGCGAACTATACTGGGCGTACTAGCCCACAGGCCTCTGTCGATATTTTTTTATAGGTTAAAGTGGTTAATTAATTAGCAAATCTTGAGTAATTGTTAAAAGTCTTCAAAGTTAGTTTTTAGACAATTTTTAAAACAAACAAAAATCCAAATTAAGTCATCTATTTCAGTCTTTTTTCAGTGGTGTGTAATTAATTAAATAGGAGCAATTTTTCGAAATGAAAAAGTTTTTGTCAAGGATTAAGTAGAAAAAAATTTACGGAGGAAACAATAATACTTTGCGTAACCGAGTTGTATGTCGAGTAAAAGTGAAACAACTTTCAAACCGCCACAAATATTTCACTTAAAGTCGTTATATCTAGGGCGGGTTTCATAATAAATGTCACTTTAGCACTTTAACAAAAGTCTGTGTATTATGATGAACAAACGCCACTCATCTGTACTTTTACATTCGTGAGTGTCTGCATAACAGAACGGACGTCATTACAAAATACAGGTCCTTCTTCCACAGATAAAAAAATCTAAATCTAAAATTCTGCATGACCATCACGAAAAAGAGTAACTTCTCTTCCACTCTGAAGAAGATTCCAGTCTTTTAAACTGGAATCTAGAAGTTCGGCTTGTTTCTTAGACAACTTTAAATCACGGTCGAAGTTGTTGAGGTCTTCTTGACTTAGAAGATGCGGCACACAACAAGACGAATGTGGTTGAAATGTTGGAGCCAAATTCATATTATCGCCTGCAAAACTTTCTTCGTTTACTTTGTCATCAGCACTTTCAATGTTGCTTAGTGTCATGTTTTGTAGAGGTTCTACTGGTCTCGGTGCAATTGGAATATTAGGATATTTGACAGTATGTTTGGATTTAGAAGTCATACCACTTATATTTGTAAGACAAAAATAGCAATCGGTAATATGTTCTGATGGTTCCCTCCAAATCATAGGAATAGCAAACGGCATATGTCGTTTACCTTTTGCCCACGCTGTAAGAAGTCTGATGCACGTAACAAAGCAAATATGAGGAGCTCAGTTTTTGTCTTCATCACCTACTTTATACTTGATATACTGCTCATAGCACTTTTTAAGGAGAGGTGTGAAAAATCGTTATTGATATTTAAATATACATATATAAATATAATTGATTTCAGCATGCAAAATATGGGAATCAGGCATTTTTGTGCTTGGAACAAAAATCTTGTTAACTAGTGTATTTTATCGTTCTTTATATTAATAGGACATGATGGAATTCGATTATCTCTAATCGTGCCAATTGCTTTGTAGCGTAAGTGTCGTAGATATGCTAACAAATTAAACATATTGTCCATGTCTGTATAACATACGGATATTGTTTACAGCATAATTCTTGCAACATCAAAATCATTGGAGATGCCGCCTTTCCAAAAACTGAATCTGCTTGACCGCTTCCCCATAGATTTTTTCTTTGATATAAATTAAAATTGATAAGGTAGCTATGACTCGAATGGAAGCACCACATTTTATACTCAAATCGGATTGGTTGGCCACGAATATATTGTTTACATTCGTAGCGGCCATAGTATCTAATCATAGCTTAATCAAAAGATAGATTCTGTGATGTTTGGAAATTTTCGAAAAAACCGAACTTGTGCCTGTCCATTAGTGGGCATATTTTCTACACGTTTTCATGGACGACACTGTTACCGGCAAAATGGACAAATCGTTCGACCTGAAAAAAAAATAGAAGGTTGACTAACAGCCGAGTGATTTGTCTGTGATGCATTTATTGTTTTCGATGCTGAAGGAATAGGGTTTTCAGTTACAGGTAATGGATCATCTCCTTACCTTTCATTGGTTTTCAACTTTATTTCAGGAGAAGCTGCCAGTTAAATCATAGATGATTCCACCGTCATCCTCATATACAGTCTTCGTCAGTGTCTGCATTTACTTCCGGTCACGATGTCCCTTCCACTTCTTCTCTTAAGGATTCATCGACATAGAGCATATCCAATTGTTGAGATAATGAAAAACCAGGTCTAAAAATATGGATTTTGAGATATCTGTGAGATCTCTACCATCTACTGATACCATATGGTATAAGGGCGCTTCAGGACCTGATACCTAGAGAAAAACTGATTACAAACAGAAAACTTCATTTACGCCTAACGAATGTTTATGTTTCAAAGCAACACAAAATTTGGTTCGAAACAACGTACTGCTACACAAGGTTAATACAAGACGAATGACTTGCTGCATAGTCCAGTTGCTTATTGCAGTTTAGGGAAGGGATTGGTAGGGCGTAAAAAACTTCGCGCATTAAAATGTTTCTAGGAACAATAAAAACGTAAAGCAACATTTATCGATACCATACCGCATTACTAGGCGCTAATGCGTTAAAGACATAATAACAGCGATATCTAGGGTTCTCTGTATACCTGCCCTACATTAATATATTTTGGGAATGTTATTCATATAGATTTCATTTGCTCATATCGAAGTGCTTTCAAATATCGGAATATGTAATTTAATCTAAATTCTTCTCTCCTTGTTGACAGGCGAATTCCATGACTCACCTTCCTCAACCTCCAGATCTGTGGCAACCTTACGAAGATCCAATGAGAAGCACACCAGGTAAATGTCGCATAAGGATAACGGACACGGCATAAATAAATACCCAAATTAATCATTTAGGCCCCTATATCCTAACCACACACATGGGTTATTGCAAACACTCCAAGCTGCCTCGCATCTCGGCATCTTACCGGAACTCCTCATTGGAGAACCCAATTGGAACCGGAGACCTTCCAGCACATAGAAGACTCGCAGTCGTCTCATACCAATGAAAACGTTCCACCGAACGGGGAGGCTGACAAGTTGCCTATGGTCGATCCAGTCTTTGAGAACAAAGTGGACAGTATACAGCCCTTGATGGACAATGGCAATATGCACGCGCCAACGTCGGAACCTTTTGTGCCATCTTACGGTGAAAATATTATGTCGCAAGGGAATGTTTATGAAAAAAGCGAACCTGTAAAGTCGAAAAAGGTAAGGCTGCCGTATATTCAGTTTTTTTTTTATGTTTACGATAGGCATTATCACGAATTAGGACTTTATTATCTTTTTTCCGTCAGATGAATGTGTTTTATTAATAATAGTCTTAAAATCCAAGTCAAGAGTAGACATTATTTTATATTGCATCAAAACGTACAAATAAATGTAAGCGCTTAACTCCATAATTAGGTTAATTCGGTAATTAAATTACCATATAACTAGCTTCCGGTTCTCAATTCGAACCTGCAGTAGGTCAGCTTTCCAATAACAGTCAAGGGAAACCGACAAACAATAAATGAATCTGTTTCTGTGTCTTTGTGACTTATTGTTAGTGTATCTTCCATGCCGGTGCTCAAGTTAGGGTAAATATTTGACATACTACGTGCATTCTCAAGTATTGCGGTGACCTTGAAGTTTCGTTTAGTTTAGTTAGAAGAATAGAATATTTTACTGACACAGATAAATCATATGTAGTGTTTCCAAGAAAGCCCTTAACAAATGGGAGTGCTTGTTCTTAATTCTATATTGAGAGATATTTTTCTTAAAAAACTTCTGCGTGGTTCTAAACCTCAACAATCATTATTAATTAAAACAGCCTAATAACCATTTTAAAATTTGGGCACAAAAACGCAAAATCAAACTCCTTATGAATGGAAGCAATGTTAGAAAGCTTTTTGGAAACTGGTTTTGGTGAGCCATATTTAGAACCATATTTAATCTTTATTATCACCTGCATGATTGTGCTACGTATTGGATTAGATTAGATTAGGGTTTGGACGGGCCACGGATCTGTTTGACAGCAACTTTTCAGATTTATTGTGCTCCCGTTTTTCCTAAAAGACGCTCTGTAATTTCTAATGATTACTAGAAACCTTGCCCTCGCCAGATCTTCACATTGACACAGCACATGAACTGGTGTTTCTTCCTCCTCTTGGCAGGATCTGCAAGTAACATGACCTGCAAGGCCTGTGTTGTACATATGCTTATTCAGTCTACAGTTACCAGTCAGCAGACCTATTATAATTTTTACAGTCTTCCAGTCTTTGCTTATAGGTTTTTAGTAAATACAGGCCTCTGTTCCAGTAACTATTGCTACCACTCTCTGGACTGATTTTTACTTATGTCTTGATACGGTCATTCTTTTTAGCTTTTTAATTGACTATTACACTTAATTATTTCTGTTTTTATCTGAAGAAGGCCAATTTTGTGCCGAAGCCGATTAGTTTAGTTTAGTAAGAGATAGCATCCACATGGTTCGATTGGTCATTCCGTCCACTGCGACCGCTAGAGTCTATTATTTTGAAGTTCATCCAACAAGCTTAGGCCCTTAAAGTAGCTTAGCATCTTGCTGAATCAGATTGTTTGCAGGTCTTCTAGAGAAGGGCCTTTAAGCCTTTTAAGATTACATACCCGATTCTTGTAGTAGCAGGACAGTGACAGAATTTATGCTCAACTGTCTCCTAGTCTGCTAAACATAGTCGGCATTGAGTCTCATCAGAAAGCCCGTTCCTGTGTAAGTGCTTTCTGAGTTTAGAGTGATCTGTAAAAACAGAGATAGTCACCTTGACATTTTTACGGTCAAATTTTAGCAGTTTCTTTGTACTGGCATGACTTGGTGAAATCCACTCCTTTGCATGCAGCAAACCAGGTCAGTTGTTCCAGTATTGGAGCATTATTCCGCAGCATCCTTTTTGGCAAGGCAATTATGTCTGCTTTCTCATTTCCGAGAAGGAGTGAGTGCCGAAGTATCCAGATTAGGGATAGATTATTAGCCATGCCTAATGTGTTTAGAGTATGTTTACAGCTCCAGATTAGTTACGAGTTGCATTTATGCTCCTCTAGTACTGCCGAAACCGGTAATTAGAAGGTACTTATTTCACTTATAACACTTCAATCATTCTTAATTTTACCTAATTACGGACGAAAGATCAGCATATACCTAGCCTGTCTCTGTCCTGCTAACTATTGCCCCCACTCTCTAGACTAGACTCACTATGTATCCTTTCATCAATGGACTTTTTAATTTGCGATTAGGTAATGCCAAAAGAAGGGCCAGCACTTTCTGTTCTATATATAGTACCACTCCAGACGTTACAATACTAAAACAAGACTTGTATACTATTAATTTTCACAATAACTTAGATAAAATGAAGCAGAAAATTATAGAAGAGTTGTTATAGAGTTATGTGCCAATGAGGCAAAAGCATCATGTTTTTCATTCAACAGCAGACAAACTTCATATCTGAATTTTTGGCAATACTCTTATGTTGTTCTTAGTTTACTTTTTAATAATTGGTGGTTTATTGTTGGCGCTATTTTAGATTTTTCTTTTTTTTCAGTTCGATTACTACAAAAGACTTTTCAAAAGTAATAAAAAAACCCTTAGAAAAAAAATAATGTTCTCTATGTAAGAATTACTTTGGATCAGCGCCTCTACAATTTTCTTTTTTATACAGTAATGATGGTTAATCTGTGTCATTAATAAAATGTTATTATATAAAATGGTAAAATAAAACTTCTATTATTAAATTAGTACCTGGTAGCTAGCGTTGGGAACAAGGCTTTCATTACCATTCACAGCAGATCCGCTTCATAATACGACTTCAAGCGGTCTATTTCATTCATTGCATGAATGAAGCGCTTATGCATGAAGTAGAGCTTTCACGAGAATAAACGTGTAGCAACGTGTTAGTATGTAAACAATTTCTCAATAAGTTATTTGTCTAAAAGTTATATAAAATGTACCTATTAGAAAAGCCATACCGTGAGCGCAGTTGCTTGTTCCTGGCTTTCAAGAAACGTATCCACTCACGTCATGAAAGCAACCTTGAGCATTCGTTTGATTCATTCTTTGGCTTCGTACTGCAATATTCCCTCATTACTATAAAGGCGAATGAAACTACATTCATCCCAACACTACTGATAATATAAGATACATTGTTAGTTGTTATACAAAACGATTTATACGTAGGTATGGTTAATTTCATTCAAATGAAATATATAAAACTTCTCAAAAGTAACTTAAGATTATGATTTTAGACTAAGCAGAAGTTTTTTCAAGCAATATATTTTTCGATATTCAGACTGTCCAACAGCCCTGGGTCATTAGAATTTTTCGAACTTCTAGTAGGAATTTGATTTTGAAACTTGCAGAGTAGTTATGGTAGACTATGATGTATTTAAAGAAAATATTTTCATCCTTATACCACTTTTAGTATACAGGGTGTCGATATCAACTTTCTTATTTTAAATGGAATGTTGCAATTTTTATAGGTGCAGTTGATTCCTCGCGTTATTTTTGATGAGTTTGTATTAATGTGTCCCATTCCTAAAGCAAATCGTTTTTGAGATATTTGCAATTTTCTCAAAATTTTGACGTTTCCACTCTTTCCAATAAAATTAAATATCTCATAGGCTATTAGACATTAAGATATTCTACTCATGTGGATGCAAGTACAAGGTCATAGGTATTGCCTACGACAGCAGCAACTACAATATTTTATACAGAAACTTATGTCCAATATGGATAACTTTAAAGTAAAATAACTTTGTTTTTTCAAATAGAACGTGAAATTTTTCAATGCAGCATTGAATGCAGGGTAAGATTCTACATCGACTAGTATTAAGGTTTAGTGCACCTATTTCTGATAGTTTCTGAAATATTCACACTTATTTGATAAAACCGACAGAAAAATGCTTAAGTTACAACTGTAAAGCAAGTCATTCGAACTACTAGAAGTTCGCAAAATTCTAATGACCCAGTTCGGTGAAACAGCCTGTATAATTATCCCATTTCTTAAGAACTTCAATCATAACACTGTGTAGCATTAAACAATTTAAACGTCACCTGACTGGTATTTGCACGAATATACTTTATGTTTGTTTTTCCAGTCGTCCGTTTCAATAACAACACCAAGGAACAACTTTAAACCTTCGAAAAAATCTCTGCCCGACTTCAATGAAGCGTTCGGCTCCACAGAACGGGGCCGGTTTCAGAGGCCGCCCAACAACAAAGGTTATCTCGATTATTTCTTACAGGATAACGACATCCACAAGTTCATGGAATATCAGTAGATTTCGATGTTCGTCTGTTATTGTTGTAGAATACGTATAGTTTATTATTAAATCGTCGAGTAAGTCAAAGATGACGCAACGCATATTCTGGAAACGTCGCGTATTTTTGACCGGACCTGTATAGGTACATATTTACATTGTTCAATTTTAGTGTGATAATATGAAATAATATTGTTTATTATAAATAGGATTTAGTTGAGGAATAAGTGGACGATGAAGGGATCTATAAGAGAATCTTTTTTACTGTAGTCGTTTTGGGAAAACTTTGTAGGACGTTCATTTTAATTTCGAAAAAAAGAAAAAAATATGACGCCAAAATTAAAATCGTGCCTTCAGAAAGGACTGTAACGAGAACAAAATTCCTTAAGTTTTAAGATTTTTCGTTGGATGCGGTCGTTTCCGAACTTTGACATATTATTTGGGACCAAAACAAAACAAAAAAAAACAAAAGAGTTTTTGTTTTTTTTTCAGAACGAAAATCGTTTTTTCGCGTTCAGTTGGAACAGAATCAAATCCATCTAGTCAAACAAGCGTACGTGCGTGAGTCAAACAGATGTACCTCTACGCAAAACGATCCTATATCGAATAATATTTATTGAAACCAATACTACATAATATGATAATGTTAGCTTAGATAGTGTGATAACATGCAATGTTGTTGTGCGTGTCCTATAATATTTATTTGTGATGTGCGTAGGATTCTTTTTGTAAATAGACTTATTGATATCTTCTATATACAAGCATATACATCATATTACATGTTTAATAAGTGTTTTGAAACAATGTTCGAATATGTATAAAGTAAAAGGGGTTAATTAAATAGGAAACTATAAAAGCGGCCAGCAATTTATTCTGTAAGCTAATATTCTAGGGATAAATCTATACTACAAAGCCGAAAAGTGCATTTTTCATTTCCAAGTCTGAAAATCAGAAAATAAGATTAGTCATTTCTGTTTACAGTCTTCATTATTGATAATCACGTCATTAGTATCATCTTATTGCTTTAAATTAAATTACAAACATTCCCTTTTGTTTCAGACAATATGTGCAATGCATCCTTTTATTATTATTATAAGTCCAGTTAAATAATATATTTTAAACGCAACCTTAACGTAAGGAGAAGTCATAGTATAAGTGGATTACGCTGAGTCTAAAACCATGTTCCTTTCACCATTAAATTCCTTTACTCTTTACACCTCGATTATATTTTATGGGCCATTTTGTCTAATTCTAGGCTTATTTATAGATACACACATTTATTCTTTTGCATTATTAAGTCATTAAAGGTTAAATTGCTAGATGATTCACGAATAAATAACATTATTTATAAACATTTTTTTGTTGATATATGAGATGAAAGTAAAAAGGACTAAAAACTTTGAAAATTTAAAAAATAACAAAATCGAGAATAAAATAAACAAACAGAATCAAACTTGAGCATTTATGCTCTCAACATTCAACATTAAAACACCGATTTCTTTGACGGTACCAAAATTTGGTTATGTTTACCAAATAGTAGAGTTAAATATGGGCAAACATATATTTGTTTATCTGAACTAAATTATCTGGTCATCATATTTTGGTTCAATCTATTACATATATTGTTAGCATAACTAAAGGAAACACATATTTCAATGATATAAATCATAATTATGGTCACATATACACACTATGGTATATAGTTGTAGAGCATACTTTAAAAAGGAAAACACTGCTCTATCTATATACATTCTGCCCTAAGTCTCATATGCATCAGCATAAGGAGAACTTCACATTGAATGGAGACACATATCTATATTACACCAGATGGCGTGATCAAGTGAGAATCCTGTATCACAGACTGATCTATTCTCAAAAGGCAATCTACTGGGGAGCGAAATTATACGATTGCCTCCTTGACGACAGCAAACACTTCGCCACTGTAAAGATGAGGTGAAGAGAGTATACCAATAATTTGGTCGAGATGATTAAACCTTTTGAATAAATATTTTCGTTACTGTAACATTGGGTTTAAGCTTAGTTTATTTGAAATAACGAAACATCTTCTTAAAATAACTAAGTTTTTTTTTTGACGAAATATATTTTGTTGCCGCTATGAAATCGGTTTTTTCTTTCTGTGGAGAAAGAATAAAATAATTTTTCTGGCGTACTAAGTGACCTCCACTGATTTGATCTACAATATGCTACAATGCTTTATTTCTTCTATTTCGTCTCTACATTGATCTTGTTGTCGTCATGAGCCGTACTCAAGCGTATGACACATTTTTTCGACGAGTTACTTCAGAAGATTGAGGAGCCGGACACATTTTCATTGTTTGGGTCAATGAAAGTGCTAGTATACCAGCATTTTCAGTGGTATGAGATTTCGATTAGAGTTTTTGTAGGGAGTGATAAGCCGCTTGTTGGTTGCATTCCGCACTAAATTTCCATATATCTAAGGTGTAGAAAAGCCGGAGCATTGACAATGGTAAATATCTGGCGGGTATATTAGGGATGTATTACAAAAGTTCGAACTTTTATCTAGAGTTCACTCAGATCAAGGTGTGAAATGATGTTTGCCTTTTTTTGAAGTTACGGTGGCCACCTATAGTCCAGGCACTTGAACTAGGTGCTCATTGCACCGTCCCTATTAAATCTCAAGCGAGCAGCTTGGTGTTCTCTATAAAGCCCAATACCCTGCCCACTGAAAACTTGAGGACTCTCGAAGGCACCAATAGTTCCTTCCCGAAATGTTCGTTTATATGTGCAGACTACATCTAAATTCGTCTCCTCCTGAAGTTCGCATCTTCTGCACTACGGTTCGCTTACTCGAGCTGTGTTGTATAGATGCTATTTCAGGAGACACTGTCCAGTAATGGTTTTAACTTCTTTCTTCCTGCGTTTGAGTAGGTTATCAGAGAATTTAGCATCCTCATCCCCTATTAGCGCTTTAGTATGAAGTTGACCTTCAGTCCTTGGTAATTCCACATATAGACCTGTGAAATGTCTTTTAGAGCACTTCTTGGCTAGTTCGTCGGCTATTATATTGCTCTTTATATCCTCATGTCTTTTTGCCCTTAAAATATTCCCGAATAGGCGCTAATAAAGTATTCCTCTCCTCCTCAAAGCTGGTCGTGTAGATTTGTTGTCAAATGTAATTGAACTCAATAAAAAATTGAATCTAGAATCATTGGCCCAAGTTTCGGCGAGGTTAACCTTCAACATTTCTTTTTGTCTCAATGGAAACAAAATTCCGATTAAGGCCAATGGTTTTTATTCTGCTTATCCAAGACATGCACACTGACGCATACCTATTCTATGTTGTATCTGGGTGCAAAGAGTAAGGGCGCCAACTTGAAAAAGAAATGTCAAGGGGTTTTCCCTAATATTTCCAAAAATATAGAGTTTAGAGAAAATGTTGAATTTCAATGAACTTCCTATAAGTTTAGATATTAGAAAAATTTTCATTCACCAATGCGAAAATAAAATTAAATTATATGCAATACAAGCAAACATTTTTAAACACAGAAATCTTTCAGGTGCCATAGCTTTTTAATTGTTATTAATTGAATCCTTTTTGTGTAGAATTAAATTTTCTAGAATTTCATTGCAAACAGTTTTTGTAAACTGTAAAGATTGCTTGCTTGTTGTTGTATAATTGTAATAGTGCCTTCAACAGTTAAAAAAATATATGGAAAGCGACGAATTTAAGAAATATTTAATAATATCTAAGTAATGAAGAACCAAAGAAACGTGTTCCAATTTCATGGTATTACACATTGTGGCCCCTATAAGTTCACTTTTATCAATAAATTTAAAATTTCATTTGAGATTTTAATGTATTTGATTTGACAAGATGTTTTTTGTACAATTAAAGCGTTTTTTCGGTCAATAATACTACAAAATGTTAACGAAAACAGGTCTTCAGATTAAAAAAAAAAATGGGTTGTTGTCGTGGTGTTAAGAAGTTGTTGTGTGCTAATTTAAATAATTTTGTCCATGCCTGTATATTTATTTATGGTCGTTTTATTTATAGACGATCTGTTTTTTGTATAATATAAAGAAAGAGATGGGAGTGCATTCTGGTTAAGCTTGCCATTTTTAATTGAAGACACGAGTGCCAGTGGGAGTGTTTTTAAATAGAATCGCTTATAAATTTGGAAGAGCTGTGGGGTGCATAAACAATTTAAGATTTGTTCGAATATCTATATTTTAGTCGACTGGTGTGATTTAAAAACGCACCCAATAACATTTACAAAACAAGATTAATTTTTAAAAATTTAATCTTTTTAATCTCTGTTTACTTATCAAATATTTTCCTGTTTTATAACTTCCTTATTTAAATATTCAAGATTTTGTATTTCATTTTTTAAGAATAGAGCGGCTGGGCTTTGAAACTTTTACTATAATAATAATGAAAGATAAAAATGTAAGGCATTTGAAAGATAATTGCACCCCAGATGGTGAATGCAACCATCATACGTGGTTAATTTAAATGGTTTCGCTCAAGTCATCGCATCAAGCGTTTAATTTGGAACAGGTGAACAGTCAGTCATCAGTCATTAGCTGCTGTGGTAACCTCCGAAAAAATCATTCTAAACCCCGTAGTACCATTAGGTGGTACACGGAGCTTAGAATGATTTATAATTATTTAACTTTTCATAAATAAAGTGTGACAACCTTAGTATTCCCGAACGATAAAAGAATCTTCTGTTTTAAACTGATCAAGGTTGTCTTATATATTAAATGATTAATTCATTTAATCAACTACTTACCTTATTCATAAAATTGTTTTCTTAGATCTTCATCTCTATTATTTAGTACTATTTTCTCTAATTCGACTTACCTCGATTAACATCGTTTCATTATTTCTAATTAATCTTTAATCTCCATTTACCTTGTTAAATACTATCTAAAGCCAATTACAGCTGTGAATGGGCATTTTAACTTGAAACAACAAGGGTATAATCACGACAAAATCATTCAAAACTGTACCACTGATTATGCTACAAACTTTAAAACATCTTGCCACAAATTTCACTACACTGGACGCACGATTCATTTACCAAGCTATTATCAATAGTAATAAAATTAGTTAAATCGTTATCTATTTATTTATTTCTCAAAGAAAAAAAAAATGAGGTTGACAGGCTTATTATTATTATATTTCTTACTGCATTATTTCTATAATTATCGATATCCAATGCATTACTTTAATTGACTTACGTCTATCCACGTGATTACTTAATATAACATACATTTTATTATCTCGTTCGTCTTTAGGTCTAACTTTCCTTATTCCAACAACTCAACAATTTCCTGACAGTATACAAGCCTCGGTGTAGGCATCCCATTCACTGGTATTTTCACATGGCCATTCGTTGTTCTTATTCTTGCAGAAGACGCCTCGGTAGTCCCTTAGTATTGAGGTGATTTCTTCCTTCGTGCAGATACACTCTGGGGGCTCAGGTAAATTGCAGGGATGATAGGTTCTCGTTACCGATCCAACACATTTAACGCCCTCTGGTGTAGCCACGGAAATATATTGTTCCAGCATTTACAATTTTCGATTGTGTATTCCACCGCCATTACACAACCCATAACGGCGCATAAAATTAGTACGATTTTCATCTTAAAATGAAATATAAACGATATAGGAATTATAATCAAGCAAAAAGAAAATATGTACATATATAATTAAAAAAAAAACATGCAACTTACTTTGATAAATGCAGCAGTACAATTCGACGGATAAAATAATACTAAAACTCTACCAGCAGTATTCGCAATTAACATGCATAACAGGAAAATGTGGTCAATTATAATCGCAAACTCAACCTATTGTAACCTACAACATTGGTAAAACCACTGCGGAAAACAAACAAAAAACTTGATTTCGCAGAATCTATAACGATGAGTGTTATCTGTTTTAAGTATCTATCGCACGCTCCTGTTTGTATTTTAACATGTGCATAAATATATTTGCTTGCAAAAACTTATTTGTAAATGTTTAGAATTATGTGGAAGTTATAAATAGACAGATAAAACCAACGACTTTTATGATATTCCAGTTACTGGATGACTCTTGAATCATATTGGTTTCAAGGTTGTTGTTTTATTTATTCTCTAACAAATTCTCATTGCATTCTTCTTAAAGAAAAAGAAATATTTTGATTAACAACAATAAACTTATTTTTTAATACGTAGTTTTTTTTTCATATATTTAACAATTATCCTGTTATTAGATCTATATAAATATAATAACAAATAAACAAATTAACTTATAAGTCACGTGTCAACTACTCTTTAATAAATATGAACACGTATCCAGTCATGATATGCAACTTCTTTTACTATAATAAAAACATTGAAACTCTTGCCTTTTATAATCTCTTTTATTTTTTGGATATTTATACATTACATCAGGTAAAAAAAACAAAATTTTGAAAAATGTTTCGAACGATAGTAGATGAAATTATAAAAGTAATATTGCATTATGTTAACGCACATATTAATTAACGCGTTTCTCAAGAGTAGAGTAACACTTTTAAAGCACTTCTGTTATGTATGTATAGTTGTATATATTTCGAATCAATGGAAAAGTAACAACACACTCGTAATATGCAGTATTTTGTGACAAACACGCCAAAAAAGAAAAAGATTTCATTGCTGTCAAATCAGTTTTAGAAAAACAAATTTGCGTACAAAAATGTCTTCTTAAATATTATACTTTCTTAGACATAGGAGGAAACCCATTTGAATCATTTGCTTTTTTTTTAAATTGGTCTTTAGGGGTTGGGTAGCAATGGAAACTCAGCAACATCGCCCCTACACTACAAAAAAAAAGATTCTATCCTTCCTATAAGTTAGTGCGTAAATTGCTTTATTATCAAATGGCTGGTTTAATTTTCATCGGTTTTGAATCAGATTTCTTCCGCAGATTATTACAAAAAAAAATATCGTACATTGTATTATAAAGAAAATATTTTTACTGAAGGTTGAAACATGAAAAGTTTTACATGAAAGCTATATATTGAACTAAACGTGTGGGTACTATAATATCAAATATGCTGACTAAATGTAGTTTTAGTCATATACAATCAAATAAAAGAATGTAACAAGTTAAATGAAAAAGTAAATATAGAAAATTGAATATTTCAAAACTAAGTAACGATAGAGACACCTGTTTGCACAGTCCGGCGAACACAAACAAGTTTTTAGATAATGCAAATGTAGAATAGACCATTTTTTTAAACTTCTGAATATGGATTCAGGTGACGTCACTTTCAAAATTTTAATGTTTTTCAGTGTTTATGATTTGAGTCAGTTACAAAATACGTTTGTGAATCGTCTACCGATTTCTTCTAGACGCTCAAAGGATTTTTCTTTGTAAAATTGCCAAAAATTACTCCAGAGATGAATGGCGAGCTTCATAAAAGGAAAATCGTTAGGATGCGGCAATTTACTATCAAAAATAGTTCCGCAACTCCTTCCGTTTGCGGCAAAGTAAATAAAAGAATGAAAGAGCACGTTTTTCACATCTCGAATTACATCAGAAAAAGTTGGCAAAGACAGCGCATTTTAAATTTGAATGCATTCTTCAGAGCTCGATGTGAGAGAACAAAAGCAAGCAAGAGTTGCAATTAAAGATAGAAAAAGCGGCATCAATAGCAATATTCGACTGCCTGATTTTTTTTTAATCTTCCTTGTAGAAAAACGTAATGAATTAATCTATTTTTTTTTTTGTAAGAAAAAGTACTGATTTATCGCCTTTATTTATATTAAAATGGGGTAAAATGCTGGTCGTATGTTTATTATTAAATATGCTAATATTGTACAGAGATCAATATAAACTTACACTTTCTCATATGCACTGTGTAATCTCCAACAGGGTTCTGTATCACATTCCATACCTTTACTGTATAAATATCTTGGTGTAAAGATCCTGTATGTTCGATTATATATACAGGTACTATGATATACAGGGGTGTCAAATGGACTGAATATTTCTTATAATTTATGACGAGAATATTGAATTAGAGATTTTTTTCGGTGATATTCATTCTCTAATGGCTGTTGAGTACAAAAAAATTGTTATTTTCAACACATTTTTCATAGTTTACGTCATTTTTGACATTTGAAATGTCATGTATTGTATTATCATGTTAATGTTGATTCCGTTTGGAGTTTTTTTTTGACTGAATACTTAAACTATCCTCTTGATACCCTGTATACTTCGATACATTAAACATAGCTCTGTATATACAGGGTGCAACAGCGGTAGCGCCGTGGTCTCTGGTAATCAAATGGTAACAATTTTTGAATTATTGTATGTTAGGATATATGTAGGTAAATGACATCTACAACTTAAAAAAATAATATGCAATATACAGAGTGTTCCAAAACTTGTGTGCATCAAAGTTATATTTTTCTTAATGGAACGCCCTGTATTTTATGACATTTTTGAAGTGTACGCCAAAAATTAGATCAATTTTATTTAAGGTTTCCCATGCCTACTTTTTATAGTTTATGAGATATTTCAATTTGCTCAAAAAAATGCAATGCTGCAAAAAAAGTCTAGTATCTCGGAAACGAATTAATTTAGAGAGTGAATGGAAACCGTAAATAGCAGATCCTTGGCGATTGAATGCGACATTCAGCGTTGTCCAGTTAGTCTACAGAATGTTAAAGTACCTATGGCAAACTTTGTCAATTTCACTCGTGCGTAACTTTGTTATTTTAAATGGAATACCCAGTACATCTTTAAGTTGATAGATAGACATTTTTATTGTCTTTAAACCAGTATTAGGCTTCCCTACGCCTATCTCCATTAGTTTTTAAGTTATTTGTGTTTCGTAGGTGGTCTAACAGTTATTTGCACCGGTTTTCCCTAATAGCAATATGTTTTGCACCGTCGAAACTAGGAATAAAGGCTTAGGGATAAATATTGAAACGGATGGCAACAGTGTCAGACAGTGTGAAAATGACTTGTAACCAAGGTAACGAACAGTTTTTGACAGAAACACACAGAAAGAAGGAGAATCTTTACTTTTAATTCTTGATACGAGTTTTCATTATTGTTGTTGTATTTTGTGTGGATTTGTGTTGCTCAAGGAGTATATAGTATATTTATTTGGTATGGAAAGTGAAGGAAGAAGAGCTCCAAATCTTTCGGTGAATGAAAAGACATTATAGAAAATAAAAAGACAAATTCACAAATTTGCGTGATAAAGACAATGCGTGGCAGAAAATAACTGATATGTTTAACTCGCAAACTCCGGAAACATATTCAAGAACGAAAGATGCTTTGCGGAAATATTATGACAATATAAAAAATAATATAAGAAAAGAGGTTGCTGATGAAAGGAAAGAAATTTTCAAGACAGGCGGTGGAGTGGTTCAGTGTGTGCCGAATCCTGTTAAAGACCTGGCACTGGGGCTTATGAATCCAAAAACCGTAACAGGATTAGAAAACGAATTTGACAGTGATGGCCTTGGCAACGATTTAGGTGACGCTTGTGCGAAAGACTGTGAAAAAGAAAACTCCGTTGAAATATATGTGTTCGTCAAACATATGAAAATAATCTGCCTTTTCATTTATTTGTCTAGGTATACCATAAAAAATTATATTTAACTCGTCCAGTTCATCATCATCTTCAAACATTATGTTATTTATTAAGATATTACGTGCCATTTTGTTCCCAAAAATGTACAAATAATAAATACCTCCACAACAATAACGAAAACACCGTAATACAACAAATAAAAGTCTTCTTTCACTTGCCGCAATACTTGTCATTTGAAACCAAAAGTGAGGTTCTTCGGCTTATTTTGAGTAACACTTAACTAGTGCTTAAACAGCGGTGCAAAACGAATTCATAGTTTAGGATCTACTTAAGTCTTAAGTTAAGCTTAAGTATAACCGGTGCAAATAGCCGTAAGTAAATTATCATTACCTAATCTCAATTTAATCTAGGTGACTGGTGTTTTGGTGAGTATTCCATTAGCACAATGAAGGCATACTCGTTGCAAGAAAAATCTGATGTGATTTTAGTTATTGGCAAAGAAAGTGTGAATGTTACTCGTTGTTTATCTTTACATTGATTAAATTAATTAATTTTATTGTTCGAAGAAACTTTATTTATAACTAAAAAGTAGATAAAAACTAAACAAAACAGCGGTAAGTATTTTTATAGAAACAAAGGATTTTGTATATATAAAATAAAGGACAAAAACGAAATAAAATGAAGGAAAAAGCACTAGCATTCAACATAATTGCCATTTTCTCTAATGCACAAAATAACTAACATTCCTCAGCAGATTGTGCTATTGAGCTGAAAGCGTTTCTAATTCTCATTTTCATCACTTAGGCCTTAGTAGGAGAAATATTGTAAACACATCCTTTTACATATCTCATAAACTATAAAACTTAGGCATTGGGAACCTTAAATAAAAGTGGTCTAGTTTTTAGTGTACACTTAAAAAAAAGTGCCATAAAAAGAGGGTGGTGTTCGATTATATAACATAACTTTGATGCACTGCTAAGTTTTGGAACACCTATGTATTCCGATTGCATATTATTTTTAAATTGTAGATATAATCTGCCTACATATATCCCAATACAAAACATTTCAAAAATTGTTTACCAGACACCACGGCGTTACCGCTGTTACACCCTGTATAAGTTGACTGTATTATCTGTGTAACTACATATGTAATTTTAATTGAATTCCCTGATACGACGTCATAATATCGTCTTTTGATAGAAATTCGATTTTTAAAATTTACGTGCAAAATGTTTACCATAAGGTTGTGCCTTAATAGTTATGTCAAAATTTTATCAAAATGAGAGCGAAAATTTGTAAAATTGTAAAATTATAAGCGCGTTTTATGAATTTAGAGCTTCCCTGATGATTATTTCACATATTAAACAAAGCGAAATAATATTGAAAGAGGATGTCCATATATACTACAACGGCATCACTTTATAATTAGCGTTCTATTATTGGGGATTTTGTACATACACACAAATTTATTAAGTAAATAGGGTGAATTTGAATATTGTAAAGAAAAAAAATATGCTTCCTTTTCGGATAAAAGAAATAATAAGTGACATTTAAGGAAAATTATAAAGGTATGATTAATGTATTATTATAAATATTACATAAATAGCGATATATTCTAAATCTTCCGTTTGTATTCGCGTCTCGTTGATGGGATCGCTGACGAATACGATATATTAATGATTAAATAAAATATGTATATTGTTCGCTACTAATGGTAAATGTGTACATTATCTCTTTTCGATTATCTAGACCAAAGATTTTAACATCAATACGAATTAATCAAAATAAAATTAGGAGATAATAAGAATAATATCTTCTAGTACAGTGGTTTGGTTAAGGTGAATTACCTTTATATATTTAAATTAAACAGTTCTATATAGGAAAACTTATTACAGATAATAACTTCAAGATGTTGCTGTCGTAATTATTGAAGCAAAACATATTCGAGTTGGATAAAACATAAAATTTCATGAGTATTAGCTCCTACCTAAATCACACTGGTAAACAAAATTGTAACTTTGTCCTATCACATGGACTTTTATTTTAAAGCTTCATTTCTTGACCATGTATATATTCTTTAATTTCTTCTTTTCTTGGTTTTTAGGTCACAAATATATGAAATGAATATCAAGTACAAAAATATAAAATGTAAAAAGTTTATATTTTATACTTGAAAAAGCTTTGAAATAAAGCGGAACGTTGAAGTCAAGAAAAGAAGCAATTAAAGAATTAATGGACTTTTATGATATTTTTTACTTTATAATAGGTGGTTGGCAGTAAAAACAAACATTAAAAAAACTGTTAGCCAAGAATTTTATTCTCTTAAGTAATTTAAAATACACTGCTCGCCAAATTCAATGCATAATTCAAAAATTCTCGTTTTACACATTATAAATAAATTTTTGGAATATAATTTTGTTTTTAATGTTAATTTTTAAAGATTTCATAGAAAAAATGCTGGATTTTCGTTAAAAAACTAATGCAAAATAAATTTTTTATTAACTATGCAAATGATGACAAAATAAAGAAATGCTAATTTTCACAAAAAACTAAACTTAAAAGCAAGCATTTCCTCCTCTTGAGTTAATAACAGCTTGACAACGATCCCTCATACTGGCAACTAAC
The DNA here is from genome assembly GCA_004143645.1 of Protaetia brevitarsis. Taxonomy (NCBI): domain Eukaryota; kingdom Metazoa; phylum Arthropoda; class Insecta; order Coleoptera; family Scarabaeidae; genus Protaetia; species Protaetia brevitarsis. The sequence continues at coordinate 147,764 of RXPK01000288.1, read as the reverse complement.
GTTCTCACTTGATCTTGATCAATTTGCTCTCAAATTTCCATCAATCTCAGAAACAGATCATTTAATGTGTTTGGAGGGTTCGGTAACTGTATTGGCCGCTTTCCCATAGCATCCCACGCGTGCTCAATTGGATTGAGGTCAGGACTTTTGGGAGGCCAAATCATCAATCTAGTCTACAGTGGGAATTTCGACCTGCGTTATCATCCATAAGCATGACATTTTCTTCAATAAACGGTGCCAATGGCACAACATAATCTTCTAAGATGTCTGTAATGTACCTTTCTTCAGTAAGCTGCCCTCTTTCTATCCGTACTAACGCCGTGTGGGCCTCCAAAGTGATCCCACCTCACACCATCACCGAACCCACCGCCATAACTCACAGCTTCGTGAGAAGCTCCCGGCCTTCTGTATACCCTATTCCGCCTGTCATCGGAGAAAAGACAGTATCTGGATTCATTTGTGAATAATATTCTAGACCAATCTTCCATGTTCCAGTTAATGTGTTCCCGTGGTCTTGATCAGGGGCTGTAACTCTTGGACGACTCTGACCTGGTCTTTTTGCGTTACTTCCAGTTGCCATAAATCGTCTTAAGACTTTAGAAATGGTTGACTGATTTACATTAAATCGTTCAGCCAATTCGGGTTGAGTGTAATCTTCCTCACGAAGAGTAACGATTCTTATGCAATCAGCTTCACTTAAATTTCGATTTTCTAATCGCTGTGGGTTCGTTTTGCAAAAAAATACTCAATACAATGCCGCAAGAGGTTGTCAGACGAACTCACATCAAATTTAGGAGATTAAAATAAACCACTTTTATCATGTTCTAGAACTCTTGGCAAAAAGAAGAAAAAAGACACCACCGTTTTTACAATTTCTTAGATAAAACAACGTGTTAAACTTACTAAAATCCGTTATGAAATAACGAGGGTTCTTATCAAATCTTATCAAATTGTGAGAAAAAAACTCACGGGAAAATACATAGCGGGAGTATTCTAGGGTTAAATATTTGCAGCGACCTTGCATAATAATCCAACTTATTGAAATATACTTGCTTGTTATTTTTTTGGTCAATAAAAAATGTAAAATGATAACTTCACTGCGATATGACTTAGATATGCTTTGAAACTATGACAGCACCATCTCACATGTTCCTTATGTACTAAAATTTCTATCATGGAGCAAAATAGATCTGATTACTTTGAATGCATTAAGGCTAAATGATTTTAGGCAAATCATCTTGTATATTTATATGTTGTACATACTTATAGTTATATGTGGTCCATAATTTGTTTATATTACTTATGTTTGAGTGTGTATTTCGAATGTTTGTTAAATGTCTTCATATTTACTAATATTTCCATTAAAACCCAATGCAATGCAGGAAATACTTACCAATATGAAACATATTTTGCATTAGATCATGAAGACAGTGAACGAATATTTGATGTACATAATAAGAGAAATAATCGTGATCTAGTTAGTTCTATAGGATAAGAGAAAAATATGCAACACCAGAATATATTGTACAAACAAATATAAACATAATATATATAAAAAAAAGATTCCCATTATATATACATAATATATATTATATTATATTGTATGTTGTATTTAGAATTATTATTATTCCTAAATAGATACAAAGGTGCAAGACGTAGAAATGCAGAGGATTTTCCGATGTTATCGAAATCTAAGGTGTAATAAAATCAATAAATATAGCAAAAGAAAGAATGACTAATAAAAAAAAACTATTAAATAAATAAAATACATATTATGGTGTATTATATTAAATATGAAGGTTTATTGAATGAGAATCAAAAAATAAAAATTAATGTATCATATTATACAAAGACAAATTCCTTAGAGAAATATGTCATCCATATCAAGGTGATATCGTTTGGAGGATAATAAAGATGAAATATAAAACTATTTAGCTGATGTTCTCTTGCGTTTTATTTCTTGAACCTTCAATATTACCTCTTCCTTCAAAATTCCTTCTTTCAGATACCTCAACCAGCCAGTTTTGATAAACAGAATCCACCATCTTCGCCTGGTCTACCTAAAACGTCATCAAAATTTCATTTATACCCCAAAGGCGAGTGTGATTATCATCGCGAATACATCAGGAACTATTTGATCACGAACAATTGTCACGGTATTGAAATTGTGATGAACGATTCTGGTGTGAGTCAGGCGTTCAATTATGTTACGTACAACAGTCCACAAGTTCAAAATTACGATTTTCATGGGAACATGGAGGCTGAGGATGTTCTAGTTCTTGGAAATTGGAGAAGTGGCGATCATGGGTATGATATCAGTGATGAGGTATTGAATTTATCGGCAAAGAAGTTATAACCAAGAGAAGGATAATCTGTGATAACCGAGACGTACTTTCATGCAATGTTTTTTTTTTTTATGAATAATAACCTTGATATTAATAATATTGATATTCCTATGTAAGTTAGGTTAAAATACTTTTTATTTATTATAACTATGATGCTTAAAAATAAAATAATGAGCCATATACTGTTAGCTGCTTTTTGTGAGATTAAATTTGTGTTTACTTTATTTTAACTGCGAGAAAGGTTAATTAATTCGGAAACATTGTTTTCAATATTCCTGTAGATCCAAGTGAGAGAAAAAAAGTATCATAATAATATGCTCTATGCCTGCTTATTGAGTTCAAAATCATTTATTTCATTTAATTAAAAAACATGAGTGTATTTTACAAACAGTATCGAAATATAAAGCGTCAAGATAAAAAATCAAGTTTATAAATATGTACTATGTACAGTGTCTTTGATATATTACCGAACTATCAATCAGGATTTCGCACAAAATATAGTAGCGAGACCGTGATGTTGAGTGTCACTGATTGTAGTGTTCATGTTACCCTAGTGATTAACTAGGGTAACATGAACACTTGTATAGTAACAATAAGTAATTATTTATTGTTGAACTCGTTGCCGTTACATTCAATAACTTATTTTAATCTTCGTGGGCCTTCAGTCCACGGTCCGTATACACCAGGTTGCCTCGTAACTTTTTAGCCAATCAAGAGAAAGAGCGCGAACGCGTCATCATGTATGCTGTGTTTAATAAGTAAAGTGCTGCATATATATAAAAACAAATGGCGATTTGTACTCCCAGACTAAATATTTATTTTTTTACAAAAATCTTAATTTAGAAAAATTTTCAATTAATGTTTTGTCAACAAGAACGTGTCTTGCGATATAATTTCAAGTTCTTTTTGTTATAACAGAATACCCCAATACCAAATATTATATTATATAGTCAAAGAAATGTTCCACTAGCGTACTATAGATGGCACCGCAGTATTCTCTTATGGAAATATTACCACTACAAACGTACAACAATAGAAAATGCTGGTGCGTCATCGTGTATCCACCTTCTCCTTTCCCCGGGCCTCACCTACAACTTACGAGGTAACCTTATGTATACGGACCTTGCCTTCAGTCTGCTTGTTAACTGCTATTGGCTAGAACGAACTCATAAAAGATGGCGATTGTATGTGCTCATGTTCCTTTATCCTTATTTCCTTGAATGCATGTTTATAGGTTATAAAAACCTCGAAAACTGTCAAATGATTATCAAGAATCGCTTTTGACAAGAGTTTGGGAGAGCTTATGACTTAGCTACTCAAAAAGAATGGCGGTTCCGCGCTAACAAAATTTGCTTAGTGTTGGTTACATGTTCCTTGACCATGTAAATATAATGACATATTCTGCACATTTTTAATATTCTAATGTCCTTTTTCCGCTTTTGTATTTTTTCATTGGCCTTATTTACGTAGTGTTTAGCTTAGTTCTGGTGTTATCTATTTTATTTTAATTGTTCTAGCAACAAATCTTTCTTGGTGCTATTTTATTAAAGTAGAAAACAATAAAAAAAAACATTTAAAAACCTCCCGCAATTATTATTTGTTCGACAAAATAATTGCCATACAAGTTACGTATTTTTCCTTGAAATCAAGATTGATATCACAGAATGAGTTTCTGCAAGATGAATAACTTGCATTTACAATCATTCTTTTTTGATTGACGGATGCGTACTTTTCATTATACCCTGTAATAAGACACAAGAACTCACCCGGTATGGTTTGAAACGTTATAGTATGAAATGGCGCACAAATGCGCAAGATTTTCTTTGTTTGCCAAATAAATAACCCCACAAAATAAAAATGGCAAATATGACAACACTTTTACGTACATCCACTAAGTAAAAAGAATTCAACTTGCGCGTGTCCTAGGAGCCATACACTAAGCTCTCACCCCCAAGTAACCGTAGCATAAGCTGGCAATGCAGTCATTGTTCTAGCTCGGATAGTTTATGGACTATCAGTCCTGCTCGGTTCATTGTATTTGAACATTTTTCTTTGATGTTTCATTACGTCATAGTAAGTCGATTTTGGAATCACACTCATACGCAGTTTGGTTGTCGTTCATGCGAGCCATCTAGCGGGATTGATAGTCCATGAACTATCCGAGCTAGATCAATAACTACATTGCCAGCTTTATGTTACGGTCGCTTGCGTGTGGCTCCTAGGGGGCGCACAGGCTGAACTCTTTTCACCTAGTGGGTGCTTGTACGTAAAACTTGAGATGTGATAGCGATGAAAGTGAGTTTACACCATAAGGTAATACGTGTTACGTGTTATTGGAAAGAAACGAACATAGCCACGAGGCGGCCGCCCACTTCTGTCACAAAGAAATTCAACTTCAGTTCGTTAAATGAATGTTGGCAATATTCGCTTCATAAACCTAGTATCCCTAGTACAGTATCAGTATCTAACCTTAAACACTGGTAATTGTAAGTATGATGCAGGTAATAATTTTAGGAAAATTTCCGATTGTTTTTAATAGATTTATTATAATTGTCCACGTTTGCCCCACCATGATGACGATTTTGCCACTTTGCCCGCTAATATTCATTCCACAGTTGTAATTACCCGCCAATACTGTTAAAACGTCGTCCTCTGTGCTATTCAAAACGTAAGTAATAAATTTTTATTTTAAAATTAATTTACTAGATTTAATGCAAAACTTTCGTTGGGTAATTATAGATATGTCTAAGCTTCATTTTAAATTCCTGGGTATCAAAGTATCGATAAGAGTTAAAGAATGAATTCGTTGTCGTAGGTTCCTAATATATAAACCAACGCTGAAGACTTGGAAGGATATTATATGATACCGCAGAGGTAGAAAACTTTCGAATATGCTCAAGGCATTTCATGCAGGACATTCTTTTTGAGACTTTATTGATTACATGTTATTAGAGTTTATTTTTGTTTTAGAATTTTAAGTTTTAAGTTTTCCTGCTTTCAGAGAGATCTTCATTTGCTTTCTAAATTTTCATTATGTTTTTATAACAGAAGCAACATGTTTAAAAGAGAATTTAAATGTTTATTAGTGATTGTGTTTCTATCCTAACTTGCTGTAAATACAAACCATTATTAGCAGACGTATCACACTGATGAGATTAAGGAAAATCGAAACATCTAATTTTTAAAACCTGGCGCCATATTTCATATGCATGCTCCGCTGGCCGCCCCGTCATGACGTCACGTGTTTCCAACGAATTGTACAGGACTTGCGTTTCTCTTTATGCCGATGACGCCTGGTAGGCATAAATTCTTTCGTTCCAACTGTTATTGCTCCGGCTAGTATGGTGATTCCTACAATAGACCATGAGCCCTGCCTGGTGGCATGTTATATCGGTTTATAAAATTTTAAGTTAATTTTTAAGACATTGTTGTTCAGCAAGATTACATTAAAATTATTCTAATGTTAAAATGATTAACGAACCTGTCGGTACTGACGTCATGTTAAAAATAGGTAAATATTTAAAACAGTATACAGATATTTAATGTAGAAGAATGGTACCCCTTTGCATTATTGTTGCTAAAACAGGTGCTTCGAGTGGCGTTCGATTCCTCTCTCTTGCCACTCATCATATCACCGTAGTGGGTGGCTTTTTGTTTACGGAGTTTCGGTTAAGATTTCATGTATTGGTCCCCGTGTGCATCTGTTATTTGCTCGTAAATGTGAATGTAACATAGAAAAACATAGGAACATAGGCTTGGGTATAGGATTAGAGATAAATGAAACGAATTACAAGCTATTTTTATATGTTTATTTTAAATTTTCATCCCCGTAAGTCCATACATACTCACAATTACATTGTGGGTTCTTGTTTATTTTTTTTTTCTTTACATACAGACATACAAGAAATTTTCTGTTCCTTAATTCTAAAAACGTTAAATTAAAATCAGATCATCAGATTAACCTTTAAGTTTCATCTTCTGTTGTTTTTTTACTTCTCATCATTGATGATAATACGAATTCAATTATCATGACCACAGTAATAATAATAATAATGTTTATTTAGTATGTATGTAATATAATAATTAATCTCAAAAAATTATCTAAACCTCTTAAATGATATCATTAGCTAAATGACTATTTATTATCATCATCGTGTATGTTAGGTGTGTTTCTAATTCTTGAGGTTAAATTTTTACTATTTTAAGCATGATTATCGTCTAACTAATTTTATTTCAGCTCGGATTTAGTTCGGTGGTTTAAATTCGTTCTTCATTCGTGTCCTCTCTTTGGCACTTCGTTACGGAAACACGAAAATGTGGTTAAAACTATGGGAAAGAAAGCTTAACGTGTCATTTAGCTAACGATATTATTAAAATACATATTTACGAATGCGCTTTTTGCAATTATTACATTCTAGATTTCTGTTTCATAATTATTTTAGTGTTTATATCCTTTTTGGCTTTTGTTTTTTTTTTTAATATTATGATTTCGGTGTATGTAGTTAGATACTAATACTAAACAACAAAATGATGACAATAAAGAACGGAAAAATATATTTTTTTATTAATTTATCGTCAATTTTATTAACCTATGTAACTTAGGCTATTCTCTTCTCGAGAAATGTACGTTTATTGATGCTTTGTTTACAATGGTATGTAACATATAACCTTCTATTTTTCCTCTCATATGACACACTGGAATACATTAAAAAAAAAGTAGAAATAAATATATATTTATTAACATGCGTCTCTATTAATTTAAAATTATAAATACATCGTGGAAATTATAAGTAATTTGTACGGCTTACATAAGAACTAACATCATGAGAACAATAATAGAAATAGAAAATTTACATTTAACATATACAATGAATACATCACCGTTTACATTATCAATAATAATTTAATGTTATAATTAGTATTATTATAATTATATTTCCCCCCTCTTTTTGTTTTTTCTTATTTATTATTATTTATTATTATTATTATTAAATATTAAGCTAACAATATTTGTTTTTTTTCTCCTTTTTTTTTAATAAAGTTACACGCTTGAGCACTTGGATCCTTCCAAGTCTTTTATTTATATATATTTTTATAATAAGGTCAATAAATACGCAAATCGTTTCAACTTTAGTGTCCTTATTAAATAGTTAACGGAAGATTGTGCGATTTGATGTCTTTTTCTTCTTCTGTTCTGTTTGATAATAATAAATTTAGAAATCCATCAGTTTCTAATTTTTTTTTTCTTAATAGGTAACAGGTGGCAAAATATACCAGTAGCAAATAAAATAGGGATAATTAACTTTTTACGAAATTATGATGTTGCAGATATTGATTTTATTTCATTAAGGTTATGATAGGTGATTTTTTAATACTTCAGCAAATGTTAATGTTAGCTAAAAGATTCTGCTGTAATTGTTTTGGGGGGAAATCATAATTGTGAAGTTACTGATGGGAAAAAATAATTGTGGAAGACCTGGGGAATATTCAATTAGGATGGGTAAAACTGTTTACGCATATCCTCAGTCAGAATTTTTTTTTCTGTAGGAAGTAATTATATTAAAACTCATTTATCATCTTACTTCAGGAAGACATTATAGAGGAAGTGATTAAAGAATGGGTGGAGATGTTTTTCCATCATTTAATCTTTAAAATCGATCTATTCGATTATCATCCCTACCCACGTAAAGTACAAAGTATTATAATCATAAAAGCTTCCACAGTTTAGAAAGCTTTCACAAGTATGAACAAATTTCTTAATTTAATTGAAAAAAGTAAATGTAGTATAGAATGTTTGAGCATTTTGAAGGATTACTTACTTCCCAAATACGATATAGTTCATATATTTTTTTTAAATTGGTTACTTCATAATTTTCAAATTTAAACTATAATAAAGGATGCAACTATAATTTTAAAGATTTCAAGCTGGGAAGTGTTGAAAATTATAATTGCATCAATTACTTTAGTTTAATATGTAAAAAAATATTAAAAAAAACTGACATAGCCTGGAATATAATTTAAAGTCAGAATGAAAAAATGACAAAATGATTAAAACCTAATTATTATTACCGAAATTCTGCAGCGCTAAGAACACTTTTTTAATAAGCATAGCAATGGAAAAGAGATGACAGAAAATGTTTCCAAAAATATTTTTTTTAAATTGAAATCTATATATCGCACCTTTGGTAGAATATAAAGGTCACAAAAAAATGATTAGATTTGCAATAAATTTAAGTAAAGAGATAAGTCGTTAAAAAAATCAAAATCATCAGGATATTTCATAGATTTAATGACCCGATGACCTATTGAGTCACTATTTGGATAAAGATGTTTAAAAAAGAAAATAACTCTCTTTCAAGAAAAATATATTAAAATAAATGTTATTTTTATTTACCTACTGCTAGAAAAGACAATTTTTATTTGACTTTATTCGTCTAAATTAAATAATAAACACTTCCACTTCCACAGTTTTTAAATAAATTTACATCAGCGAAAAGTCATAAATAAAGAAATTTTATGTGTTCAATTAGTTATTAATAAATTTTCCAATTTGAATTATTCAATACATTGGGAAATTTAATGATAAGTGGAAACATCGTTGAAATATTTAATGATTTGTTCCAATATGCTTCGACATGTTTTGACCTGTATATAAGTCATCTTAAGGCGTGAAAATCTGAATTTTGAATAATAAACATGATCTTCTGGTATTTTTTTTTTAGCTAATAATCAGGTATTAATTTTATCTTATGTTGGAACTATGGCTGGGAATAAATCAACAGCCACAAGTGGTTACGTTTCGGTTTCTTGTAAACCTTTTTTTAAAACCATCTATCTAAATTAAATTTGATTACGATCCACATTAAAATTTGTGTTACACTCTGTATAAACCAATATGGTTCTATGTCACAATTTTAGGAAAACATTTTAAAATTGTAAATGGGACAAACACAATGTTGGGGTTTTGAAAAAGGTTTACAATAAACTGAAACATAATCATTTGTGACTTTTGATTTATTCCCAGCTATAGTTCCAACATAAGAAGATAAAGCAAAGATTGCAAGTTTTTTACAGTGAGAAAATAACAAATTGTTTGTTACAAGAAGATAAAATTAATAATAAACATGAACAATTGTCAATATTTACTCGTGAACATAACAGAACATTTTAAAAACAATTTAAATATTAAAATTAATTACAAGAAGCACATATTAACATTGTCAAATTTTGAAGAGAACTATTTTATACGTAAGATACTGTAAGTATTTTTCAAATAAAATAAGGAAGGTCACTTTTGAATCTTTTGCTGGAGAATTATTTTCGCTAAATTTTCATAGAGTCCTCTATATCTATTATAGCGTAGTAAAGATCATTCAAAAGTACCTACTTATTTGAATAAATCTCTATACTTAAAAAAGGAAAATTCGAAGATGTAGATTGCAGATATTCCTAACGCGTTATTAACCTTCATAAATTCATAATTAAATTAAATTAAAACAATAAATAATTAAAAAGATACAATAAATTACTATTTAGAGTAACGAGTTATTTTGAGTTCTTGTTTTCTATGCCCTAAATTTGAAAAATCTAGTCAACGCTTATTAAAATTGTTTCATTCTGTCAAACATACCTAACCTTAAAAATGAAACGTCAAATCAAACCACAAAGGTCTTTCGGTCATAAGTTTCCCATTTCTTTTCAGCTCATTTTTAGAAAATTCTTAGAGAAGCGGATCTTACACCAACTTATCACCAGGCCGACAATGCTGGTTGCGTTTTTTTTTACCGTCTGGCTTACCTCATTTCATTTTGTGAGTTAAGCGATGAACTTCTCACCAGTAATGCGTACCAAAAAACCAAAAGGCTATTTAAGTTCATCGTGAGTAGATTGCAACTTAATTCACAAAGAGAAATGAACTTGTTACTTAAGTCAAAATTATTGACACGTTAAGATGAGATTTTGCCCATTGTTTGGGTGTCTTAGCAAGAAATATGCAGATAAGACGTCTACAGAAAGACTCGTGCAGGCTGACCATAAATTAGGTCATGGGTAAACAATTTTGATTACAAGTTAAAATGTTCACATATTAAGTACATGAATTGCAAAAAGGAAAGAGAAGAAATTTTAACACTTCAAGTTCTAATTTTGCAGTTATCATCATAACATTCCAAAGCTTATAATTTTGGTACGACTGTTAAAAAAAAAAACAAAAACAAGTTAAAATACCTATTTCTATGAGGTTAAGTCAAATTTTCGCACATTTTCCGCCATTTTCTTGGTATGTGCATAGCAAATTGAAAAAAGGTCAGTACCATGTAACGATGAAGGTACAGCTATAGAGACCTGGTGCGGCAATTTTGCTTTAAATGCATCCACAATACTCGATAAGTTTGCCAAGCTGGGAGCACGAGTAATGTGGATGTACACTTCCCTAATTGGAATGTCAAAATGTCAACACAAATATGTGACGTTTGATGAAATAACGTAAACTTGAAGAAAAAAAAACACTTAAACGATTCAAGCTCGAGAAACAAGAAAGAAAATATCGATTTCTAGTAATGGAATAAGGAACCCGACATTTTCTTTCTCACTCGCTCAGACTTGCATCGTTCTGATATTTTTTCCTTCAAGTGTACGTAATGTGTCAAAAAAAAAGTTTTGACTTAAAGTGGGTTTGAATACCTAAACGTGTGTATACTAACATGCAATAAAGTAAATTTGAAATACTTAATGCTACTAAACCGTTTGTTTTTTTTTTTTCTGGAAAACTTGCTTTACTGCGTGAACTATTTAGTACTACTACAACATTTCTTAGTTCGAAGAATCCTCACCTTCCACTTTAGCTGTTTGTTAGTTATTCTCTGGTATTATATTATCATTCTTTTCAAATAGATTAAAGATATGAATGATGGGCTAAGTTCTGTTACATAAGTAATATACATTAATATAAATGGTAAAACATATGCAGGCATGAATGATATCAGACAAACGTTGTGTTTGTAATAATACTTCACGTATGGCAAGCTCTTTTTGCCAGTTTATCTAAGAGGAAATCATAAGAAGCCTCCATAAAAGGGATAAAATAATAGAGTGTTTATAAACATCCGATTAATATAAATCATAATAACATAATAGAATTTCTGACATACTTTGCCACCCTAAATTCTTTGACAATATAATTATAAACACACTGAACAATATTTAAACACAATTAATTATGCAATAATCAATAAAACTATGGAGCATGTATGTATTTCGTTTACAAATGACATATACATACACACTTCTATTTAATGTATGTCATTATATGCTAATTATACGGATCAACTATTTATCTAAACTTTTATATATTCATCAATAATAATGTGACAATTCTATAAATATGTATGTAATAAGGTAGGTTTTGTAGGTATGTAATTATATCATGCCCTCCTTCTACTGATTTCATTAGTTTTACCATGTTTCCCTTTTTTTTGTGTGTAGCTATGTGTGATTGCATCGTATCACGTTATATTAATTATATCTTCCTTAATACGATCACGATTTCAGATTTGATAATTATTCTCGACTTTCGGATAAAATTGCCAACGTTCATAACGGAAAATATAGAATTTATGTTAAAAATATGGTAATATTATATTTCTTCGTACCCTTTTGTATAGTCGTTATCTTGTTTCTTTCTCAAAATAAGTGAGAATTGTACTATCTATAAAGTATAAAATCCTCTAATAAAAATTATATGCAAACAGTCAATAATATCAATAAAATCTGTTACTGTATAATAACTAGGTTATAATATTTTCTCGTATGTATTTAATAATATTCTAGTGTGATTGGTTTATAATATTGTAGGTGCTCCTTATATTCTTGCCGTTAATTTTATATTCAAACAATACAAATACCATTTCGTTTAACAATTTCAGAAGATTTATTGCTAAATGCCAAAGAAGTGAAATTGAAATAAGATTGAGTTTTAATGCTTTTCCAGCATCTAGAAATATATCTTGCAATTGTTGGGATATAACTTTTTGATTGCAAGATTTGCTTCAGCACTGCATGCATTTGACTTACTGTATGTGTAATCAATTTAATGTTAGCAATATCTTTAAGTAACGTATGAAACTATGATCCACCATTATTGTATATCCTGCAATAACTGGTCGATATACACCTTGAATAATATAATATAATCCCAAAATACATGAATAAACACCTTGGTTATATACCTTATAGTATAAGAGGTGTATTATACTAAACAATAAAATATCCGCAAACGTTGAAAAGCAGTTTATCATATACCATACAATATGCCCAGTGAACCAAATTCAAATTTCCCGCAATTATTTTCAGTAACTTCAACATTAAAGCATGAAATTGCCTACGATTTTGTATTAGATTAATAGTTATTTGAATACCTTTAAGTTGAAATTACTGAAAATAATTGCGGGAAATTTGAATTTGGTTTACTGAGTGGTAAACTGTACTCACCGGATTTTTTTACGTTTATTCGAATATTGTGGACATTATAAATGCTTATTAAAAACATTTGGCGGTTTCATACATTATTGACGTGTAGTCCTTTCAAGCTAGTAAACGATTTTGATCATTACTTGGCGTCGTTGCGTATTTTGAAGTGTTGTCAGTTCGGCAAGAGTCATTAATCAGAAAGGTTATACCTTATACTTTGCCATGCATTTGGAAACATTTTAGCACGAAAATAGTTGGTATAAATCTGATATTAAGTCTGATGTAGATATGACGAATGTCGCTAGCTACTTATAAAATAATATTAAACATTCACGGTATTGCTTGGTTAAGTTCTTCAAAATTACTTCCTAACTAATTCCTGGTTAAATGCCCACTTACACTATGATCACGTAAGCAATACACTAAAAAATGTAATGATTCTTTAGAACATTAAATTTAGAGATTGTTAGTCTAAATGCATGCCGTATACTGTATGTATAACATTGGCTGAAGCAAACGTTAGCGTATAGTTTATTTACGTTCACGTGATAAATAATTAATAGTTGAACGAGTCCGCTTTTACGTCATTTAATGTATTGTCAAATATTTGTTAATCAGTACAAATCTTGGCACTAAAGATTGTATGGAATGGTATCAAATTATTTTGTTATATCATTATAAATTATTTGTGATTATCTGTTTCAATAGATTTAGATTAAAATTGTTTAACTTTCTTATTTGTTGACGTCGAAAACAAATCGATTTTTAATTTAATCGATGAAATAATAGTCTTGTCTTTATTAGAAGAAAGCAAAATGAGTTGATTTTCGTGTAATAAAAACGTTATTTCAACATTTTTTGCAGTTTTAATATTGAGCAAGCAGTATATAATCATTAAAGTAGTCACTACCGTTTTTTTTTTTTGGTGGGGAACTCTAAAAAATTATGAAAGGTGATCTTGACCAGATTTGAAGTTCTACATGGCCTCGAGAGTAATTTAAGCCATTTTGTGAAATTAAACCGATATAGAATTGCGGATAATACGTTTCAAATAAAATAAGTTCAGGTTTGAAAGTTTTGAAAAAATTACTTATGTGACGCAAGCTACACAAATGTCTCTTCTAGTGGCCAAAGGGAACGTAATCGACTTCAAATAAAATCAGGTGTAAAAAACAAAAGCTTAAACTAAGTAACTATGGCCAAATGCCAGTATAGACGCTAAATAGGCTGGAGTACAAAAGAAAATACTAAAATATTGCCAAATCAATAAATATATTACATGGGTCTATTGAGACAATAATAAAGGAACCCAAATCGCCTACAAATAAATCATAAATAAATAGAAGTAAATAAAATATACTACAAAATCATACATCTTCTTTTAATGTATATAATTAAATAGTTTAAAATATTTGAACGATATTTAGAATCAAGTTTAACACCTCAATATATGCAACCAGTCGTACACTGTCATTACAGGCAGTTGGGACTTCAAGAGCGTATGAAGAATATAACCTGTTTAAATAGTTTTATATTAAAGTAAATATAAAACTAGTTTAAATTGTGTCAAGTCTATAAGGTTATTTTTCATATTTTGTTAATATGAAGGTATCTTAAAAACACGAATCCAATGTTAAACAAAACGGTTCCACATAAATTTAGGTCTTTTTCAATTGTGTACAGTTTAAGTGAATTTTCGAATTGAAAAAGTTTTGTCAACAATTAAATTTGTAAAATGAACAATACACAAAACAGTACAACATATAAATAGATGAAATATTATTGAGAAACTACTGTACATTTTACAAAATTGTTAATATGTTTCAAATTTCAAAACTTGACAAAATTTTTGACAAAACTTTGTTAATCCAAAAATTACCTTAAAAACTTGGTACAATTTAAACAAGATAACTTAACAATTTAACACTCATTTAAACAGATTATAACCTTCACATGGGATTGAAATTCCAGCTGCTTGTGACGAGAGTGTGCGACTGGTTGTATATATTCTAGGTATTGCAAACATTTTGTTTAATATTGAAGTCTTGTCTTATTTATAACCATATTATCCAAAAAAATACCCTTAAAGACTTGATGCAATTATTCAAGATTGGCTAATTAATTAACCACTTTAACCTGCAATTTAAAGTTTCTATTAAATACCGAAAGCAGCAAATAATAAAGAGAGAAGAATTTGAACCCTAAATTTGGATATTAACTACTACATATGTTAAAAATTATATGCTGAAATACAAAACTAGTTTGGAGGAAGAGAATAAAAGCAGATAAGTACGTTAAATTTGCTGGCTATTGTTTTTTAAAGAAAACTATGATTAAATAGGGTAACTTTTTGACGGCGTTGAAATAAGAAAAACCAAAATCAATCTAATAGAAAAAGAAATATTAGAAAAATCTTCTTCTTTTTTTGGCTAAAAAACGGTAGTACACTTTAAACGGTAAAATGAATGCAAAGAAATGTTAAATTAAAGATGTCTCAGAAAACTGATATTTGACCTGTCAATTTAATATTGGAACGCGTTGCTTGTAGTTAGAATATGGAAACATACAAAAATGGTTGAAATGGTTGAATGTAAAGAATTTCATTTGATGAGTTTTCAATATATTGGCTTGAAATATATTATTATAATAATGCAATGTGGCGTAGATAAGACACTATTAACCCAATTTACAACTCTTATGCCATTATAACCAATAAAATAAAACTCTCTGCATCTGTAATCTCACTTATAAATGACCCAAGATCCATCATAACTTATAAATAGGTCGTAGAAATTTTAGCAGAGATTCCTAAAAGTCGTGGGGTTCCAAACTTCTTATCTACGCCACTTTATCACTCTAACAAGTGCTAAATTTCTTTTATTGCAACTTATTTAATTTGAATTTAGTTACGGACAATCCATTGATTTCATTTAATATTTTGTATCTTTTTTTAACGTATCTAGGGAAGACATTAGTATTGTACATGATTGCCCACAGCTTCTTTAAGTTTACTTTTATTTCATTTCTGATATAACAAAATAATTTCTGAAGAGATATATGCGGCATATGTGGCTTAGCATATTTAATCTCTTAAGCTTTTGAAATAATAATTATCCTCAGTGGTTAACAACTTAGATGAGGGGATTTAGTACTTAAAATTAGAGAAGAGGTAAATAAATCAACTTAAGACTAAATAAGTTAGAACAAGCTAACAGGAAGATACAATAAGAAACAGTAATAACGCAAAGAAGTAGAAAAAGGTAACAGATGTGTTTGAAAATACCATCTTTCCTTTTACACAGATGAATTTCTTTCCAGTCGTGATTTTGTTTAAAAAAACCAAAAGAAAACAGAAATAAAGCAGTTACTTTTTTTTGCATTTTGTTGTTGTTGTGTTTATAATATTGTAGCTTTCTTGTTTACTTTTCGTTTCGTATTCGTTTGACTCAACTTTACTCTTTCAAAATAATAAATTAGTCTACTGTTGGTTGTAAGAGTTATGGATCTCCAACCCGGATGTGGTGTCTATAAGCGACTTACGCGAGGCACTCAAGCCGGAGTCCCTGCCCTTGCGCGGGAGAGTGGTTGAGGAAGCCTCTAAACTACTGTCTCTTGGTTTCCACACAGGCGACCCTATAACAACAATTACATCAGCGGTCATTGCTCGTTTCAAAGGGATCGGACAGCTAATTGTGAATTATTGTGATTATCTTTGTTTTAATATCTAGTTTATTTATTGCACTTTGAAAGTGATAAATCAAGTGAAGGGTTTGTTATAATATATATGTATATAAAAATAAAATAATAAGATTAAGTTTGAACAAAACGTGGACTGCGTGACTTTTTTTGTGTGTGAGTTGGGAGTTTAGCATAGTGAGTACTGCCCTTTACAAAATGTATATTATTGTGGTATTATATTTTGACGAATATATTTCTTTTATACACACCGATGGCATCATAACAGAATCGAAATTGACAAAATCGTGCTATCGGTCCCATAAATAAAACACTCGATTTTTATCGTTTCCTGTAAAACTTTTGATTTGGCTTATGCGTCTTTATGTTATGAAATCGTCGACATATCTATGAACTGTAATGAATTTCAGTTAAATTTACAAAAGTGGTAGCGAGTTGAGGTGATGTTATGATCCTTGTTGCATCTCGGCACTATGATCATCCACACATATGTGGCCAAATCATTGAAATCTTTTCAAGCAGAAAAGCAAAAAGTCGAAGTATTTCATCTAAAGAATTGTGAATCGAGAATTTAACATTATTCCTTTGTAGATGAAGAGATAATTTTGGCAATACAAATACTTAATGTAAAAATAAATATTTTTCTCTTTTGAAATTTGACAATTTCCTAATACAGATTACTTACAGATAAACTTTAAAAAATAATATCTCAAATCCAGACTATGTTGAGCAAATGTTTTCATCTAAATATTCTAAAGTCTACCTTATGATATTTTGCAAGTTTTGATTATTTATCTCTTATTTGAACGTATCTTTGGAAGTACACAAAATTATCAATTTCAAACAATATATAATTCGGTTTTACAAAAAAAAAATACTTATTTCAATGTAACATAATCTCTCGCTGCGGTCCATAAATAGGCAGTTCATATTTTAGTAATACTATTTTCGTAATTTAAATCAATTCTAATATAGGTACTCAGTTTTTCATATGTATTTTTTACAGGAAATGTTTTAATCAAACATAATATGATGCATACGTAAGCCACCGGTTCACTCCGGGTGACACAACAGATTAATACATTCGAAATAACTATTTGAAAAATGTATGAAGCACATCAGTATTTTATTCAATATAAGGATGAAAAATGGCAATTCATAAAATTGTTTGGTATGATTCAGGTGTGGACCGATACCTTATGTGTTTGTTATAGTACAGCACAATCTTTGCTATGTCATTAAACGACATAATCTGTTGCAATACTAAGAATAAAATACTAATATCACTGCAACCAAACACCACATGAAGGAAAAATTCTTCACTCCCATGCCCATAATTCGTTTTTATAAAATAATATATCGTACTTTTTTTGTCATTTTTTATAAGCTCAGATTTTGCCAGTATCATGTTACTTTTTTCAACCATTAAGTATAAAAAAAATTTCGGAAAATTGTAAAATACAAATTTTCTTTATTTTTATTGCCAATTTTCAACATTGCTCAAAATATTTTGCTGATCTACATAAATTTAATACCTTTCTCTTGTGTACACCTAAAATATTCAAATAAAAGCAAATTAAATTTGATATAAAGTCGATTTTATTTATACAGAAGATTAGCAAATTTATTTATTTCTACTTATATAACATAATTATATACTATATAATTATGACGAGATCTTTTAATATACATATTTCAGCTGCTCTTTCCAACAGTACAATCAGAAGTAAGGCTGCATCGTACGATAAAGCACAGAATACTTGTTCCATAAACAGTGAATAAGAATTTATATAAATGGTTATACTACACGTTTATGACGTAAATATTCTATTTGTTTTGTATATTATATCAAAATAAACATTTATCCAATATTTATGTTGTCGCTTGGAGTATTTAACAACGTATTTTTTTTTCCTTTGAAAATTACCTTTTTCTATTAATTATCCGCCACTCATCAGAACTTGCCAGTTTCTAAGCAAACTGTCACATTAGTCTAAAGCCCGTTTTACACCTAGCTATTTATTGTGCAATTTATTAGCCAATTTAAAATTTTACGTGTATAACACGTATTTAATTAATTTTAATTAATTAAAATTTTAAATTGGCCAATAAATTGCGTAATAAATATCTAGGTGTAAAACGGCCCTAAGGCATATATGATAATGAGTAAATATATAAAAATAAAACAGATAAAATTACAGTATTCTTTACCAAATATTATACCAGTGTACATATGGTCAAAGAAATGTTCCACTGGCGTACTATATATGGCACCACAAGTATTCTCTTATGGAAATATATTACCACTACAAATGCGCAACAATAGAAAAGGCTGGTGGTGCCATCTGTAGTACGCCAGTGGTACATTTCTTTGACCATATGTATGCTGGTATAATATTTGTCTTTATCTAACAGAAGTAACTGCGACAATATTGCAATGTTTAAAAGAGCAGCTGTGTATTGTAGAGTATGGACAATCACCACGGAAGTCTACATATATTATGTCTAAGTTGAGTAGTTTTTTTTTTTTTTAAAAAAGAACTTTAATATTTCTTTGTAATTACATTCCTGTGTCAAATATATCTCATTTTTGTTTCGATTTTGTGTATCGGAATTTTTGGTTTTAGAAGGTATGCACAACATTTAAACATTGAGAGAAGGAATATGGGCAAGAGAGGGTGATTGCCTAAGGGTAGCTATTATAATATATTAAAACACGGCAGTGTTACAATGCTGTTTGTTGTAATACGAGTACAAGTTTGAATCATGTTATTCAATGTATGAGTATTACAGCAACAAGTGTAACTACGTGTGTTGTGTACTATTTTTTTCAATTTGCACATTAATGGTCCTCTTTCAACTAAAGATGTGGGTTTATAGTTTTATTGTAACATCAACTTAAATATTTGTACTCTTTAGAAAATGCAGGTATCTTGAATATTGAGTAAATACGTGCAGCAATATAGTACAACAGTACAATGTTTATTAAATGTATACTAAGTGTTTGTTTACTGATAGTGTAGCATAATTATTGTTTCTCATGTTTATCGAGTTTTTAAAAGTTTGAATAGAAACAGTTGAATACTGAACGTATTTTTACGTATAACTATTGCATGTAAATAGCCAAAAACTATGCACTCGATAAGCTATTTTCTGCAACTTATTGCAGAAGTAGTTATTTCGCTACTTGAAGTTTGACTACTTTTGAATTTTACCTTAATAACGATCGTGATTAGAAATTTATAGCATTTTACATTAATTAAAATAACTTAAAACTGTATGTCAAAAATAATAATAAAAAACAAATAAATTTTTAGTAAAATGTTTAAAACTACTACTTTTACTCTCTATGAGATTCTCAAAAAAATAAGAAATAAAAAAAGGTAATTTCTATATTTTTCTATTTCTATTTGACATCATTTTTCAGGTTCAAAAATTTACTTACAACTTTTTGAATAATTACAAAATTAATAATTAATTTTTGATTTATTTAATTAATTGCTACATTTTTGATTAGAAAAATCAACTAAATAATAATTGTGGATAGAGAATTCACGAGATTATTATAATAATAAAATAGGTAAAATCCTGTTGTAATAGCAGATTATTTTTTAATATTTCGATGTGGTGAATAATGATTCGTTGAGGTTGGTTTAAATATATGCCCGTTTATAGCACAGAATCTCTATATTTCATCAATTCTTATTGAACAACAATAAAGGCAGTACTCCCAATGCATATCCCACAATATTTGAGTGTTTTGGTGCCTGTACATAATTGTTTAAGCAATGGAATATTGTTTAGGGTTTTGATTTAATTAAAAAAAAAAGGGAGTGTGGTTCTATTTTGTGTTATTTTTTTATCAAAGTGAGGGTCACTCTTGTTACTCTTTTTTCAAAAATCTTGTTCTAATGTTCGAAATTAGAATCATTTAGAAAACATTTTTCCTGTCCTTTCAATTTTTATTATTTATTATTAGTGGATACAAAAAGTAGAATATTTTACTAAACTAATAATGAAATGAGTTTACTTTGGTATTGATATGAGCGCTAAAGAGAAATTAGAATAATTTATTACATCTAACAATCTTTTTATAAACCTAAGCCTAATTTGTACTAGGATTTATTGAAGCGGTACAATAAGATACAAAAACTTGATGTCGACGTTTCAAGGAATCTTTTTAGTGTCCTAAACTTAAGGATATTGAAGAGGAACAACATAGGAATACTGTAAAGAAGTCCGCTAAGGAAAGAAATTGTGTTTTCCCAGAAGCCATAGATTGGCTAGATCAGTGGCTGTATACCAACTTTCAGGTATGTATTTTAGAGCATTAAAAAACTGTAAAGCATCTAAGTATCGTACACCAATTTGTCTAAAGTTCTAAACTGGCGGCAAGACATCTCATTTATTGCCTATACACAGTAATACTTTCTATTCAAAAAAAATAGCAAACATTTTACAACATTAGAACAAGCTATTGAAAAAAGTCATCGTCACCACATTTGGTGTGGAAAAAAATCTTTTTTTGTGTGTGCAAGGGAAATTTATAAAAAGGAGAAAAAATCTTAATTTATAAATTCCCACTTAGAAAACATAGGGTCGTTTTTTCTTCCAATACGAAAACACAGATTTGTGTAGAATTCCAACAGACATTCGGGAGCGTACTACTGTTACTACAAACACTACAACTATTTCATAATCAACTACACGACTGCAACAGCTACTAAATTCTACAAGCAAAGCGTGGATGCTACGGAAACTAAAAAAGTAACTAAACATCGGTAAATATAACATACTTATTTTATATATGTATATATAAGTGTAATATATTTATTTATTTAATTTATAAGGTGGAATTGCCGAAATGATACAAAAATTATTTATCACAGTGTTATTTTTTAACGGATCTTTTCTTATAGGGAATATTTATAAGTATATGACAAATAATATTTTGCATCATTCTATTTTTATACATGTTTGTGATATTAAAAGCTTTACATTAATAAATAGGCCAGTTAGGAATGTGATTATCTTGATTTTTCGATTGTTACTTTTATATGTTTCTCCAGCTTTTAATATCAAATTTTAAACGTGGGGTTAAGTTAAGTCGATAAAGCAACTTATAATATAAGTGATTAACATTTAAACCGTTGTTACACAATTGCCAATCCGCTGGCACAATCTTCAAACATATAGTTAAGATAGTGAAATAAATAAATGTGATTTTCGTGTCAATATATACAGTGTGATTCGTGAGAAAGGTGAGAAAAATGCGCTGTAACAATGATATATAATATTTAACATTAACTTTGCAACAGATTCAAGCAACGTAGGTGTAAATATCGATTATATTATATAAATTGTCGGTAATATAGGTAATTGTGGTTGATTCTTAAGCAAAGAGGATAGTGTGGTGCATCTTACCTTCAACGAATTTGAAGTAAAAGTTTGTAGGAATTACAATGATATTCGAATTTTTTTAAACGTAAATTGTGTAAGAAGAAATCGCAGATATACGAACAGTAACTGGTGCAAACATTAATGTTGCTTTGTAGAAAATCTAAGTAGCATACATACAGCACAACCCAGGCAAACAAATTTAAATTTCCCGCAATTATTTTCAGTAACTTCAACGTTGACTCATGAAATTACTGAAGATTTTGTATTACATTAATAGTTGTTTTAATACCTTTATGTTGAAGTTACTAAAAATAATTGTGGGAGATTTAAATTTGGTTACCTGGGAATAAACTTTAAATATCGGTTTAAATACAGTTTCTGTATTTTATTGTTTTATACTGCGAATATTTGATCGTTTATCGGACCAGGTATAAACTAAGATTAAACATGTGTTGTTATTATTATTTTATTTAACGTTTATGCTACCATTTGTATGGCAAAATATTGATTGAGAATGTATAATAATTTTTTAATGCATATTTTATTTGTTTAAAACTATATCTGCCGATACAATACATTTTTATTTATTATTATATTTATTTGTATTATAACATTCTTATTATATAATGTTGTAATGCATGAGATATAACCATTTAACAGTTGAATAGTGTGAATTATTGTTTTCGTGGGAAATAATTTGTAAGAATTCTGCCCAAAAAATAAGTACTCCTATATTTTATATATAAATCTAATTACCCGTATTAATTCTGAAATTTAAATATCGCTTTTAAGGAAATATTATTAACTAAGTATTGAAGGATGGTGAAATACAATAACTCACCCTGTTGAGACATTACATTTTAAGATATTTAAGTATTATATTTAAATTATGTTACGATTAGCTCAGTCTTAATCTAGACATATGTTTTTTATGTCCTAGTTCCTTATGCTATCTAAAACGGTTATTTAGAAAAAAAAAAACAACCACACTTTTAGTATAGCAATTGCGAGAGAAGTATTAATATATTTAAGAAGCTGATTTACGTATTTTATTCATGCGTATTTTGTTGAAGTAATTATTATTATCTACCACTAAAGTTCTTGCCTTTTTTTTTGTTTATAAGATAGTTGTTAATGTTGTTAGTATATTATTAAATTTAAAATGGGTTTTAAAATATATCCCATCTTATTTTAAATTGTATTTAGAACTGAGAACTTTGTTTTTATTCCAGCAGCCGTCAATGTCTTCCTGTTGTTAAATAACAACTTTATTATCTTATGCCTATTGAACTAATGTTTATGTAGTTTTAGGCGAATGAATTGGAAATTATAGCAGAACCATCAATTATGCTAAATTTATTTACACACTTCAATGAAAACCAAATAAAATTTGTCAAATAAACAAATTCCAATGAGCGGCGTTCAAATTTACCTGACAACATTTTTACAAAAAGTGCCTTATATAATTGTATAAGCATCCTCTAGGCAATGCTTCGAGAATATTAGAGATAAAAATCTACTTGTCGCTATTAGGGTGACAAAAAGAATATAGGCTTAAGGAATATGTAATGAACCATTGCCGTCTAGATATACAGGCCTAGCACATTGAGTGGGAGATACCCTGACTGAGAACACCGACCGCAACAGCGTATAGGCAAACATCTATACCTCTACGCATCAATACCTACTCCCACCCTATAGCGCACTGACGGCGTACCCTAAATATAATGTATATTTAGTTGGCGTTGGATAAACTGTTTCGAATTAAGCCGGTTACACATTGCTATCTCGTAAAAAGAAACAACGATGTTTTTTATGCGTGCTGAGAAACCAACGTAGTTATAAAAACACTATAAAAATGAGCAGGAATAGCTTTCTCTAGGAAAAAAAAAAGTTTTTACAGAAGGCATTAAGATAATTCTTGTGAATTTTTCATGTTATGAGAAAGCACGTAGTGTGAGGATGGCTTTATAACTCGATAATTATAAGTATTCACCTATTGTAAAATGTTGAAGAGGATTTCGGCTAAATGGGAAACAGTTATTTTGATTGCCAAACCAATAGATCAAATGATATCAAAAAAAAACATCGAAAAATCGAGTTTAAAAATATATGTAGGGTTAAATTTTATCATGATATAACGAACAGAAATTTTGAAAAAATATAATTAAATAGATTTTTCAATGTAAATATCTGTATACCCACTTCATTTGGCTTTCTTGCTTTATAGATAACGAAAGTATTATATAGAGACAGAAAATATGGGATACCTCGATATTTTGGGGGTCTTACAATATGCAGTGTTATTAATAAAAAGGTCGTAATCGGTATACCGTAGTCGACAAAATTTAATTTTAGTGTAGATATACTATGCATAAAATGACCTTGCAATATGCACCAATGTCAATGTTGAAATGATATTGGGTGTATGCATGTAGTGGGAGACATATACAATTTCCTACCCTCCGCTTTCCTATACTCTAGTTAAATTTTGACGATTACAGTATAGTGTAAGTATAGTGGGAAATGAAGGTATTAGAAAACTATCTTAAATATTTATTTGAATTTTTACTATACCTACATATCAAGACACATGATGCGTATGTATAATTAAAATATAAGATCTATCCTTTTTACAAGTACAATAAAAAAATTTGATTTCAATTTCCTTCAAGCATTCTTTTGGATGGCTTGTAGTCCATGTATTCTCCGTTTATAAGTAATCCCTATTTACCCTTTAATAACACAGATTAATTTGAAAAGTGTTAGAAGGATATAACAGGATAAAATTTAAAAAAAAGGTGGCTTATATCACATATAGGTAAATAATTATTAGATGAAGTTTGTACTCCAGTGGATTGGATGCATTTTTATAAAGATGAGAATGTTGTTTGATCCAATCTACGTGTTTATTTAAATTTATATTTTTGCGACATGTTTCGCCCTACTATGAGAGCATCTTCAGGCACCATTTTCACAGTTGAGGACAACTTAGACATACAACACACGTTCGCATAATAAATTACAATATTTTATTATCATTTTAAATTTGTGTTGAAGTTTATGTAAGAAGTTATAGTTGACACTTTATCTGATTCGTGATTTTAAAATGTCGACGTTTTTTGTTTTTGCGTGAGGACACTCTCATGGTAGCGTAAAACATGTAGCAAAAAATAAATTTAAATAAACAAATAGATTGGATCAAAGAAATTTTAATATTATCTTTATAATTACTAGAAATTATTAGTATGTAAGTAAGTCATTATAAAATATAAATTGTAGAGGGTCTGACTATTTAAATAATTTATAAAGTAGGTACTTTCTAATTTACACAGTTTTTATTTGTAATATAATGAGTGCTACTGATTAAGTCGATTTTTTTTACATAAAACCTTCATCTGGTGAAGGAATAATCTGTAATACAAATGTAATGCTACAAGACAGTAATATAACGAATTTTGATAAATAATTGTTAAATGACGAGTTTGATGTTAACCCTAACAGCCAAATTTAAATTTCCCGCCACAATTTTTAGTGAATTCAACGTAAAGGCATTAAAATAACTATTAATGAAGTACAATACGGTGGGTAATTTTATGATTCAATGTTGAAGTTACTGAGAATAATTGCGGGAAATTTAAATTTGGCTATTAGGGAATAATCTTTAGTTAGTCATAATATGGATAATATAGTTTCCCAATCATAGATAGAGATTTACTAATTATCAAATCAACATGTTAACATGGTTGCTTAGCTAACACTCAAACAGATAAAAACATGGGAATTGATGCAATCACCAAAATAAATCAGTGATGTAATAATAATTATTTTCAAAAATTAACATTTTATCTAATGAATTACCTACTTAAATTGCAAAATTAAATGTATTTTGTATTAAAAATTAAAAAGATTGAAATGAAGTGTCAGAAGAATGCATCATTTATTTGTCTTACAATCAATTCATCATTATACGACAAGTAAGTGTACTGAGCCCTTGAGAAGAAGAGAAGTGTCAAGAAAACATGGGATGAACTAATAAGTAAAATTTCTAAAGAGAAAAGGATGCTATAGAATGAGGAGAAAGGAATTTCAAAAGAAGAAATATTTTCTTATTATACTTTTTAAAAAGGCTGACCTTTGTATTTGAAAAATCCAAATAACTATTTAGAGTTGCTATAGATAAAAAAATCCGGAAAATTGTTCTTGCTAGACTATGCCTTTTTTTTTATTTGATATTTTGCAGAAATATTCCAGACATTTAAATTATAATTATACAGCATAAAAGAAAATAAGCCATGTTTCATTATACAGTTACATTACTTTTAGTAAGGATACCTCAAGAGTGTTAAATATTTCAAATATTTGTTATTAATAAATGTAAATAATTAATTTCCTTCTCCTTAGATGCTTAGTTTTTAATAACAATTTCTTTACTTACTTCAGCTTTTGGTAATATGAGCTTATTGAAGGAAACATGTATAAATAAGTATGCTGTAAAAACTGGTACACGGATGGATCCAAATCCAGCCAGGGTACAGGAGCCGGTATTTATGGGCCCAGTCCTAATCAAAGGATATTCATAAGCCTGGGGAAACATACAACGATCTTCCAGGCAGAGGTATTCGCCCTTGCAGCCTGTGCAGAAATGATTGCAAAAGGGGGCTACATGAGGAGGAAAATTAATATAATGACTGACAGCCAGGCTGTCATTAAGGCAGTGTCAAACCCTGTAACTAGGTCAAAACTAGTTAGGGACTGCAAACAATCCCTCAATGCACTGGCACGAGACAACACGGTGTCTCTGATTTGCGTGCCGGGACATGAGGATACAAAGGGCAACGTAATCGCCGATGAACTAGCCAAGGAGGGCTCTAAGAGACACTTCATGGGTCCAGAGCCCGTATGTGGGATTACTAAGGATTCCGCAAGAAGGGAGATCTGGACCTGGTTAGATAAAGAAAGTAAAAAGAAATGGAGGTCGACTGAAGGTCAACTCCATACCAAAACGCTGATAGGGGATGGGGATGGTAGTTTCTCTGATAATCTACTCAAGCGCAGTAAGAAAGAAGTTAAAACCATTACTGGGTTGGTAACTGGACACTGCTCTCTGAAAAAGCATCTATACAACACAGGCCGGCTAAGCGAACCGTGGTGTAGAAGATGCGAACTACAGGAGGAAACGAGTTTACATGTAATCTGCACATGTGAGGAACTGAAGGTACTCAGGCAGAAACATTTCGGGAGAGATCTATTGGAGCACTCGAAGGTCCTCAAGTTTCCACTGGGCAAGATACTGGGCTTTATAGAGAACACCAAGTTGCTCGAGTGGAAATAAGAGAATCAATAGGGATGGTACAATGAGCACCAAGCTCAAGTGCCCAGACATTAAGTGCCCACCCTAACCTGAATGAATGAATGAATGAATGAATGAAGTATGCTGTAATTTTTACCGCAATGTTTTTCGTTAAAATTCAACCTTGTTTTTCTTTTTTTGGAAGAATTAAGTACTTTTACAAATTCTCCTTTTGGTCTATTATTTTTCTTCAAGTCTTTTCATTCTTTGCGTTGAAAAATTTCGAGAATAAGGATATAATTGACGTTTAATGTCAATTGATTTCATGTGAAGCTCAATAGCATGTCATGAATTTACAAAATTCTCACAATTAATTCTGTTAAATTTTGTTTTTAGCATTCACGGTTTCATTATTTTCATTTCAAGTATTACTCTTCAACGTTTCGTTTTAAAATTCGAATATCATTGCCACATCAAACGTGTACATTCATTTACGTAACGATTATTTAAACAATAGAACCGAGTTAGTCGTTTAAATACATTCAAGACACAATCGTCAACGATCAAATTCAACAATTATTATTATAATTTGGGTATACCGGATATGCGATCACCAGGATTGTTTTACATCATCGCTTTCGCAATCACTATTTTTTTTTCAATTAATTAACTAGCATCGAATCTCGTCGTATTTCGATTTTAATTTTCGTTCCGACCTAAAGCTACCGCTCCTGCTTAAGGAGTGCTATCCCTTGTCCGTCTTCCCACTGAGATAGCACTCGACGCAGGTCGGATTCTCGATGCTGAGCGAACGCGACGGCTGTTTCAGAGACGATTTGATCTTTTTCGGACTCTTGGCATCGGTTTCCGATCTATTACTGTCCACTCTGACAATACGCGGGCCGCCGTTCGACTCAGACGATTGCCTGCGTGCCATTTTCGGGCTGATACTATTGTTCCTCGACACGTTAGGCGTGGATTTTCGCGACGAAGCACCACCACGATTCGGACTCGTCTTTCTCGACTGGTTCGGGCTGGTTTTTCGCGATTGCGCCGGGCTGGGCTTCCTCGACTGATTATTCGGACTGGAGTCCCTTCTAGTCGGCGTGACTTTGTTTGGTGAGCGAGTCGGCGAGGATTTTACTTTGCGCGTCTCATGCACTTCCGCTTTGATGACAGTTTTCGAGTTTTGCTTACCTAGTTCTTCCAGTTGGGCGGGTTGGTAGTTCTCTGGCGGGTGGGAGGATTGTATGAGGCGGGCTTGGCTGCCGGTGCTGCCCGCTGATAAGGTGGAAGTCGTGCTGGAATTAAAAGAAAACGGTGAATGCGTTTTTTTTTTTGTGGGGTTATTTGGGAAACGTTCCGATACCTCAGTGTCAGATGATTGGGGGTTTTGCCGAGGCCTGATTTTATTTTTGGGACGACGTTTCCGGTTTGTGAGTCTTCTTCGCCTTCTGATTTTATTCCTGGGTCGCATTTTTCTTGGTCTGGTCTCTTTGGCGCATCTAAATTGATATCAAATGTTATTAGGATCGTGTATCAATTATTTAATAATAATAATAATAATAATAATAATAAATGGTATTTATTGGAAATTAAATTATAAATATCCAATCAAGGGCGAAGTCCAGCAATGCTGTTCTACTTAACCTAAGATACATGTTATAAATGTTTAAATAAATAAATGGCTTTAAGGGGAGGTTTACATATACAGTTGCGGTCAGATAATTAAGGACAGCTTGATAAAATGTCATAAATAGTGTATTCTTGAGAGACGCGTATCAGAAATCCATTAAATATATGGTAGTTCATATTGTCTGTAGGTACTTCCGCCATTTTTGCGCGACTTAAATGCAACGATTCATACCTAGCCTACTATAAAATAATACCAGTCACCATAGTTGTACTGTCAACATCGCCTAATTAAGGACGCTTGTGAATTCATACATGTAGGTAAGTGAATTAATAAATAGAAATTTTATGGTAGACATTATATTAGTTGTAGTTGGGTATTGTCAAACGAAATTTTAAAATAATAATTATCCAAATCATGGGAAAACGAAAGAGTTGTACGCCGGAGCAAAGAAAGATAATAATGACTTTGGCGAAACAAAAGTGGTCGTATCGAAAAATTGCGTCGCATCTAAAATGTTCAAAAACAATAGTTGAACATGCTGTAAGATATTTTGAAAAGCATCAGACAACAGATAGTGTGTCACGAAGAGTACGGCCCAAGAAAACATCTGTTGGAATAGACAGGAGAATGGTGAGGCTGTCAAAAAGATCCATTCCAAACTGCTGTACAAATTCAACGTGAAATTAATGCCGAACTAGATACACCAATATCTATAAGTACCGTCCAACGTCGTTTACGACAAGCAAATCTTTTTGGTAGAGTAGCTCGTAAAAGCCGCTTGTTAATGCGAAAAATCGCCAAAAACGATTAAAATTCGCACGGTGAACACAAACATTGTAACGTTGAAGAATGGAAGCGAGTTCTATTTTCCGATGAAACGAAAGTAAATAAGATCTGTTCTGACGGTCGCGTTCATGTTCGCCGCCTGCGCAACCAAGAGTTCAACCCTAGTTGTACAATCAAAACTATTAAGCACGGGGGAGGCAATGTGAAAGTGTGCGCTTGCTTTTCCTGGTGCGGTGTAGGACCTGTATTTCAAATTCCCGGAATTATGGATAAAAACGTGTAGGTATATTCACATTTTAGAAAATGTTCTGATGCCGTATTCAGATGAATTTTTACTAATTGTTTGGGTTTATCAACATGATAATGATCCCAAGCACACCGCCAAAGCTGTAAACAAATTTTTATCAGATCATGCGGTTGAGGTTCTAGAATGGCCTTCTTGTAGCCCAGACCTCAACCCCATCGAAAATTTATGGTTAGTTGACGTTTGAAACAGAAACCTTACTAAAAATTTAGAACGATCTGTACAAGCCGTCGAAGCGTGCTTGGCATAACCCCGAACGCTGTCAGCAATTAATTCAATCTATGCCAATTCGGTGTAATGCAGTTATAAGAAATAACGGATATCCTACAAAATTTTAGTGAAATATAAGACAGTTGAAAGCAGCATCATGCAATACATTGTAATGTCCTTAATTAGTTGACGTGCTATTTGAGGGTTTAGAAACAATTTTGTTTATTTAGTTTTCCGACAAAAGGTATTATGTTATATTTTTTGTTTTTGCAAGTAGACAGAGTATTAAAAATGGTATAGAATAAATTTTGGTTTTGTTAATATGTATGCTTCAGATTTTATTTGAAACTTATCATACGTTTGTCCTGTGTCCTTAATTATCTGGCCGCAACTGTATTTGACTGGAAAAATCGATTTTTGGTTTCTTGCATTTTTTGAAAGCTCCAAATATCTAAAATACCTGGTTAAAGCGGTTTCGTAATATTCGCATTGCTTAAGCTGCTACGGCTTATTAAAAGAGCGGGTGTAACTAACACAAACGGAGCATATTAGATGCAATACCATATTCGACTCGGGGCTACTCGGGTCGAAATACCATACTTATTGTTTCTTAGTATATGTAAAGTTGTTTTTAATGATTATAAATGTCACTACAGACGGAGTCACAAATAAACGACAGAGTAGCTATTTATATTACAATAATACGAAACAATTAGATCCGAAATAAAACGCACATTTGAAGAAACTAGTCTAACAATATTTCTTTTACTTAATACACACTCTCCCACGCTTTAGAAAAGCAAATCAAAACTGCGCCAATTGGAAACTAGAGCAAGGTACGGCGGAATATGATGGCAAAGGTAACCGCACTACGGATCATCAGAGTAGCACAGGAAAAATGGAAGTCGATGCGATGCCATAAGAGAAATTTTCGCACGCTTTCATATAGGCGACTGAGACAAGACAATTTTTTTAAGCAATTTGTGGTTTTTAGTCGTACGATGTTACTGTCCATAAGAAAAAAAGACAATGCGTTGGAGATGTACAAAAAAGAATGAGTGGACTTTGAGAAAAGGGCGCTGGTGAACTGACTGACAAAGTTATTAATAATTTAACAGTAGAAGAGTAGTGTACTATGGACTGACAATTAGACAACATCCAGGTTCTGCATAAAAAATGAAGGCAGCTATTTGGGCTACATTTCATTATAAATGTTCAACCGACGCGGATCCACGACATATTTATTGTCCAAAAGGTGTAGACAGCCTGTGTAAGTGGCGCGTTGCAGAAGCCAAGTTAAGCTTGCTTCATTCAAACATGACCCTCTTTTGCAAAAATCAAGATGCTATTAGGCCGGTTTATGAAGTTTTTTCTACAGTGATTTATTGCAAAGATGCATTGGAAAAAATTATCAAAACTGAAACGACTCGTTTAATTCATGTGTGTAGAAACTAGCTCCAAAAGATTTACACTGCGAGTCACAAACAATTCAACTTGCTACCTACATTGCCGCAAATTTATTCAATGAAGGTTACTTTTCTGTATTACGAATAATGAATGCGTTGGGAATTGCAGTAGGACTTGATGCCAAAAATTTCGTCGTCAATTCTGATCGTCAGCGCATACAACGGGCAGAGCAGGATATGTCCAGTGCTGCAAAACTCCCTGTGCTGTCTAAAGGAAAGCAACAAATTTTGAAAATGCAGAAGTATGAAGAAGAAGAAGGATTAATGTATGGTGCTGGAATAGCTGACTAAGTGTATGGAGAATTATTTGTAAAAATTTTTGCTGCGAAACTTTGAAGGTGTTTTGCTCGAAACATGATTTTTCAAATCTGCGTAAGTTCTAGTTCTTCAAGTGTTCAATATATCAACTTAATTCTTTTGTTTTTCTTAATGCAAACAGTTTTTATTGGAGGTTATACCTATATTACACTAAGAATTGCAATATTCCACATTTTTATATCCAGTCATACACACAAAAAAGAAATAGAAAATAATCAAATTAAAGTCCAGGTACCTGCCACATTGTTTGCTTTCGACTTATTCGGTTAAATTTAGGTATAACCTCCAACAAATTTAATATATTTCTAACTCTTCCTTTTATTTTCAATTTCGGATCACTTTTGCGTATGCTAGAGTTTACGCAGTTTGACCGTGTTTTCTGGGCACACTGCTACCTAGATACAAATAGCGAACGCGTTATAGTGGTCTTGTCATAAAAAAAATATATATTTTTTTAATGTTCAAGTTTTAATATATTTATTAACAAAAAGCCGTACTTCTTATATCTTTTTCTTTGTCTGAAAAAAAAAAGCTCAAAGTTTTTGGACTTTTCCGATATATATATATGTAAACCTCCCCTTAAGGGAAAAAAAGAATAACAGAAAAATGAAGCTGTACCGATATACCGTAACACACACAAGCGTTCAGCCAACGTGAGGTGTCTGTCTCTGCAGGAATAGTTTTTTTACGTGTTATCTGAAGGAAATGATATTGAGATTTTTAAAACTGTGCGGAATGGCATTGTAATATTTGGCAGATGCATAGGAAAAAGATCTGGTGAATATTGCATACCTATGTTGCTGTACAGTTAGGCCAGCAACATGACGAGATATGTGATCTCTCCGTTTTAAGTTGAAAATGAATCTAGTACAGAGGTTCTGGATTCTTTGTATTTTTAAAGACGTTGCGGAATCAAGACACGGGCCGTAGACGATGTCACAGTAATCAAAGTTCGACAATACTAGTGACGTGCAAAGTAAAGTTTTAAGCTTAGTAGTCATTAACTTCCTACTAGCATAAAGACATTTTAACGTTGCAAAAGACTTTCGGATACAGTTATTCAAATGCTGTTTAAATCTAAGTTTGTTATCTATCGTGAGGCCTAAATTCTTAACTGTATCTGTAATTTGTAAAATACTCCCCTCAACCTTAATGGCGACACCATCCACGGCCCCATGTCGTCGTTTGGAAAAGACAATCACGGACGACTTCGCACTATTGATTTGTAGGCAATGGTTTTGAGATACGTTGACCAATATTTCTATGTCTGCGTTAATAGCACCAACACTCTATTGCAATCGATTAACATTAAAGCTGCAGCAAAGTTGACTATCGTCTGCGAAAAAATGCGGGGTGCAAAATTTCAAATTTGTATGAAAATCAGCAGTATATATGATAAATAATATAGGGGAGATCACGGAGCCCTGCGGACAGCCGCCACCAACTTCTACTTCAGCCGAAAGGCAGTCGCCAAGGGAAATCCTTTGAGTTATATTTTTCAGAAAAGAAGCGAGCAATTTCCGAGAGTCCAAATCAAATCCAAAGAAATTAAGTTTAGAGATAAGCAAATCATGATTGATAGTGTCGAATGCTTTTGTGTAATCCAGTAAAGTTAAAACTGCAATGTCGTCTCGGTCCAAAGCAGAAATTATATCATTAGTCACCCATTACGAACTCGATTTTTATTATTTGGGTATATGATTAAAAATACCAATGGAACCACTATATTTCAAAACGTTTCGGCACCATTACAGGTCCTCTTCAATTGTTGAGATTATTTATTAGGTGTTTGGCAGAGCGATGTAAAGTTTTGTACGGTCATATTAACCATATTTATCTTATTTTTTTTGATTTTGGTGATGTTGCGCTAAAGCTTGTTTTTTTCTTTTAATACTTGTTTCTTTGAAAAGAAAAAATTAATTAAATGCCGAAGTTATTTAGAAGAAACTACAGACATACGTATCTCATTTAGCGACATAAAAAATTATAATTGTAGAGTTTGTAATGATTTTTTTCTTTGGGAATGAAGTAATTCCAATGTGGAAATTACTTTAAAAACTCCCTTATTTTGTGTCCTTTCGAAGAATAGAGCAAGCGTTTGATGGTTATTAATATTAAAGAGGTAATCAGATATTTTGTTAACAAGAGACGCTAAGAAACCTAAAGTGTATGTATTAATGTTGTAATGTTAATTGATTGAAGTATCTTATTTGAGGTGTCCTCCTTCGTGTCTTACACAAGATCTAAAACCTCCTGCTCAACTCTACTATGGTAATTCTTAATGCCATTTCTTCCCTCCTTATATCGAATGCGTTATTTTCTTAGAGGGCAAGGCCCGAATACCAAAAAGATAAAACTGAGTACTGATACGAAGATTGTTAAGATAATAATAACAACAATTAGTACTTTTTATTTTATTCATTATAAGTCTATCAATGTTCCAATTTTCAGTTAGTTACACATTTTCTGTGTTTCTATAGGTTCTCAATTTCATAAAAACGGGAACCATAAAAAGATGTTAGGAGAATAACTTGTAAAAAAAATTAAATTTTAATTCCTATCTCATTACAGAGTACAGAGTACATTTTATTACCAGCTTCTGTCGTATATTAGTTACATACACTAGAATAAATGTCAATTAAAATAAAAAGAATCATTGTTGAAATTGTTTAACATGGGTATGAATAAGAATACAACATTTTTATATTTTTCGGAAAAAAGTAATATATTTGAGATGATCAAGAACAAAATTTGGGGGTACAATTTCAAATATGAGTTCACCTACTTTATTACTGTTTAAAGGTAGCCGGTGCAGGCAAATTGAAGTATACAAACTTGCTTTCAAAACAGAACAATTTTAAAAAAATAGAGTAGGTGTGTAAAAGCTTTGCTAACTTTTAAGCAATATTTGGTTCAGTCCCTCAGGAATAAGTTCACTGTTATACTAAAATGGTTGCACTTCTAATAGTTTGGTAAAAATATAATAATCGGGAGATGTAAATTCTAACAGTATCTTGCACCATTGCTAAACATAAGAAATGTGACCAAATTTAATTTTAGTTACGTAAAATGCTTTCACCAGATAGAAGAAAATTATAAAAATGTAGATGCAAGAAATATCATATAGTTATAAAATACGATTCAACGAAAAAAATATGCTACGTAGTTAATCTTTCTTAAATGTAAATTTTATTCATACCTGCTGCATCTCCAACCGTTTTGCTTCTGGATCTGAAAGTCGTCGGTATATCATCATGTTCCTGACTGATATTATCGTAGTCGATGTTGCCTGCGGAATGCCTCTGAGATGTCTTAGATTTTTTCGTCTTGCCCAGCGTGTGCGAACCTTGCACTATTATCGGTTTGGGCGAAGGCCGCTCTAAAGTTTGACTGTTAATGCCGTCCACCTTGTGACCTGTCACCAGCAGAATTCCGGGCCCGGAACCCGGTTTCGTTGACGGTATCGACATATTCCGCACGGATTCCCTAATTATCTGTCGTATGGTCTTCAAGAAGGCGTTCCTAAAGTCGGCCGTGCTACAAGGGACGATGAAACATCGAATAAACCTTTATTTATTTCAGTACTTCGATTCTGGACTTTACCTATTCGATAATACGTAAACTTTCTCCGATCTTCTTTGCAATTGGCTGCGTAGATGTATTAATTCCCATAGGAAATGCGAATCCATGTCTTTGGCTGATGATGCTCTGACTTGAACTTCTGTCACTGGTATTAGGACTTGATATCGGATTATTTCGACCTCAGATGCGGTTCCTTTACTAGAAACACCCTGAAAAAATAAGTTATCGTTGTCAATTCTCTAACAGATGTTTTCTACTTTAGAAATTACCATTAATTTCTTCTTTTGCCTCAGCCTTTCTTTGCAAAGGAATACCACAGCCGATTTGAACACAAAACACATGGCGTGAAGCTCTAGTCCCTTCTTGATTTTGCCCAGGAAATCGGAGATGTTGAGCCATTCAACACCGCCGTAGTATAGGAGATCTCCTGGACTTAGATCGATTGGCTAAAAGCGGTAAAAATGGAGGTTATATACCAAAAGAAATGTAGTATCAAGTTCATTATTACTGATGTCAACTTGAATGAACGAATGAAATGAAATGAAAACAATAGTTTAAGAAAATATTCGATGAAAATAGATTATTTGAAGACAATGCCAAGATAATATTTTATAATGCAAAATAAACATGGTCCAGCAACTTATTTGATAGTTACGTTTCACCATTAAACACATATCGTTAACTGATACATATTCTCAAGTTGGCATTTTAAAAAAGTCATTAGGCCAGCAGCAATATTTTGATGATGATGACGACGATTTATTGGTGCATCTCAAAAAAATGATTACACAGATCAAAGAATTTAAATATATACATACATGCTAATGAATGAATAGCAAATAATGAGGATTTCAAAAATGCAACAAATTACAACATAAAATCTTCTAATACAGTTTTATCACTCAATTGTCGTTCGACATAAAAAAAAATCTGAAACCAATTCTAAACTTTCAAAACTCAATTTTGACATCGGTAAAGTTGTTAAACTTTGGACCCATGAAACTAACACCCCTTTGGGTCCTAGAAAGACTGCAAAACCTCTGATATACATAATGATTGAACCTGGTGTCATGATTATGAATCCTGGAGATGTAGCATTAAGTTCAATATGCTGCTTTACCTGTACGGCACAATAATAAATATATAAAGATGGAAAGTGAGTGAACGAAAAGACCCATTAACATCCGTGTAGCCCCCCTCTGTAAACTAAAAGTTCTGTCAGCTACATAAGTATAATAAGCTGACAAAAGAGTAGATACTCAAGGAAACGCAATTGCGAATGAAAAAGGTTGCAGAGCAGATGGCTCCTGCGGTACCCTCAATATGAGGCCTCCACAACAATCTTGCATCCAGGGAAACTCCAAGAAAAGTTACCAGATCCTGGTCTTTCTCATCCTCTCATTGTGATAACGCAAGGGGAAAGTCAAGCATTGCGTCTTCATTCCATTCAAAATCAACCCCTTGGTAAGACACCAATCGACCACACCCAATTGTGCCTCGCTCACTCTCGAATCCAAGCTATTAATATCAGAGCTTCTAGCCATCAAATTCGTGCCATCAGCATACAGAATAAAATCAACATTGGGATTACAAGCGGTGATATCATTAATAAAAATTAAAAAAGTAAAGATCCCAAGGCCGAACCTTGCGGTACACCTTGAGAAAAACCAACGAAATACCATCCACAACAATATACTACCTCCTATTGGTGAGATAAGAATCAAGCAAGGAGACAGGTTGATGAGAGAATCTATAATACTTCATTTTGTAAAACAAGATTGTAGTGGTGATATAATCGAATACCCTCGCGCAAAAAACAGCGGGCACATAGTTTACTGTCGGTGGTCATATCAAAGCCCTTTCTCCGGCATCACCAAATCACTCAAATCCTATTTTAATTTAATCAAAATATATCTAAAGATGCAATAGTAACACAAGTATTGCAGGAAAATGTTGTTTGTAGAAATGGGAAAAGGAATGCTTTATGAAATGCTTATTTCTAATACATTGTTTCATACAATTACAGAAACTAAATGATTTCGAAAATAGAAATATGCAACTGTTAAATTTCACTGCAAATATTTCTTGTTTTTTTTTGCGCTAAAAAGTAATTGTTGTTTTCACAGCAAGATGATAAGATTGATTGCAAATGATGGATGATGGTTTTTATTTAATCTTTCTGTGCAAGTTCGAAGTTTAACAGTCTCAACAGTGGTTTTAATTTTTCAGAAAAACCAAACTTTATTACGAAAAAGCACATACTTAAATATTGCAAAAGCTTTCAACCACGGCAAGAAGCTAAACGCGATGATATTGACATTTCTCTAGAATCACTTCGAATGAAGTAATTGCACTATTAAAAGGTTCAGCAGTAAATATACAGATTGTCTGTGGCAGAAGTATGGATAGCGTACAACTACATATGCATAGCGCCGCCCTTGAATTAATGGCGCGTGCAATTTCTATGTAAAAAAAATAAATGAAATATCTAGACGTAAGAAAGATTGAATGGCAATGCCCCTCCCTAGTGGGTGTCGAATTTTACGATAGCCAGCTGCCATCATTGAAGGCGCACGTGCATTCCACCTATAAGATTACACTATGTAACACGTTTTTTGTCCTTGAGTGGTAAGCGTTATTTCCAACTTATTTATGTTTCAAAACAATAGAAAAATACTTTTATTCCCCTCTAATTTTGCTTTTGTGACTAGGACAACGAAAATTTGAAATATACCCACATATGTATATTGTATGTCCACCTAAGTATGAGACAAATGGGAAAAAAAATTATTGTTGAATTTATAAAAAAAAAAATATGTAAAATAAAAGTCGGTGCTTCTTTAAAAACACATTTCATATTCAAACTTAGTTAAAATGCGTGGTTTTGCTATAAATTAAGAAAAAAATTAATTGTCATGAGAATAAAACATGCTTATTTTTAAAGATACTAAAAAGCTCCATTAGCGAAAAGTACTTCAACTCCCTAAATGTGCCAAAATACAAATTTTCAAAGTAGAAATCAAAGAAATGGAATTCTAAAAAATTACACAATATGAGCCAAACATTGAAAAAATACTTTTTTAATTTTTTTTTGTAAAAATGTGCTTTTTCGATTTTTACTTGAAAGTTGGTATTTTGGCATATTTAGGAATTTGAAGTACTTTTTTTCTAATGAAACGTCTTCATATCTTTAAAAATAAGGGTGATTTATTCTCAAGAAAATTTCTTTTTTTTTTTAATTATAGCAAAATTACGAATGCTAATTTTATGGCTTTTATTTTATATAAATTTTTTTATAGATTCAATAATATTTTTTCTGCCCCCATTAGTCTCATATTTAAGTGGACACAGTGCATTTCTCCAATATTTTCTCCTTACGGGTAAGTTGCTTGAGTGGTTAATGGGTACCCGCCAAATGCTTGGAATTGCAAATCTCATGGATCTCTTTTCTCGCCTATACCATCCTCTTGTCTTAATAAACTGACCACAAACATAGCAAAACGCGTCTGCTTCATGTTTGCAACCTCTTGAAGCCATCATCTAATTAGAAAATAGGTATAGTGAAATGAGAAGTACATATATACACCGTTTTGAGCACTGAAATCGTGGGACGAGTGTATTATATCAGCTTTAGGAGTGTACACGTTTTGAATGGAGGGACGTTGGAACATTGGATCTGTCAAAATTTAAAATAGCGACGGAACACTATAGCAATAAATTATCAAAGCAGGTTGAGTGGTTGAGACAACTTCGTTGTGATATTTTTGTTTTGTTTTCAAAAAAAAAAAAACAAATCCCAAGCCGAAAATGCAGATACTTGTCACTTTGACAGACATATTTACTGTCATTCCTATCGTAAATTAATTCACTTCCGTCACTGATGTCTTTAGTTCCCGTATTCTACGTCGAACGACATAATATGCACTTCTCATTTTGAGTTTGCTTGTAAATTTTAAATATCATTGTCTTGGTCACAAAAGCAAAGTTTGTGGGAAATAATCGACTGTTTTTATACTTTTCTGACATAAGAAAATAGGAAATGACAGTTACAACCCAAAGACAAAAAAATTAATAGAAATTGTTACATAGTGTTATTAGTATTATTGCAATGTTTTTCACTAGTAAGGAGGTGAGAGTATTCTATGTGCGTATATTCGCTTCTCGAATACTTAAGGAGTACCGCCCTTGAGTATTCGAGAAGCCTGGTACACATACGTCTATATGCATAAGTAGTTGTAGCGGATATCCTCACTTCTGGCAATGTGTATACGTATGTTAGTAAAGAGAAGAGATCATTTTAATTCCCAGTTAATAATGATAATTAACTTGCACAGCGCCAACTTCGATTATTTTAATATGTAGAAGTACACCCAACTATCCATAGTGATATTCACAGTACGATAAGACAACAGCTACGCCGAACTAGCGATACCATATGGAAAGTTTTCAAATAAATATTTAAGGTATCCAAATCAATACTGAACCTTTTTACTAGAAGAAAAAGCCATTTCAGAATATGGACGCATTATCATAAAACCCATTCAATTGTCCAAACGAACGCAAAGAAACTCTCCCAGGGGATACTGAGGCAAGTGGAAAAACTACATCGAACCGAAGAAACCAGTCCGTCCCGTATAAGACGATGATAGAAGCGATAAAATTTTATATCCGCATTCGGCTCTCTTACCTGTTTACAGGACTTCTGATGCTGCCTAAATAGGTGATCGAAGATGGCACCGTATTCTTCGTGGATCCTCTGCATTTCGTTTATATGTTCCGCCACCTTCTCCATGCCCTTTAGTGCCTCTGCAACAGGGAGCGAAAACGATTGGCAATATCACCTTTGATATCTTTCTGTGTTAACGTTCTTGTGGATTTACTGGTCGGATAAATTTTAAGGACGGGTTTTATTTCGTCCTCTTTTGTTCTCTTTTTTTGCGTCCTTATCCGGAATAAAGCGGGATATTAGGTGGGAATCTAGTGTGGTGGAAATAAAAATAA
Organism: Protaetia brevitarsis; assembly: GCA_004143645.1. Lineage (NCBI taxonomy): Eukaryota > Metazoa > Arthropoda > Insecta > Coleoptera > Scarabaeidae > Protaetia > Protaetia brevitarsis. The sequence continues at coordinate 107,260 of RXPK01000288.1, read as the reverse complement.
AGGAAGGCAGATTGTAATAAAATACAGACCTTTTGTGTCACGTTCTTTTTCCTTTTTTTTTTGTTTGAAGACAAGTTATTACGTATGCATTTTTTTCTTTCTTTATGGTAAAACTTAGACAAAGTAAATGACGACATAGGAAGATAACATGCAATTACGTCATTGCTCGCAATATCGGACAATGCAATACTATACTATTAAAATAACCAACTAACATATTACTTTTTCGTATTCAATGAAAAATATTATGTTGGTACTTATTCTCGTTGAAATTACACACTTGTCACGTCTTGTCATCAATTTGGTTGTTGCTGTTAACTGACAAAAGGCTATATTTTGCAATTTCAGTAGTGGAAAGTTGTGTTTATATTTACAATGGAATACCGGCAACATGTTACATGTTACTTATTGAGAATGACTTTTATCTACATGGGTCAATCAATGACATTATTATTTTTTTTTAATTTTTCATGATTGTATGCTATATCTTTTTATACGCAATAGCCACTTTATCTTTATCCCGATCCCTTGTTGTTTTTTTTTCTAATATAATTTGGATCATCTTTGGCTATGTAATTTTGACTCGAAATTATATTTTAACAAAAAAAAAGAAGACTTTACCCAATGTGCATTAGAAATACTATTTATGACATGCATAAAAACAGTGAATATGTATGGAAATCGTTTGCAGAAGTGATTTCTACAAATAATTTTTGTTTCAGACCAACATATCACATCAAATACTTTTAATACTGTCAAAGAAAAATAATTATGGTTCCACTACATCGTTGTAATTTTGACTACAAACAGCATAATCTTAAACAGGTTTTAATGCAGATTCTGCACATTCTTCATAAGAAATCTATCAGAAACATATAGAAGGTAGATGAATCCGTAGAAGTTTTTCTTGACAAAACCTGCATCATTCAGGAAGGCATCTTACATTAGTAAGACGAAAATGCAGAACTGTTTCAAGTAACAGAACAGTTGGTGGAAAGAATATACAGTTTTACATGCTGGAAATGTTGACGGAGTCATATCAAAAGCAGAACTAATCCCATAGTTTAGATTATCATGGTGAGCAATTTCTTAAATGGTTCCTAAATATATGAATATTTAAAAAAATCCTTCTGTGATTCTGATGGATAACGCAAGTTATAGTACCATCCAGAATAAAGTACCGACAGCTTTATCAGCAACACTTGGAGTGTCTCACTGGCTTACATCAATAATATAGATTATAACAGCACTGCATTACAAATACATTTTCGGGTTCTAGTTGAAATTGGAGGTGGACTAGGAAATTTATGGGGGAAATTAATGAGGGTTAGTTTGTTGTATCAAGTAGTAGAGTTAATAACAAGCCACGGCAATTTCAAAATATATTTATGTAGAATTAGGGGGTTAATGATTCGCATTGTGAATGTGGTGGGATTAATTACAACTGGATAGAGTAATAGGATCAAGTTATTGTTAAATATTAGAATAGATACTGCTGTTGTTTATTTCCTCTCAGTTCACTACGTTAGTCCATCGTTCCGCTGATGGAGGACACAGCTTCATGGTCTGCGAAGAACCTAGGAGCCACTTGAAGACAACACAGCTATCAGAACTGAAAGGGCGGGGTGGCTGTCTCTTCTAAACCGAGAAGGACGATAATACTAACTTGCTGGCTGTCAGTAACAGGGCCTGGAGCTGCTTCTCAGGTTTAGAGCTAACACGAAATCAGTTCCAAGATGGTCTGGGAATGCCTAGAGAAATTAAATGAGCTAGGCAGAAGGTTTATGGGTTTCGGGTCACACAGGCGTGGAAGGGAACGAAATAATGGAAAATTTTGCAAAAAAGGAGCTGGAATACTATTGCTAGTGCCTTAACTCTTGTGCGGGATAAGTAGTAGTACAATACTGAAGAAATTGAGAAGTGAAATGGAGCAGAGAAAATCCAAGTATTGGGAGAATCTCCAGGAAATCAAGCAAGCTGAGAAAACTCTTCTAGGAACCTATAACCAGAAGAGGTTTGCAGAATGCATCAACCTAAGTATAAACAAAGCTCGCATATTAGCAGGAACACTTTCAGGCCATTGTAAGCTTGGATTAGCAAGGGAATCCGAATGTAGATTTTGTGGGGTACAGGCTGAAACACCCATTCATCTCTTCTCAAGCGTAGCACTGTGCAACTCAAGGGCGTTGCATCTGGGAGCATGTCAAATCGAAGAGGGAAACTTACCTAACCTGGAGCCTTCTTATATTCTGCCCTTTCTGAAAGGAATAAAATTGGAGGGCCAACTGTAAAACAGCAAGAATAGAGGACACAATAGATCTCTTACGTCGCAGGGAAAATATCATCCCCATCCTTATTTAGCTTTTCATAAATAAAGTGCCTCTAGTAGAACAATATAAACTGCAGCTGGAAAATGAGGTTGACGAATTAGCTGAAATGAATGGTCAATGAAGTTCTTCGTCTTCATCTATATCATTGCATATTTAATCCGAATATAGTTGGTTATAATGTTGGTAAGTATGGGAGGTAAGGGAAATACTGCATACAATTGAAGATATTAGTGGATGTAGGTGTTATGGTACAAAACCAAACGTTTTCAGAAATTAATTTTTTTTTATGTAATTTTTCTCAAAAGTAGTGTAAAATAACCCCTTCGTACATCCACAACACTCGAATGTTCTTGAATTTCTGGAATTTTCGATGATCCTATGTGAAAGATGGGTACAAAACACCTTGATTCATGCAAAAAAGACAGTTTTTAAAATGCGACATAGCACCTTCATCCACTCGTATCTTCAATTGTGGAAAGAAATTTTGAACAAAGTTAGTTCGGAAACATGAAAACGAAATTCGGGGGACTGAGAGATTAATTTATATAGAAAGAAACTCCTCAATAATTACTGCTAATGTTTTGAGCGACAATCATTCATCACATCATCATAGTAATTACGATTAAATACATTTAGGGGTTTTTGTTATTTTTGCATTCCCAGTATTGACATAACTTTAAATCTTGCTTTTCAAAGAGAATCACCATTATTCCAATTAAGGGTCAAGGAGTTAAGACAATTAAATAATCTAATGGTTTAATTCCATTTTGACAAGCAGAAGATTTGCAACATGGTCGTGACGTCATAATACGTCGTATCTCGTCTGTTATCGTAAACGAACGTCATGACGATATCTTAATCTACTATCTATAAACAATTAGTTTCAGGAACTTACCGACTAGATGTTGATGTTCATCGCAATTAGGGTCAGTCAGGTTTCTCAACTGTTGCAACAGGAGTGGGTATTTCAATATCCGCTGTATCGGCTTTATTAGGTACGATTCCAGAGTGGAGGAATGCTGCTGTCTGGGAATTCTCGGGCGGCCAGGAATTCCTGAAGCGCTTGGTTGCCCTCGTCTGTGCCGACAACAAACACGAGTTTACGTTTCGACATCACGTCCCGTTTCAAGTTCAAATAAACATCGGCGAAACGCGATACTCACTCGGATGAAGTACCTTCTGCGCTTTGCTGTGGCTGGCGCAAATGAACTGTACAATTTGAAGTGGTTAACGTAGTAGAGGAAGGCGCTGCCGATGGAAAATAGGACATTCTGGAAATGAGAGGTGAATTCGTAAATAAAAAATAAAAAAACGGGATTGCCGGTTGTGCGGTAACTCACTTTGAATTGACCTGGGTATTCGAATTTGTGGAATTCCGGCTCTAATTCCAGGGATTCCTCCAGATTCTGCAGGAATTGCCGCTGGAAGGTCACTATTTCCTGTATGTTTCCGAATAAGGCGTTTATTTCTGCGTTGGAGAGGAAGGTTTCCTTTTTCAACGGTTCCAGGTAATTTTCTAAGAGGTTGTTTAAATGCTGCAGATAACAAACATGTTTTATTTTTAGAGAAATTATGATAATTACATAAATCTATATAAATAAAATCGCGATTGGCTTTGTATCTGTGCGCGCATCATAAAAAGCTACAGGAAATCTCGAAATATGTTATTTTTTTAATCTATTAGGAATAATAATAATAATAATAACAATTTATTGGCTGAAAAACAGATACACTTACATACATAAATGCTATAATAGAGAAATATACATCATCTCAGCCAAAAAGACAAACTCACCGTTGCGTAATACACAAAGGCGCTCTTCCTATAGTCTTGTCGATGAAAACAAAATAAATAATAGTAATAATGAAATAAAGAGAAAAAAAAGTAATCACTCAAAATAAATCGCAAATGTGAACCTGACGTACAGAAAGCAATAATTCTAACAGTTAACAGTAAAACACGGAAAAGACAGAACTAAAAGCACTCATTAGTAGAAAATGGCAAGTCAATTTATTGCTTTTGCAGAAGGATTGAAATTCAAGTTTGAATTAGTTTTTAACAAGTACGAAGTTGGACATCTTCTAGGCAAACCATTCACCAATCTTACACAGCAGTTCTGAACGCGCTGAATCTTCGCCACGTACTGTTTGCTAATGCAAGGAGCATACGCCACATCACCGTAACTAAAATGAGACAAAATCAGTGCCTCACACAACAGAGATTTAGTAGGTTCATCAAAATGGCGACGATTAAGGAATAGAGATTTCAGTGCACTAAAGGCCTTCTGTATCATAAAGTTAGTCTGTTTTGCGAATCGCAAATCAGAATCCATATAAATACCCAGGTTCTTAACGCAATCCTGTGATCTTAAAGTGTGAGAGGCCAGCTGAATATTTAAACCGGATGAGGCAGCCTTCCTGGCTTTGCGGGGTCCGAATAAAATGAATTGTGTTTTAATAGGATTAATCTTTAAATGGAAGTGATCAAATTACTTGCATATGTTTTCCAAGTCCTCATCAATCCGCTTCTCTGCAGACTGAATTTCTGTTAACTCAAAGGAATAGTAAATTTGAGTATCATCTGCATATTGATGACGATTGTAATGCTGCGATTGCAAGCGGAAGGTTCGAAGTATATAAACAGAACAGTAGTGGACTTAGTATTCCTCCCTGCGATACCCCGCATGATATAGGCAGCTCCGAGGAAAAATCAGAACCAAAATAGTTTGGTTTTAAGTTAAGTTTAATAACAATATAGCTGTGCAAAGCTACTTAAATATATAGTTAAAAAAACAAAGAGTTGCCATTTTCTGGCTACCCCCCGTCGTAATCGTATCCTCACACCCCAGCTGCAAATGTGGTGATCAGCGTAATAATGGAAAGATGTGTGAGGGTGACACAAAGAGGAATACCCTTTTCCCTCATAGTGAAGTAACATCTGCTTTTTCATTTGCCGGAGCGACCTGATACTGTGCATTTCTGTTTTTTTTTCAGAATTGTGTATAATATAAATATATGAAGATAATTTAAATGTTTAAAAAGGTTGTCATGATTTTGTAACAAGACAGTTTGATATTTTTTTTCTTATAGCAGCCAGAAAAATAGTATTAAACAATAATTAAGGAGAAATTAATATTCATCATTTCATTCAAGTTAGGGTGGGCACTTGATGTCCGGGCATTGAGCTGGTGTCATTGTACGCATCCCTATTGTATTCTCTTATTTCCACTCGAGCAGCTTGCGTTGTTCTCTATAAAGCCCAGTATCTTGCCCAGTGGAAACTTGAGGACCTTCGAGGGCTCAATAGATCTCTCCGAAATATTTCTGCTGAGTACCTTCAGTTCCTCCATGTGCAGTTACATGTAAACTCGTTTCCTGTAGTTCACTCTTCTAACACCACTTTCGCTTACACAGGCCTGTGTTGTATAGAGAGATTTTTCATAGAGGACAGTTCAGTTAACCACCCAGTATGGTTTTAACTTCGTTCTTACGCGCCTAGTACGGTTATCAGAGAACCATACCATCACATCCCCTATCAGCGTTTTGGTATGGAGTTGACTTCAGTCGACATCCATTTCTTTGTACTTTCTTTATCTAACCAGGTCCAGATTCCCTTCTTGCGGAATCCTGAGTAAATCCACATACGGGCTCTGGACCCATGAAGTGTCTCTTGAGCCTCTTGGCTAGTTCATCGGCGATTACGTTGCCCTTTTATCCTCATGTCCGGCACCCAATCAGAGACACCGTGTTGTCTCGTGCCATGGCATTGGGGATTGTTGCAGTCCCTAACTAGTTGAACCTATTACAGGTTTGAGATGCTTAATGACAGCTGGTGTAGTCAATATTAATTTTCCTCCTCATGTAGCCCCCTTTTGCAAGCAAATTTCTGCACAGCTGAAGAGCGAATTACTCTGCCTGGAGACCGTTGCATGTTTCCCAGGCTTATGAATATCCTTTGTTGGGAATGGCCACAAATACGGCTCTGTCCCTGGCTGGATTGGATCATCGTGTACCGTTTCGTAGCAAAGGTTACTAACGTGCTGGTCTCATGATCGATAATGAGTTTTCCCTTTTAGTGAAGATAATTTCGGGGGCATGCTGTCCGTGGCATTGTAGCATGGCCGTCCAGCAGGTACCCGTAAATTAAATATGTATTTGAATAAAATTTGTGAAAAGATTTTTTTTCTATTTATTTATACGTCTGTCGCAGACCTTCCAAAAAAAACAACGCTTAATAACCCACCAAGTGTATAATATATCCAAAATAAAATTATACCAAAAACAACACAGTTTCTTTTTTTTTATTCAAACTGTAGGAGACCCGTTAAATGTTGAGCACAATTTGGACCCGTTTTATCAGTTGATAATGGGGAATCCTCTGTTTTGAAACATTGACAAAAAAAACAAAATAAAAAAAAAACGGTTCTCCTTGTTTGTACCTAAAATTAGCGAAATAATAATAATAATATTCTTTATTTCATATACCAAAACAGTATGAAACAGTTAATGGAACGGAAATGACAGTAGTAACGGACAAACTGACATAGAAATTGTTATTACAACTTAAGGCTTCAAAAGAAATCATTGAATTGTATAAACATTTCGAATAAGCATACTTTTACACTTTTTTGAAGATTTTAAGTTTATGTTATCCAGTTATAAGGTATGCGTTATAAATTTTAAGATAGATGGCCCAAACGTTATTTCTTTTTAGCGCAATATAGTTTTAAAAATCTCGCATAAGTACTAATATCAATCAGCTTCCAAGTCCGCAAAAGGGGGTTCGCCTGGGTTTCGAATCTGGGCAGCGGAATATTTTTTCGTCATTATTCTTTGTAAATAAATACAATTGATAAGAAAGTTACAAGAGAACGCAAAAGAGGTTTAACTTACACTACGGCTGTATATTGTTTATATAAGGTATTGTGAAATAAATATAGAAATTAGTAACATTTAATTTATTTTGATTATTGACATTGTAATATCGATTAGCATTAATTTATTCAGTTAAAGTAACATAAAGGTTGTGCAATTTTCATTCCTATAAAGCTCTACATTGGCGGATGTAACATGTAAAATATATCCCTTTTACGATAGATGTTCTATCATAGCAAATTTTCGATATTTTCTTCCTTATAAAGAATCAAGCGGGGATTACTGGACAACGGTCGGTCATAATACGACGTAAGTGCTTAATTTTCCGTAGCGGACATTGCGGAGATGTATTTTTCTCCAGTAAAAGGACGGGGAATTATTCGGAACCACATGAACTCTCTTTGGGAGCTATCGAGATATAAACAATCAACCTGATGCGCCTTTTCGTGTTGCACAGCGCCCGCCAGTTTGATATTAAATTATAATATACGTATTATTAATATACGTATATGATACAACCATATGATATTAAAATGTACTAGTACATACTAATGAATTCCCGATACGATTTCATATCAAGTGCACTCCCTGGGTACAACTCTAGTATGTATAGTCAAGGAGCCGGAGTCAGAGTCGGAAGTCAGAGTCGCACTCCAATATATACTAGTGTACTATTGAATCTACGATACGGATTCCGTATAAACCGAAATGATTCGTAATGCCTGATACGAATCCGTACAAGTAGTAAAGAATTCGTACCGTACGAAATGCATATATGGGAATCGAATATAGTGGTGAATCATGACTGCCACCGAAGTTCCACTACATAGAATAATTTAGATTTAAGAAAGATGGTATTGGAGATTACAATCAAGATTAACCACGGAAACCCTCGTCAGCCTTTCGAGTAACGCGGCTCGGTGAAGGGGGATTGGCGAGAGGTATTGGGAATTCAGATTGTGATCTCCCGAAGAACGCGGTTGCTATAATAAAGCAATAGTGGTTATATAGTGTTTGAATCACCGCTCCCCGGGTAAGTTTTCAATAGTCTATTTTAAGTAAAACAAGAGAAGCGAGTAGCTCAACCCCCACCCTTACGCAAAGGGGCGCGACAGTTAGGGAGGTCGCGAAAAACGAATCCGACCACCTTTAGTGTCCACCGTTTTTTTTCAAATGTTTCAGTTGGCTTTCTAAAAGTCTAGCACATTTCCTAAATAAATATAACTTATTCAATTGTCACCAATACGGCTACTTCATTGGAAAATCAACGTAAATAGTGTTTTATCAATTTTCAAAGATAATCTTTTTTTTTCCAAAAACAAAGGATTTCGGTTTCCAAGGTTCACCAGAGATTGCAATAATCATTCGTGTTTCAAGGTCTGCAGGCAGAACCTGTGGTTACTTCGATTTTGTAAGGAACAGGAGAAGTCTTTCACTACATTCGTTGTAATGAACGTCGGAAGATGCCCTAACTGCTGGACCGTTTCGCAAGTTCTTGGTCTTTCACCCATCTTACGGTACACGGTCTTAATTTACCTGAGATTGTGCGAGTCTGTCAGCAGCAGTTTGTTCAAACTTCGCAGCGAAGACAGTTCGGCGTTTAAAACTGTCTTCGCTGATGGAACACGATGCCTAGCAAATCTTCTACGAAATTTTCGTTGAGTGAAGATAATCGACGAGCTTTAATAAATAACTTTTTTACAGTTTCTGCAGCTAATCTCTAATGTGTAACCGCGATTCATATAATTTCCACTGGTCCTACTTTACAACTGATAAAATAATCCTGACGTATGTCAACTAAAAACAAAATTATATCAGCTTCCCATATTTTGCACCACCTTGTACTTGTTTTCTTTCTGAACGAAAAACTGCCGTTGCCATTAAAAATAGCGCGCCTAGAAAATAGAAAATGAACCAAAAAATATCGTCACTAGCGCATTTTATAAAAATAAATTATGTGTTCCAAGGTATTTCTAAGGAAATCATTATAATGAAATAATGAAGTTATTTTTACGACATATTGGATGACGATTTAATACTTGCTGTATATGCGTTTAAAAAATTCCATTCTCGCATTTTAAAGAGACAAGAGCATAAAATAGAAACATGAAGGAGAAACTTGACACCTAATAACATAGAAAATAGCTTTCACAAAACAATAAACAAGAAAGTTATTCCTGCGCTTTCTATGTTCATATTATTCTCCCTCTTACCTTGACGTAAGCTCGTTCCGTGTCGACCAATTCCAATATAACTTTGCGTAGTTTCTCCGCGTCGCTAAGTTGACGAGAGGGCGTCATCAGCGCTTGTGTTGCCGACGTGTTGCTGGTCACGCTCCCGGTCGGGCTGGATTTGCGCGTCTCACAGGTACCAACAGAATCCGTTACTTTCGGCGGTCTCAGTAGGTTCTCGCTCGAAAGAATGGGTCCGCGACGAGACCTTCATGGGACCGCCTGGGGCGGACGATGTCAGATCGTGGCGATGGCTAGGGTAATCCTCGGAATCCGACGAGTAGCGGTCCTTGCTGTCGCCCCGGGGAAAAAAACGAAATCTGAGACGATGGACGCAATTGGGATGATACGTGGGAGAATGAATCAATTGGGACGTGGGAAAAGATTCCCTGAATCGGCGCGGTCGGTTCGAATTTTGCAAATATTTCCGACGGATTTGGGATAAGGAGTATCGGATTTGGATGTGGTTGGCGAAGTTGAAGGGGATTTCCCGTTTGAAGAGATCAATAAAGGTGAAATATTTTTAACAATATTTAAATTATGCGGATATAAGAAAAGAAGGATATAGGGAAAAATCGATGGAAAATATTTTTAATGAAACAAATGCTTGAAAACACATTTCGCGAATGAGTCCTTTATCTCTCTCTATTAATTGGAACTCTTTTATTATTTAAAACATGTTGTTTTTGAAAAAGAATAAAATTGATTTTTCTTCGATTTATTTTACGTGGTAAATCCTAAAAATTTAAAAAATCTTAAAATTTTTTTATGTGTGTAGTTGTTCAAGTGAATATGTTTGATTCGACGCGAGTTTTAAATTGTTATTGAAATAAAAAGTTTTAAAAAAATGTGTACCAATGACACACACAGTTTTCACTAGTTTAAATAATTTACATGTTTTAATGGAATTACAAGGACTATGAAATATGTAAATTGCCAAGAGGGAGGAAATTAGAAAAAAGTTGAAATTGATTAATGTAAGAAAATCGAACGTAACGTTATAATGTAAAAAAAAAAAAAATTATATACGGAGCCCGAACATTGAGTTTTTATTTATTTAAAAAAATACAATTCAACTCTGTTTCTTTCTTTAAAAAGCCATTAAAACGTTCACACCGATCGGATATAACTGATAATAGAGACCGGTTTATCAAAGTGATATATTTATTTTTCATATCTTAATTTAGTTTATATGTAGACGTATACACTAAATTGAAGTTAATTAGTCGCTAATTAGTGATTGCATATATTGCAATATTCGGCATTTCTATGCATATTTTTACAAAAGTTGCGTATATTGCATACTTAAGCTTTTTCTTATACTTTCTTTAGCAAAATTCACTAAATTCCTAATGTAGATCACACACGACATTTTCAGCACGATAAATCTTTACACTGGTTTCTCTAATACTTTTTTCCAAGAAACTGCACGTGTTTAAGTTCGCCTAGCAGAAGGGATGTGGTAAATACCTTTCATATTATTAGTATCCCAAATAAACTATTCATTCATTGAATATCTTGAGGAAACAGCAGTAATTGTATTACGTTTTTAAAATACTGTGCGTACATACAATGAGTATAGCGAACAAAATTTCTTTATGGATTAAGCATATCCTGAACTGGTAAAGATGGCGACAAAATATTTTGTCGAGCCTGCAGTAAACTGGTAAGTTTAATTTTACTAAAAGCTTTACAATTGTTATTTTAAATTATTTAACTTTAATGATATAAATGAACAATTGTTGTTTTAGGTGTCTTCTGGAGAAAATACCTAATTGATCAACACGCCTAAAATCCATCACATATTGGAAAATGTGAAAAACTAAAGCGATCCGCATTTGTGCAGCAATCTATACGTCAATGTGTAGCATCAACTCACGAAACTCAGAACAAGAAGAATATAATACAGATCTGTGTAACGCATTAATTTCGTCAAACATACCATTAGCAAGATTAACAATGTTAATTTGAAATCATTTCTGCAAAAATATTGCAAACATAATATAACCTGACGAAAGTACTTACGAAAAAATTGTGTCACATCTTGGTACCAACAAACAATAGCAGAAATTCAACAATGGTAGGGAATAATTTTATTTATATCATGGTAGATGAAGTACGGATAATGTGGCCGTTATATTGTCCATTTGTTAATAGGAATTCTTCATGAAAGATATTGTATGTAAATCATATTTCAATTTATTGTAAAAGAACTTCAAAAAACAAATAATGTGATAAATTGCCCAATTCGTTCAAGAAGTTTATCAAATTTCTTTTTACTGGAAGCATATCTTGTGAAAAAAAATTACTAATGTTGTCCGGCGCTGCACCATACATGATAAAACCCGCGCAAAATTTAAAATTTTTTTATAGTAACATTATTCATACCACTTGTTTAGCTCATGGGTTCAATCGTGTATCCGAAGACATTAGGAAGCAATTCCCTTTGATTAATGATTTAATTAGCAATGTCAAAAAAGTATTTCTAAAAGCACCTTTACGAATCCAATTTTATAAGGGGCGACTTCCCGGTGTTAAGTTGTCTCCTGAACCGATTATTACGAGGTGGGTACATGGTTAGAGTTTTGTAATATTTTTCGCCGGTAATTTGAAGGAATGAAAAATGTAATTCTTGAAATCACTGCTGACTGCATTGCTCTAGAAAACTGTAAGAAGATAGTAACATCAACAGAGTTGCTACAAAACCTTTTGTATATTAAGTCAAATTATAGCTTTGTTTCAAGATCCATTCGTAAACTAGAAACGCAAGGGATGTCGCTCTCGGAATCAGTCGAAATAGTAGACGAATTTGATATGCTATGTAAAAGGTTAAGGTACAATAGGTAATTCTATATACGATGAATTTAAAAAAGTGATAAATAAAAATGCGGGGTATTTGAAATTGAAAAAAATTAAGAAAATTTTAGAAGATGAAACAGTAAACGATTTCGCCTTTTTAAATTTTTAAATTTTAGTTTAGAATGTATTGCAAAGTTAAAAAATGCACCAATTACATCTATGGATGTTGAAAGAAGCTTTTCTATTTCGAAACATATGTGTTCTGATAGAAGACAAAACTTTCTTTTACATAATTTTAAAAAACATTTAATTATAAATTGTTTTAGAAGTGTGTTGTGAGAAAATTTTGTGCAATAAACTTAATATTTAAATTTCTGCTCTTATTTATTTTCTGTAAAGATTTTGCATATTGTCGCAATTTTTTTTGCATATATGCCCCAGGTTTGTGCATATTTTCTCAAAAATCGATGCATATATATGCGCATATATTCCAGTTTTTCTTTGCATATAATCCGGTCTCTACTGATAAAAATTGATGTAATTTTTCACAATATATTCCAAAATGCTTCCATAATTGCTAATGGAATTAAGTAGAACTACAATATATTGTGCAATAGGCATTTAGGAAGTAAATATTATCTACAACTGATGGAATCGCTTTTCACAATATAAACTTCTCTGAACCTTCCAGAAAATACATAATACATTATGCGTTAAACATACATAACATCCAATAAACATTTGCCCAAACAAAGAAGGAAGGAAACAAACTTTTAGTGAACAATAACTATTAATTTGGGTAATCGAAAAAGGCTCTTCTTTATGAAGTCACAGTTAAGCATGATCTGCATTAAAAAAGAATTTTTTTTAATAATATTTCAGAAACTATGTGTTAAATGAAAAGTTCGATTGGATTGTATTATTAAGCAGAGAATTACGTACAAATTTTATACTTTTCTTTTTAAGTCAATAATAATAAATTTATAGGCATCAAAAGGCACATTCAATTGAATTTCTAAAATTGCAATTTTCTCCCTACACTCAGAAAAATACTTGTGTTAATTTAACCAAAACTTGTTTGGATCTACTATAATCTTTTGTTGTATATAGTCAAACATACTCTTTCTTGAATCACCCAAAAACATTTTTGTTTGCATTTTTTTGTTTAACTCAATCAATTGTTTATTTCCAGTCGTACATTTTGTCCAATTTAAATAATATTTTTGTTCAATTTAAGCTATTAATATAAATGGAACAACATTATATTAATTTTACAAATTTTAATTGTTAATTCAACACAATTTTCAAAATAAATTTTGTTTGATTTGAATATCTTTTTTGGAATAATTAAACAAGAATATAGTTAATCCAATCATATTTTTTCAAACAATTCATATTTGTTGAATTAATGCAAATATTTTTCTGAGTGTATTAGATCGTGTTTATCTCTGTCTTAATTTTCAAAATTTCCATCGAATAAACCTAACTCTTCAAAGTGTGGAAGAAAGTAATGTAGTCTTATGCTAAACACAAATTAGTCGAGTGGGATCATCTCACCTGGTGCCGGAACAATCAACCCAGATATCATCTCCTCGCTGATCACAGGTGGTTCGGAAGGTGGGGGGCGGACACACCAGGCTTTCTATGATGTCGTCGGTGGCACGTAATATGCCGGCCAAATCGGGAGGCTCCGTCCTCGACGATCTCATCATCATGCACAGCGCCAACTCCTCTTGCAGCACGCTCTCCAGATACATCATGTCTAGATCGGACACGATAGCGCCATTTATCACCATGATCTCGTCGCCTTTGATGATACCTGCGGGGGAAATATGAAAGAGAATTTACTATCGGTGTATGCAATTAGAATTACGGATCGATAGAATGGTTTGTGTGGATACTTAATTGCTGAAGAGATGCTGTTGTAAGGAAGTAGACAAATACAAGCTCCAATTTATTGTATATTCAGGCGAATTCCTTATTCTGCTAAATGGACTGCAAGCTTTCTTGTTTATTATCCTGTATTTTGTTTGTGGCAACAGCTAAGCAATACATGCTTGTGAATAGTTTGACAGTTTAACTCACTAAAGTCCAAATTATTTTTTTATTAAAATATTTCATTAAAAAAATTAAAACATCTTTTAGTATTGTTGAAGCAGAATTGTACAATAAAAATGTTGCATTGGTTTTATAGTTGTTGAGAAAAACACAGACCTATAAGTAGATTACTGGACGGCAAGCATATAAAAAAAAAACGATGAATTCAAAAATTAAACCCACTGTTAATTTTTGTCATATTTTAATTAAATAGGTGTGAGGGTACATAATAAAATCTTCCAAATAAAATTATAATAAACAAATCTAAAATAAAAATTAAACAAAGGCACGTGGAATAAATACAGCAAAGGCAGAACATACAGTAACATTGCCTTTTGAACAATATGTTAGAGATCTTTGCTTACAGTTTGAATATTGGTTTCTCCTATCAAAGCTTACATCTTCGACATATGGGTTCTAGAAGTTGAAGATGAAAAGAAGTACCGGCCATACTCATTTGGTTCACAAGGGAAGGACTAATAATGGGTATGGTAGGCAAAGCTAAAAAAAAATACTCAAATTTCAAAAGAATGGATAATACGCGCTAAACTTTTCATTTTAGCGCGTATGTGTACATGTATCACTTTAACCTCTTTGGTATTCTGTGATATGTTTTGTATATTTTTTAAACGCTTGTTTCTATTAGTGTAATTTTGTCTCTGATGAAGTAAACGATGTTTTGCGAAAGCTAAGACATTTAAAAAGAAAAATACTGTTTTTGTTTGGTTGCTGCCCAATTATCCATTCTTTTGAAACCTTAACGAGCACAGTCAGTACTGTCACCCAATTTACAATACTCAAATGTTCAGATATATTTATTGCTTCACATTAGCCATAAGAATACAACATGGAGATGGCTAATAATCTATTCCTAATCTGGGTATCTGGGTACTCACTTTTGGAAATGAGGAAGCAGGCATACTTGTCAAAAAGGGTGCTATTGAGCAATTTTAGGGACCAAAACCTTCCATTGGCATGGCACCTACGCACAGTGGTTTAGGACTGATAACCGCGATCGAACCGACAATTCATCTTTTCCCAATCGTTGCAAAATTGTGATATGCTACTCTTCTTACATTAGTTCAAGTTCTAGGCTGGAATTACAACTGATGCATTACAGAAATTAAAGATACACGCTTTCAAAGATCGTAAAGTTCACATCTTTTAAATAATGCGATTCTAATGTTTATAAATTCTTCACATTGTCCAAAAGAATTCTTTGGAATATAACTGCTTTATGAGTTTATAATGAATTCTTATCATAATACTTCATTAAGTGCGATTAAGGTATTAGAAATTTATCTTTTGTTTGCTCAAGCCCTAATGCATATATGCATATTTTTATGAAGTAGGTAATTAATCGAAGTATCAATAAAGAGGACAACTTAGGACGGAATGTGGTCAAAATAATATTGTTCCTTAATGAGTTATAAATATAAGGAAAGTTTATTTACATGCCCCTACGTGCCCTGAAGGTGGCAGGTAGGGTATGTAAATAAGGGTAGAGCTAAAGCCTATAAAAGGCTGCAAGGCATGGGTATATAAAATCATTCCACAGAGCTTTGTTTTGTTAACTGTTATGTGTTTTTATAAGACTTTATATCGGTGTTCCACTTGCAAACTTTGTATTTTCTTGTGTTTTGTTTTCTTTTCGAATTGCCGTATTGTGGCCATGGCGAATCGGCCAATCACACGTATGGTCCTGCATGAAAAAATTATGGAATTTCATGAAGAATCCACGGAACTGCGGAAAAATCGAGTTCTTGATTTCTGAAGAGCATTTTCAAACAAATGGTGGACGAAATTGCAACAAAGACTCTTGTGAATTTTACCAGAGAATCGTTTTTCCTCCCTATTATCGAAAATTGGAAAAGTGCGCACAGAATGAACAATCGTTCTTAGCAAATTTGGCGCCTGGTTGCAAGAGAAATAAGTTTCCTGAAGTAGTTCTTCGTTGTATTCCGGTCCTTCTTCTACTAGCGGGGGCGACCATCGAAAGACTTTAAGAAGCTTCAGTGGTAATTAAACGTCGAAAAACCGAACAGTTAAGAAAAGAGAAATCGACTGCTGATTAGCTTTTGCGACATCAATGAAGCTAGAGAAAGTGGTGATCCAGCTGGGCACAGCTTCTCGAGGAAATGACCACAACAACCCCTTCACGTTCGAAGCGATTTTAACTCGTTGGAGATCTCCACATATGAACAGTCAAATTATTTCATTAGAAGAAGCCGTTGCGCTTTTAATTTCTGCAAAATCTGACTAGACACAGTACAACACATTAAGAATGGAGCTAACCAGCACGGACATGCTTGTATCCGCCGTATTATAAAGTCTTAGAAAGAAGAAGCTTTTTTTACCCATCGCAATTTCAATCTCCGAAAAAAAGTGTGAAGTACCCCTGCAAAATTATTAAATAACACTTGTGAAATATATTTAAAATGTATTTCACTTGAAGCACGAGAAAGTTCATTAGTTTTATTGTGTAAGTGGGGTTTTGACGGCAGTTCGGGATACACCGCGTATAAACATCAAAGTCAAGATGCACCACGTGCGGATGAATAGTATTTTTATAAACATCTTTGTTCCGCTCCAATTGATCGATGAAAAATCCACAGACATTATATGAAAAAACCGGCGACCTGCCTCTAAGAGATATTGTCGCCCAATAAGACTTCAATGGGTGCATGAAACTGCGAATATTTCAGCACAAGGAAGAAGCGGCCGTGAAAAGTGAAATTGAAATTTGATCCCATATGTCTCTCCAATAGAAAAAATCAATTTCAAAATTGTTTACAATGGTGGACGGAAAGTCTGCAATGCGCTGACAAACACTTCAAGCATCTTGCTATCTTTGTGGAGTAAAATTTCACAAATGAACATATAGTATCTCTTCGGCAACTGCCAGTTATCCGACTCTTTAGAATTGGATTGCTGTTTTACATTCGTATATTCGTTGTTTTGAATGTTATACATATTTCATAAGCTTGAGCTGCAAATGTGAAAGTTAGCAAAGCACACAAGGAGGCTTTCGAGACACGGAAAGAAAGATTCAATCAGAATTTCGAAAAAAATGGGTCTTCTTGTAGACATTCCGAAAACTGGATCTGGGAATACAAATGATGGTAATACTGCAAGACGTTCTTTTCAAATCCATCTCTATCAGCGAAATTACTGCGATTGACGAAGGATTGATTAACGTTTGGTGTAATTTGCGTACAATCAACAGTAATTATGAAATCAATATCGATAACTTTGAGTTGTATTGTTTAAAAACTGCCGAGATATACGTTTCATTATACAACTGGTACTACATGCCTCCCTCCGTTCACAAACTATTGATCCATGGTCCAATATTGTAAAAGAACAATCTTCCTATTGGAGAAACTATCTGAAGAGGCTCAAGAATCGAAAAATAAAGACATGAGGCGATATCGTCAACACCACACCAGAAAAATTAGTGCGGAAAAAGTAAACGAAGATCTGTTCCACAGACTCATCCTTAGTTCTGATCCATTGTTAAGTTCATTTAGTGTTACGCAAGACCACATAGGAAGTTAGAACGAGAATGTTGCAATTAGTAGTACTTAACAGAGATGAACAAGACACTTTGTCCCTCGAAGAACAAATAGACTTGAGTGAAGAAGAATTTTCAGAGGAAGAATCATTCTAAAGGTTTTATCAATATGTATATTTATATTATTATTACTATTACTATATTATTACTATTGCGACTATTACCAAGCATATTATTTAAAATTTAAAAAATAATAAAAAATTTTATTGAAACCAAAGTTTTTTTAACCTCTTGTATAGTTGCACCTTTTCCCTAAACGGTACACACACTTCACCTCACTGTAAGTTGAAGATGACATGTGTACCAAAATTTTTCGTCAGTTGATTCTACATGCCTTGAGCCCCTATGGTTAAATTTTCACCTCGTTTGGTCAACTATTTAAGGAGCTAGAGGTTTCGATCATGTATATCGGATCCTAAACCACTGTGCTACGGTAGCTAACCAGCAAATCAAATTCTGAACAAACCAGAAAGCGCTCCAATACTGGAACAACTGTTCTGGTTTGGTACATGCGAAAGAATGTATTGCACCTAGTCATGCCAAAACCAAGGAACTAGTAGAAGTTGACTGTAAAAATATGAAGGTGATTGTTTCTTTGTTTAGAGATCACTGTAAACTCAGAAAGCACTTAACTCGCTCTCCGATAGGACTGAATGTTAACTGTGGTTAGAAGACGAGGAGACAGTTCAGCATATTTTCTGCCATTGCAGTATTATTACAAGAATTAGGTATATAATCTTTGAAAAACAATCTCATTCAGCAAGATACTAAGAGTTACCTTAAGGCCCTGAACTTGTTGGATGAACTGTAAGAGAACATCCGCTCTACAATAGACCCTAGTGGTCCCAGTGAACGGGATGATTAATCGAACCATGTGGATGTTATTTCCTATCCAATTCAACTCAAGAATACAACAAGTAAGAAATGTAAGGTAAATATAAGTAAAAAAACTTACAAAATAGTGTACGTGGTAAGCGAATAACATGAAACAGCGTAGCCTAAACATTACTACATGTTAAGAAACTTGAAAGTTACATATTTAAAATTAAAATGATGAAATTTAATCAAATAGTGTTATTTCCATTCTTATTTATTACTATCTATAACAGTTACATGTTTTGGCTGAAAGTGGTCATCTTCAGGCTGTTATAAAACATTTTTACATTGACGTTATAACAGCCTGAAAATGGCAATTGCCAGTCGAAACATGTAGCTGCTATAGCTAGTAATAAATCAGAATGAAAAGAACATTATTTGATTGTAGTTGAATATTTATCCATGCAAACATCCAACATAAAATGATGAAATCAAATGCGGAGCGCCCATGTAGGCATGCACGCGACAACTGAATGCGCAAAATCCAGGAAGGGTTATAAGGAGCATTTGGCAACACAAAAGTTACCAGAACATGGAAAACCAGCATTGTATAATGTGTTGAAGACACATAGGGTGGTCGAAAAGCAAGAATCGACAAGAGAGGAAAATCACAATATTTCGTCGGTTGGATCAACAACGATGAAAGTAAAGCTATATCCGCTTCCACATAACTTAAAATCCAATAATTATAATAATAAATGATGCATTCTACACGAAGATTAGAAATTGTATATATTAGTATGAACGCGTATTCATCTATTTCGGTCGACGCGGCGTGCGTTATTTCGGCTAAGATTGTTTTATTATAGTTCTCAATATTTTTGACAAACACGATCATGCATTTGCCAGTATTAAATTGTTGTTTGTCTTATTGTTTTTCGTTTGTTTCGCTTCTAATGTTAATTTTGACTATATAAAATCCAATTATTCCGATATCATGTTGTTAAATGGTTTTCATTTCAAATCGAAACATGTTTAAAATATAATGAAATAAATAGTTTATGAATGCAAAGAAGAATTATTGCATTTATACATCCAATAACCAATTCCATTTAATTAATTTTAACATACAGTTAACTAAGGGTCAAATTGGTCGCGGCACGAAACAGATATTAGGAATAACGAGGCGATCGAATCGAGGGATTTTTTTAGTAATGCTGCTAAAGAATTAGATAGATTACGGCATAATCTTTAGATAGTGAGTAGGGTAGTAAGTATTTACAAATCAATATTTCATACCCTTTAATGGTCTGAATCGGTGTGAAACTATAGCTACTAGCATAGTAGGGGCGTATAAAATAAATATTTAAAATATACGTCATTTATTTAATTAATATTGGTTAGAATTTGCTTTCAGTTCATTACGATGATCCATTCTTTTGCTGATGGAGGAGACAGCTTAATGATCTGCAATGTGCCGAGGAGTTACTTTAAAAACCTGTTTTAAACTCAGAAGGATATTGGTAATAATTTGCTGGCTATCAGTAATAAGGCTGTTCCTTAGGCCTGCTCGCAAAGTAAGATTTTTACATGGTTTTTCCTTGCTCCTTAACAAATGCTGAGAAATAAATTAAGTCGCTCCGTGAGCAAAAATATAATAACAACTGATAGCTGATCGACTTATTATATTTTTGTTATTATCATTAATAAGCATATGGAAATTACTTCATTAGACCAGGAACATTTCAATTGTTATAGAATCCATATAATACTAATTGTTAGAATAGGTAGAGTAGCCTCGTATAGAATCTTTAGCTGGAGCACGGAGTTTTTAGGATGAATTGTAATTATTTAGCTTTTCATAAAGAAAGCGTACAAATTGTATACATGAAAAAAACTTTTTTTGCATATTCATTTGTCGGATTGTGTCTTTTATATTTTAATTAGTAACTATTTACTAACTAACTATCACAATTACAGTGAAATCATTAAATGCACACCAATGCCGTCTAATTTGGATGTCATCGGAACAACAAATAATCAAACTAATCATCAGTTTTTTATGTTCGTCCAACTTCACAGTTACCACTATCCAAATAATGTTGAATGTAAGGTGAAAATGAAGAATTACAACGTAGACTAGCTTTCCACTCAAAGTAACCTCGTCTACAAGCATTCAATCTGCCGAGGAAACAAAGAGTCCTTAAATTGCTCCCGTACGTGCTTAAATTTCCGCAGCCATTTCCATATGAATAGTAAAACGTTAGCATTTAACTTTCCCATTTAGAATACCCGCTGCAACACGGTACAGGGAGCAATTTAAGTTAGTTCCACCGTTAACGTTTAAAGATTCGAAGTTTGTGCGGATTTGTAACTAGGATTCACGGTTTCGTAGTCTCACACCATAGCTTTGGTGTTACTTCTGTTTCATACGAGAATTTCCTGTGCACCTGTAGGAATCTATCAATTAAGATTTCTCAAGTGCTTTAGTCGATTAGGATTACAGACGTAGATGGAATCTTCATAGAATCGTTTGTGAAGTTATTAACATTTATTTCATAGATGTTTAGTGTTATTACCACTTCGATGGTACTGCTATAAAATATATTGTAATTAACACTTTAATCTGGAAGCAATTAAAAGAAAGGCATTAGGATATTTACGAATTATTATTTAGACATATAAATCAGCCACAATTTCCCTGGAAATCTGAGAGTAGCGGCAGTAATTGTGGATTTTCTCGCTTCCCCCAAAAAGGTCCAACAAGTAAGGCAAATTAAAATAATGACATCGAATTCTCGGGCCGGAAGCAGTAAAATATTGAACGTAATGACCTCAATTCCGAGCTAAAAATTTCGAAGTTCCAGCAGTCTCTGGGGTGATTACAGTTGTGTTTGGTGGGGGAAATAATCCTTTTGTAATGATTTTATACGGACGGTAATAAAAGTGTAGTATTATTTCATTTATTGTCGACAGTAAAAGATGGGGTTTATTCTAAAATATATAGTGTTTGTGCATACATAAAGGAGATTTTGTAAAGCCCCACAATAATTACCCGTTTAAAAGTGCTATTTATCCTTCTGGAATAATCTGCACATTCTGAAAAAAAATTGTAGGATTACCTACATACTCATAAAGGCGGCGTAGTTTGTATATGCATTTGTTTCAAATATTCATATTTTAAGTATCATACATACATACTTAGTTTGATACATTAGTGAAATTAAAATTGATATAATTATATACAGGGTCCACCACAAATCGATTATCAATCTGAATATTTTTACTTATTCAGAAATCGAAACATAATATATATTTAAATGAACTAAATCTTGTTGGTTAGAACATAAGAGCAATTTCTCTGAAAACACAATATACTCTTAGAACAAATAGTATAAATATTTACATTGAAGTATACTTTCTCCAAATGAAAATTGTTACTATTGTGAGGAATAAATCTATGCAATCATAGTGAGAAAGTCTGTAGATTCAAAATAAAATCCCTTATACGTTTGGTATAATGAATTACTATATAAAATTATTAAATGTTTTGTACTGAAAACATGAAATATCAAATTGAAATTACCATAACATTGAAATATTTGAAACGAATATTTCCCCACCGTTTATTGCACTATAACTTATCTGCCATTGGTTCCCTCTTTTTTAAGGGGGTTTCGGGGATTTTGCATATGCTTGGAGTCACTTTTTGATTCACCAGCGAACAGTGCTGTTGGTTGTGAGTGTAAGTAAATCTAATTGGATACCCCAGCCGTTTCACAGCTACTTAGAGAATGGGGTGGAATGGGGCTGATGCACAGATGCTACCATTAATATATTCGAAGGTAAGTACGTACGTGTTATCTAATATTAAAGGATTACTGGTTTAAAAAACTTTGAAATAAACTTAGAGTCAGCGCCATTGTGTCGATAATATATGAACATGATAGGTGTGTACATTAACAAACATATGTAGGTATTTACTAGTTATTATACTAAGTTTTCAGTAGGTAATACCAGCAAATTATTATACTGATTCAAATTATATCAGTAACCAACGCCGACTAGATACCAGGCCCAGGCATTGAGTGGGAAGTATGCCGAGAACATTGGTCGCAACGACGGATACGCATAACATCTATACCACTACGCATCAATAGCCCGTGCGCACTCCTGGAGTACCCCGATACGCTACCTTTTCCCAAACATTGTAAAACTATAAAGTATGACAGTAAATTTATTTAATTATATAATATTTCTTTATTTATTAATTTTCCCCTACCGAGGTTTTTTGGTGTTACAGACACAAAATTAGTAGGTAATTATTACCCTCGAATAGTAGAAATGCTTAGATTAAGCAGGTAAGTATTATCAGTTCAATATACTATATTTTTGGAAGCAAATGATGGCAATACTTAAATAATACTTTTATATACTTCTATCAAATGTACATAAATTATTAAGGCATAAATATGATAGTTTCCAGTTGAGAGAATCTATTTACTCAAATCTAAAATAATTATTTTTGTGGTGAAAATATATGTTCATAATGATTTTAGTATATTGATTACAATTGAACAAAAAAAATCGTCTAACAAATTCACGGGTTTAATATATAAATGGAATAATGATTTTCTGAAGAAGACAATAAAAAAAATTGTCGAAACGTTAAAAAATGACTTAATTTAGTAAAAAAAATTCATTAAATTGTTCAAAAAAGCCGCTACCTCAAGAAAGGTAAAAAACAAAAAAAATTAATAATTACTATTCACTACTGCTTATTGAAGTATATCCATTCCAGAAAAACGGCGTTACCATTGATGCCAACCGATCTTCTTCCAGAACATTTCTTCTTTGTTTAATCTTTGACATACGTTGATATTTGCTTCTCTAATAATTCATTGTTATGTGAATGCATCCATGTGAATATTATTCGTATTATTCGCTGATGTTTCCGAGAATAAACTACAACATACAACAATATAGATACCAATGTCACTTTCATTTCTTTCATTTCACAATACGTCAAGTTTTGACAGCTGGCGTTTTTAAACCCAGAGGAAATTATTCGAACACTAACACCTATAACGTCTTAATTTCGACAATAAAGCACGGTTTTAAATGTTTATATATAGGGTGTAAGGATATTCATTGGCGAAAAAGGTGCACAATGAAATAAAAATTGAAATATCAGGTATTAGAAAAATTGTGTATTACGGATCACAACAATATGACTTTGTTAGATTGGTTGCCTACTTAAAAGGCCCTCTCCATTCGCATTTAGACTAGTTCACTGGTTGTAATGATGTACATATGTAATGTATCACATCTGTTCGTCTCTAGTTTTTTGCCTCTGAAGAAGTAAGCAACAATTTACGAAAGCATAGAAATTATTAAAAAGAAAATTATTGTGTTATTTGGCTGTCTCCCGACAACCCAAACATTTCTAACCCTAACTAGTACAGCTAGTACTTCCATACAAACTATTTTTTTATGTCTGTTATTAACCCTCCGGAGGTCGCTGCATTTATCAGGCAATCTGCTATATGCTATTATCAAAGCGCGGCCCCTCCAGGGTAATTAGAAATCATTATTTAATTAAAAGGTATTATAATTTATTTTATTTAATTTGGTATTATACGAACGTGTTTATAAATAATGTATTTGATTTTGTAATCCATAAATCATCATCAATGAGAAAAAAATCCAAAAAAGCTTAGTAAATTCATCTGTTACACAACCTTAAATGTCATTTATTACATATGACAAACCATCATTGATTCCATGCTTATCAGCTAGAAAACTTACCGTTCTGCATAGCAACACTCTTGTCCTCAACCCTACTGACATAACAGCACAGTTCGTCTTGTCTGTCGGCATTTTCCACTAATTCCGCTTCCACGCTGAATCCCCACATCTGTTCCAAGGTGGTCCTGGACACTTACTGGTAACAAGATTTCGCGCACACTTCGACAATTTCATGCGTGTGCAAACTGGAATAGGTTGAAGTATGGAACTACGGCAAGGAAATTTGTTAGTTTACAAATAAGAAGTTAACGTTAAAGAAACAGAAAATTAAGTACTATTTAATTGATAACGATAACAGAAGTCATTTTCATCGGTTTCTCATTAAAATAATAAGCTTCCCATTTCTAATTCTAAATTCTCGAAAATGAGACGAGCGAAATTGGGAAAATTTCCTTGATTTTAAACGCACAAATTAAAATATTTTAATTGTTCTGAGAGCAAAAAGGAATTAAATTTTTTTGTATATATTTTATCGTTCGTATAGAAATTCCCTAGGGCCATGAATAAGAATGTAATATTTCTGTGATCTGCATTTATATACAGGCTCGGTGGAGGAAAATTTGCCGATCAACTGCGAGTCGTTTGAGGTTAGCCAGGGTAGATATAAATCTTCACTTGCGGTGTTCTAAAGGAATTGTAACGAGCGAAAGACGCATTCTAGTTCCTTGTTTTGTGCCTCTTAAACGCGCAATCGAGAAAATGATATCGTTTTACGTTTGGTGTGTTTGTGTGCGTGTGTGACGTCAGTTGAATTGGTCTCGAACCAGAATGCAATCTTTCTTACAGGAATAATCGCGATAGTCTTTGTTGTAGGTGGAATTTCATAAATGAGATTGTAGCGTGTAAAAATGGACGATAATCGTTGTTTTCCGAAGGAAATATATGCGAGAAGTATTAATCATACTTCCGCAATGTTTAGTGTTTTTTTTTTAAATTTCATTCTTTTTTAATCATTAAAATAAATGTTATTAAATGATCAATAAATCATTCAATAAATCCATATTTCAACAACATATTATATACTAATTTCTTTATTGTATATCTACATTTTTTTCAATAAAAAATTTAATTAAAGGTATCTGAACAAATTTAACAAAAAATCTAATTTACTGGTCAATTTGAATTAAAAGTATTAATTATTTTCTTTTTTAGGTGGATATACTTGATAAAATGCCTTGGATGCGATATGGACAGTTGACTATGTGGGTAGGTATTCTCTCCGTCAAGTTGAACGTTCGATTCAGGGGATTCAGTAACGACAAATAATAGAATGGTATTTCACCAGGATTCTTCTCAGGAAATTTTTAATAGAATTTTCGAAGGTTATTCCTAGTAAAACATATGCATTCATAATTATTCGGTAGATATATCATACTTTTTAGGTAACACTTGTCGAACTTTGATATTTCTGAGTGTGTAGCGTAAAAAATGTTATAGGAGTTCACGACAAGTAGTCTCTCGTGGCCAAGAATGAATGAAATTTAAACTAAAAGTAATAGTTATCTGTCTTTCGATTGTTTCGCTGTCAGGTAAACTAACATCGAATTCAATGACAACCAGTAATGACATTTAGATACGTTATTATTCTAGTTTGAGGGGATACAGAACCTTCGACCTCCCCGAGATGAAAATCTCTCGCGTAAAATTACCAGTTAAGCTTGATAACAAATAAAATAAAGTTTACTTAATACAGGGTTTGTTAAGATAAACATGCGGCAAAAATTCAAAGGGTTATTTCCTTGGCTTTTCTAAGAATATTTTGGTCCATGATGATACTTGAAAAACCCCTTTTTCGAAGATTAAGGGCGAACAAAATTTGCGACAACCATTTCGATATTCGTTGAAAATTATTAATGTAATAAAAGTATGGTGTACGCCTATAGTTTATCAAGAAAAAAATTGTTTACAATGCGTCGTTATTTTTTCGATCTCGATCACATGAAACGACTGTTTTATTTAGTAGTGGATTTTATTTGAATACGTCTCATCGGTCGCATTTATATAGGTTGAGTGACGTTTGGCTGTTTGACGTGTCTTTAATAGTCAGTGAAATCCTCTATCATGATGTATACGAACGGCGAGATGATTGACACGCATTTTATGTATGGACTTGCTGATGGCAACTCATTAGAAGATAGACGATTGTACATGAACGGATTTCCGCCCGTAATGTCCCGACCGAAAAATCTTCGAAAACATTCATCGACGTCTTCGCTGAAACAGGCTCAATGAAACAAGTGGAGAGGCCAGGAAGATCAATGACTGCAAGAACGGTACAATTGGAACAGAATGTGCTGGAGATGATACAGAAAAATCCTGGTAGTTCTACGCGAAAAATTGCAAATGCTTTGAATGTAGGAAACTCATTGGACAGTTTGGAAAATTCTTAAGGACAGTTTGTTGTATCCATACCATATTCAACGCGTTCAGGTACTACTACCTGCTGATTTTCCTACACGTATTGCATTATGTCAATGGATATTGCAAATATTAGTTCGCAAGTCCCTTTATTCCTAACAGATTCTTTTACCGATGAAGCCAGTTTCTCAAGAAATGCAATAAGGAATTTTCATAATAACCATGTGTGGGCAGATGAAAATCCGCATAAGGTTTTCAACATCAGTTCTCGTTGAATGTTTAGGTTGGAATTGTTGGTGACTAATTGGACCGGTATTTCTACCAGGAAGACTTACTGGCTTGGTGTACCGCAACTTTTTGAAAGTAACGCTGCCTGAGTTTCTGGAGAATGTACCATACGCGACTAGAAGTGCAATGTGGTTTATGCACGATGGTGCACCAGTACATTTCAGTTTGGTTGCTCGTAATTTTTTAAACAGCAACATACGGAGATCGCTGGATTAGTCGAGGTGGGCCACACGCATGGCCTGCTCGATCCCCAGCTTTAAACCGCCTAGATCATTTCTTTTGGGGATCTCTGAAATTCAATAGTTTACGCTCTCCAGTGGAGAATTTGGACGATTTGACGAAATAGGTTAATTGATGGGTCGACATGACAGCTGATATTGACTTGCATGTTGTAAGCCTAAATTGTAAGGATCAATGACTAGCATCTATTGTGAAGATGGTTTATCTTTATAGTCATTTTTAATAAATTCAAAATTTGCCTGTAGGCAATAGCGTATGTATTTCAACATACACCTAATTCCAAAGCAATAGATCTGAAAAGATTGCCCAACCTTAATCGAATCTAATCTACATCTGAACATTCTTCTTAAATATAATATTGTAATGTTTAGATTAGAGTATGTGGCATAGAGTACGTTGTTCTGATTGCATGCTAACCAGTGTAATTATAGTAAACATCATCGTTTATGGAAGAGATTTCACGTGTTCTAAATTCACTAACCACTAATCTAAGAAAAGAAACGATTCAGAAAACATTTTGAGACTTACGTATGTTTCGATTAAGTCACTGCGATGCGGTACGAAGTAATTGTGGTCCTCCATATCACGACGTTTCTTGACGCGTACGAAATGCTCCGTCGGATTCAGGTTTTTCCTGGAACAGGCGCTAGTTAGGAACTCCTCCACGGACATCGCATCCCTCACGTAAACGGCGACCGTTGCCGAATCGGGCAGGGAAACTTTCACCGTTTT
Organism: Protaetia brevitarsis; assembly: GCA_004143645.1. Lineage (NCBI taxonomy): Eukaryota > Metazoa > Arthropoda > Insecta > Coleoptera > Scarabaeidae > Protaetia > Protaetia brevitarsis. Next base: position 79,112 of record RXPK01000288.1, on the reverse strand, counting down.
CTCCGACTCCTCGCGGGAATTCATCTGGAAAAAAGGAGAAAATTTCGTTCCGATCAGCGAAACGTTCTGCGTTTCGATGTAGCGGGCGATTAAGTACGATCGATGTATGGGTAAAAGAGTAGGTAATAAGTTTGTAGTCGCTTGGGGTATTCGGAAATTGAGTTCGTGTATTTCTGCGTCGCTATTAAAGGTATATATTGTTTTTCTGTTTATGAGAGGTTTCATGAGTATAAATTTTGGCTTGAAGTGGGATTGATTTTGTTTGCCGTAATGGTATAATCGTATTAACTTTTCTGTAATTGTTCAATCTTGGATATTTATGAAATTGCATCGGCAAATAACTATTTTTTTTTTAATAATTGAAGTAATGTGAATGGTGTTTGGAATAAAAGAATATAGAAATGATAATAGTGGTCCTTCCCATTCAAAAGTTTTATTTAAAACCTAAAACACCACATCTGTCACTAAACATATGCCATCATCAACGTAAATCATTACTGATGAATGGATATGCCGAAAACATGTAGTGCTATAGATTTTAAATAAAACTTTTATAATAATAATAATAATATTTATTAAATACCCAACAGATTACAATCCAATAAGGGTAATAAATGTAAGTACATGAACAGAAAAAAATATAATGTTAGGCAAATCCACATCCAGAAAGTTAAGTTCGCGCTGCATGCACCAGGGTGCTTCCACAGAAATTAAGTTCGAGGCGTTGGTATGCAGACAAATCACTCGGATCTGGCTTGAAGACGGGGCACGTGGATTCCCAATCTGGAGAGCAGTCAGGCGAGTCGATTCTGTTCGTAAGGAATATCCAGTACAAGTGTCATGCTAATTTTTGCCTTCTATCTCTAAGCGAGATAAAGTTGTGCCTTTCTAATAATCATATAGTCTATTCCACGCGCGGGATTAGTGACTTCACTTTAATAAGAAAGGTACTTCAAAATTTTCGCTATATTCGTTCTAGAAGATCGACTTGGCGCCAAAGTGATACCAATGCATTAACTGCATATTCAAGCTTGGAAACAAGATGAGCAACATAAAGAGCCTTAATTGCTTCGGTATTACGAAAATCCCTACATGTCCTGATAATGAAAGCTGCACTTGAAATATTTACTATTAAAACTATTGAATGGGAAGCACCACTATTATGATTTCTATATATTTTTTTTGTTATAAAAACAAATTCTAATTTTGGAGGACAGATGCCTTTTTATGTTTTATGAAGGTTTCTTTTGAGAAACAGTATCCTTAACAAGAAATTTTTTTTTATGCATATTTGAACATGTAAAATATAAGGAGCCAGATCTGTTGAATAATCCGTATTCTTGACACATTATGGACGCAATTATAATAGGCGGGGTTCATTGTGGCAAGAATTTATAAGTTTCATATTTTGCTGTATAAAACATTTCGTGGTAATTAAAAGGAATATAGCAAGTAGCAACACTCAACAGGAACAGTAATGTAACGGTCGATTGTCTTTATTGCATCTTCGAGTACACTTGTGCCTTCAGCCAGGCGATGCTGAGGGCATCAGTAAACCTCAAGATACAATCAAGACTGGTTTGTCAAAGTATTCGAGAACTGAATAGCATTGCAGACCGCAATAAAGTCATTTTGCTGTGGTGCCCGGACACTTAGCAGTCCATGGAAACGAAAAAGCCGATGAGTTAGCAAGAAAGTGATCATCTGCTTCATATATATAGGCCAAGAACCTATTCTAGCAGTGTCTAAAAAAACAATACGAGACCAGGCTAAAGAGAAACTAAAAGAACACTGGAACAATACAACCAAGGAAACTTATGGTAAGACGTTTATTAACGCACCATCAAAAAAGAAGACTGAAGAAGTATTGCAGCTCAAAAGAAATCATCTTCACATGGTAACAGGCCTCGTAACAGGACACTGTACATTGAAAGGACACATATGGAAAATTGGCATCAACAATGTAGACACCAACTGCAAACTGTGTAACGAGAGGACTGAGAAGGCTTACCACATTCTGTGTGAATGCGAGGCTCTGGACGCAACGAGATAGATTTTTGGCAAGCCAAAAATTAACCCAGGGGATTACTTCGATCAACTAGCCAGTGACCTGTATTAATTAGTGCAGCATCCTAGAATGGCTTGTATAATTTAATGGGTAAAAGATATGAGAGGTTAAATACAAAAAGCCAAGAGGCTGGGCCAATGAGGTTAGGAACCTGGGGCTCACCCTCTACCGTGGGTTGACTTTCCGCTAGCATGTGTCTAATTCTAAGATCAAGTTCCAGGCAGCGCGTGCTAACCTTATGCCGTTAATATCAAGGCGCAAATTGAATCTTCGATCCAAAGTCCTTCTATATACAGCCTGTCCGAGACCGCTGTTGACTTATGGAGCGTTCTCCCAAATGACCGTGGCCAATGTGCACTTTAACACCCTGGAGGTCCTTCAAAATCGTGTTCTGAGACAGATAGCCCCATGGATGGTTAGGAACCAACAGATCCGCGACTACTTGAATATACCGTCTCTTCGAGAGCATATGCAAGACCTCGCGTCGCGGGAGTGGCTGAAGGTGAGCGCCTCATCAAACAAGCTGGTGGCTCGTCTGGTCGAGCCCCAGGACAGACCTCCGCCCAAAACTTTCCATCAAAAGGGTTCGGGACTGCATGGATACTTCTATCGAAGGGCCAGCAAAACGCAGAAGCTTGTCAAAAGCCAAACAGAAACAATAGAATGACTAGGGAAGATAACAGCGAAACTATTCTTTTACTAATTTCTGGCGGAACGAGTTGCCGCCCTAAATATTGACAATGGTGCCTTAGAGACCTAGGGCCAGCGCTAAGAGAGACGTGAGGAACATGAGAGAGGCTGTGGTATTTCCGGAGACTCCATGTCAGATGGCTCCCACAACAAAAAAAAAACAGTCGATTGGAAAAAGTGTTGGAAATAGTTAATAACAAGAAAATTAGAAAAGACGTTTGATTTTCTTAATAGAAAATGGTGATATAATGATATATTGTGGGGTGAACGACACAGTGATATCAAAAACGGGTGTAGGTATTACGAATCATAAAGATTGGAAAAACATGATGAATAACTGGAAGTAGCCTACGACGCGTCAAATAATAAAAAAAAAAGAGGTTAAAGATAAATTATGGTCAAAGTTGCAAGGTGAAGATGATATATCTGAGGATAGAAGTATCATAAAATCGGAGACTTCAATGGAGTGTCAGTCAAGTGTTGGAAGGAGCCATGAACAAAATTACCTGGTAGAAAAGTATGAGGAAGACAAAAAAGAAGTGAAAATCGATAGCAGAGTAGAGAAATCCATCGTAGATTTTTTTCTAATCAGGAAGGAACATATGAGATTAATAATAGATACAAGGGTAAAAAGAGAATGAGAAATAGACACAAATCATTATTTGGTAGCATCTCTGTGTTTCATCGTGAATCTCTGTGTTTCGAGAATTGGTATGCAGAGATCTGTACAATTCCCTTCACAAAGCGTCCGTGCATAACGACATATTTAGATAACTGATTCCTACTACAACTCATATTTCTATCTGTGGTAATAGGACTAGCCAGTTAGCAGTTCACAGTAACCTACATGTTACTAAAAGATGATTGGAAAAGTACTAAAAGAAAAACAACAGAAACCCAAAATACTCACTTAGTTAAAATACTAAATGGGTGTTTTGGGATACTTTCTTATTTTTTATTGTTTCTACTCAACTAAACATATATCGTCCTTAAAAACTACATATTACTAACATTTAAATCTTTTAAAGCTGCATGATAAAATATAAACAAAAAATGAGCAACCTTTTATTCAGCAGCATTGACGATGATATTGCATTATTTAAAGACGTAAATGCACAATGTTTGCCGCAATATGAGCCCTAAAATTAATAAAATTCTTCTAAATGTGCACACGTTATACTTTTTGTTTTGTCATTAAGAAATATTACCCAATTCTATATTTTTCGCGACGTAAAAAAATGTACGAATTCACAGTAATTACCTCAAACGTTATATTCCGATTAAACTCTTGTGTGGCATCATTCCACAACGAGACACTAACTAGGGTGTAATTAATAAGTTTTGCGTAGGAGGTATGCAGTTGACGTTATATCAACATATAACGTCAACTGAAATTACGAGGGATGTGTCCTTTACTAGCATGGTTTATTTTCTAATAATAGTAAAAGTGCATTGTACCTGCATGGCAGAGAAGTTAAACATAGTTGCAAGTTAAGTACACATGTTTACAATGTAGCATTTGTGTAATGAACACCCGTGGGAAATTAGAAATTATTTAGAGTTGTCTGCTGTTTAGATAACTTTGTAATAAATAGTGTTAGCTGTAATATAATATTTGTCTAATGAAATATGATTCTAAACACAATTAAGTGTTAATTTTTGTTGATTGTATACTTGATATTCTAAGGGCTACATACAAAATAATGAATTTTGAAATGAATGAATGAATTGAATAATATTAATTTAATGATTAATTGTATTACGGTTTTAAGTTTGAATTGTGTACAAATTTCCAATAAAGCAATTATGCCTTCAAAAGTTATTAAAAGAAAAGAAATCAACTTCTACAATCAAACATTATTATCACTCCTTCCAAATAAAATTTTTACTGAACTGCACATTTGATGTTTTATGAGCAAGTACATAATTCGTAAGTTATCGTATTACTCTGTCAAATTTTGATTTATTGAAATTACCGTGGAAATAATTTTTCTTTAAAATTTGTCGGTTATCATTATTATTCATTGAAGAATAAAAAATATAAGACCAAAATTGAGCAAATTCGGGCAAAATTATTTGCTCTTGCATTTTGAATGATGCGATGTTTTGACAGAAACTTTTATATTTATTTAGCTACAGCAATTTTTGTTAAGAAATTAGTAATACATTAAGAAAAAAAGGAAATATAAACATTTTCTTATGATCGCATTGTCCATCAAACCTCTAGAACGAGTCATTCTGTTCTTTTTCAAGTTTCTGTAAACTTTGACCGATATAAATGACCTTGCAATTGTTGCAACGTACTCTCGGAAACAATATTCATTAGTTTTGGAAATTTTATGTTTAAAATTATTAAATACATTCACATTCTGTAAGGTTTTAATATTATAACTAATCATTTAGCTATTAAGATCTTCGTCAATCTTTTTGAAACTACATGCATATTTATTGTTAGTCTAACATTTCCATCTGTATTTTGTACTATTTAAGACTGCACATATGGAAACGCAGTTGGTGTGGAGACTAATTAGCTAAGAAAATTAGATAAGCTTAGATGAGCTACGAGGGTTCTGATGCAAAATCCAATAAGGTTCACTCAGAGGGTCTGAAATTATCCCTACTACTTTCCCTTTCATCTCAGCCACACCCGATTTATCGTTTTCTCATTGGTTAATGAGAGTGCCGACTTCTATAAGCGCGCAAAATTGCAAAACACCCATCGCTAGCTTAAATGGCTGCTACGATAGCTTAAATAGAACACTGGAACAACATAAACAGTTTTTGGAACAGCTGGAACAGCTTCTAGCACAACTTACAAAGCTCATGGAAAAGTTCAAATTGTTCCTGGAACAGTCCAAATGGCTTCCTAATATATTTGAATAGTTCCCAGAACAACTTAAACAGTTCACGCTGCTCCAAGAGCGATATTACAGGTAGTAGAGTGACGTAAAATGACGTTTAATAGACGTCAATATTACGTCTAATACGTGATATCAACGTCTATTAAACGATAAGCTGTTCCTGAGGTCGTTTCAGCTGTTCCAGGAACTGTTCCGTTCTAGGAACTGTGTAAGCTGTTGCAGGAGCTATTTAAGCCATTCCCTTTCGTGGGGAAAACTTAACGCCGAATTTGAAGCGCCAAATTTTGCGCGCTTCAAGGCTGGCACTCTTCTCAACTAGTTAGAAGACGCCAAGTGTGCTAAGAGTGGAAGGTAGAAGTAGCAGAGAAAAAATATAATTTCAGACCTTCTTGCTGGTAAAATTACGGCAATTCTTTACGCTAGCACTCTCATAACTTATCGGAAAGAACAAGTATTCAAATTAGAAAGACTAAAAACCATATTAAATTATTACTTAATTTTAAGAACGAATATGTTTTTCTCAAATATATACAGTACAATTTTAACTGCACTTCGAATTTGAATATTAATAAAAAAAAGTAACTAATAAATTGCAAAATGGAGTTAATGGATTCAAAGGTTGATATTTTTCGTTAAACTTTGATAATTCAACATCATTTTAGACTATTGAAAATAAAATTAAATTTTTTCCTTCGCAAATAGACTAGATTAACCATTAAATCCAACTTAAGCCAAAACATTTTAGACATTTACATACAGATTTAGTATAATAATATAAAACAAGGACAAGATTTTTTAAATATCTTCAACTAGTGACGTAAAACCATTCTGATTTATTATATTTTTATATGTAAAAAACTCTTTCCTCTGCTTATATGTTCAACATGAAAATTTATGAAGCTAGGTAGATGCCACCCAAATTTATTTGGCCAAACTTTTCCAATTTATGTGCTTTCTGTGTGACGTAAATCTATTACGTTGTGTGGGTAAGCGCAAAATTCGCATGCAACTGAAACTAAAATATCATAAATTGAAATAGAATTTTTGATTTATTTCAATATAAATTCGTTATATCCATACAAATGAGCAGATTTATTTTAATAAAACTAAATGAGTTTTTCACACTCGAATTGAGATACCGTTTCCAAATCCGTTTAAATATTATTTATTTTTTGGGGAATTTAATTACATTACATGACACGGAAATTGCAAACACCAAGAGAGGAAGCGATTTTTTTTTTTTTGGTTCAAACTCGCCAGATAGGTTTAGCTATTCCAAAGTAATAACTGACTTAAAATTTTAAAGAGAAGGAGCAAAGTTTAGGACAATTTAATGTTATTTATATTAATAATGGGGTTCTACCATCTCCTTCATGTAATGCTGAGCATTCTTGGCGATGTCATAACTTCCATAGTTCGGTTTACATGCCTTTCAACAGAAAAATGAATTTCTTGGAATCGACAACTTCAGAGGATTAAAATCAGGTGAACAAATTTCCATGATTGGCGAGAAGAGCTTATGGCTAAACATGGGGGTTTAGCTCTAATATGATGTACTGGACATACCTACACTACGGTATAAATCTAATATTTTTGAACTATTTCCCATGATATTTTATGCATCTTTAGTATAGCGGAGAGGTGTAGCAGCAAACTGCTATAATTAAACTTAGCAAGACGTTTGTGTGTTTAGAAATAAGAGGAGCAATTAGGGCTCCGACAGTAGCAACGGAATGTCTCCTAGATTTCCCCCCTCTCCATTTGGTGATAATGGGAGAAGCAACCTGAGATTGCAAGAATTACCAAGTGGAAGATATGCAGAACTGGGGCACAATAATATTGTCCATCACGTGGAAAGCAACCTTTTGGCAAAGACCTCGTAATTTCGACACATCTTTCTAACAGAAACTTCCAGCTGGAAATCACAGATTGGATCAGCTGGAATCAATCTAACTGCAGAGAGAGGTTCGGAGAATTGAATTGGTTTACTTACAGACGGATCAAAAACCGAAAACGGGGCTCCATAATGCAATCAAAATTGAGCTGGGAATGTATTCGTGAACTGAATAGTCTGACAGACGGCAATAAAGTTACTTTGCTGTGGATGTCGGGATATTCGGCAATCGAAGAAAGTGAGAAAGCCGTTGAGTTAGCAAGGAAGGTATCACCGGCTTTATATATATTCGTAGAAGCTGTTCTAGAGGTGTCAAAAAAAGCACAGCACGAGAGCAGGTAAGAAGTTGGGTAAAATAAAAACACAAAACATACTGGGATAAAATAACTAGGCAAATTCATGGAGAGAACTTTATTTAGGGAACCACCAAAGAAGAAAACTGAAGAACTACTGCAGTTTAATAGGAATCTGACATTTGCAGCGTAACAGAGCACTGCGTACTGAAAGGACATCTAAAGAAAAATGGAGTCAACACTGAACATACCAACTGCAGACTTTGTAATGGGATGACAGAGAGCGCTTATTATATTCTGTGTGAATGTGGGGCTCTGTAATGTACAAATGCCGATAATTTGACGTCAAACCTTTTTTTCGTAGCTGTTACTGATTATGAGTTACAGAGAAACACCGTGGATATAGGACCAGAATGAATTGTAAAATAGTGATAGAGCTGAAAGGAGAATATGTGATTAAAAAGATAAATCAGAAAAGAGTGAGATGGCTGAGACATGTATGGAGGGTGGAGTAGCCCTTAGGTTACGGTTAATGGCTCGTCAAGGAGATGTGGTTGACCCAGAACCAGATTGTTGTAGCAAATACAGGGGAAACTAACAGCGTCCGGAGTGGTGAATTAAAGACCGAAGACGTGGAATAGGAGGTTATGGAGAGGGGCAGCGAAGAGAATTGGATGGTGGTGGAAGGGTCACAGCATGACCTTCATTCCCTAACCATTAACCAGCAAGTAAGCTGGTACTGGAGAGTAGGTCTTAATGCAATTAGGTGAAAGTAACGACCCTGTTCCTCACTAGTTCTTTGTGCGCCAGCTCATCTTCCTCCCTGCTCCATGACTGATAACTAGACATGGCATCTACACAATACAGGTCGAGTAAGCGAACCGTGGTGCAGAAGATGCGAACTACAGGAAGAGAAGAGTTTACATGTAATCCAAACATGTGAGGAATTGAAAATACTCAGGCAGAAACATTTCGGAAAGGATATATTGGAGCCCTCGAGGATCTCAAGTTTCCATTGGGCAAGATACTGGGCTTTATAGAAAACACCAAGCTGTTTGAGTGGAAGTAAGAGATTTAATAGGGACGGTACAATGAGCACCTAGCTCAAGTGCCTGGACTATAGGTGCTCACCCTAACTTAAAAAAAAAACTAGACATGGCAGCTTGATGCCACATACATAGCCGTAGATATTTCGTTATCGGTTATCGGCAAATAACCGTTCGACTGAAAGAAACCTTGAATTGCAAAATAAACTACATTCATTCGTGCAATGATTCAAAATCACGATTGCTTGCTGTTCAATAGAATTTATGTATTTTTGAAATTCTCTTCGCTTATTGGTGGTTAGCGAATCCTGATTATAATTACTTATTGAACTGGCAGGAACGAAAGCTGCTATAGTATGTAGTCGTATCGTGTATAATTCACTGATGATTCATACTGCGCTAAGTGTTTGTGCACGTCTTATATATTTTTTCTTATAATTTAAATTAAATGCAAAATTATATGCGAATGCTGCAGGTATGGGTGCTTACTGATAACAACGCATGATGGTGGATTGGTTTCGGCCAATACAACCGTAAATAATGTCAGAAAACATTACGTGAAGTGTCAGATTTGCCACGACCACTTGATCTATAGGAACAAAATTTTAATAAATTACCATATTATATATTTCTTGGTGTTGTAATTTCTTTGTCATGCAGTATATTTAATAAAAAATAATCATGAAATTCACCTGCAACGATCGCCTGCTGGATCCACTGTTCGACCTCGACAACATCGGCGGCCTCCGTTTCGTAGCGCCCCGTCCGGCCAGCAGGTTATTTAGCAGAGAAGGACTCCTGGCACAGATGAAGGCATGGAACGAGGATACTGTAAACACACCCAGTTTGTTTAGGGTGTTTTTCGTTGCTCTGGATACGTGCGTTAGCAAAGACTGGAAATGAGAAAATACGAAAAAGTGAATAGGTAAAAAATCGAGAGTGGAAACGATTATTGACGGACTAAAAGTTGTGAAATATGCGCTCCGCGAATGTAAAGACTCGAATACGCGTACACGTGTACGGTGAAAAGCTTTTGAAGTTCGTTTAAATGTTGATACTAAAGGGGAGAGAACGTAAATGTTACCTACAATCTTTTTTTTTTTGCAAATATTTATTTATTCTAAGGAACAAGATGAAAAAGTTGAATCAAAATAACACGAGAGAAATTAGGAACGAATTTTCTACAAACCTTTGTAATGCGTGCTTTTTTCCCGACCGTGGGTATTTATAGGGAATGGAATTTTTAAGCAGGATTTTGGTTTTAAATATTTACTTGGTTAAAAAAACAAGACGAAAATGCGGCAGTAGGTGCGATGTTTTTTTACAAGCCTTAGATGATCCGGTTTTTGTTTTGTTTTAAATCTAATATATTTGTGCTGATACAAGAAGAGAATTTCAGATAAAACATATTTTATATTTTTCGTTTACATGTTGTTGAGCGAACAAAAGTAGTAATATTACTTGTAGCTAATTGATAACGAAATGTTCTGGGACAATTACAAACATTTCTGTTAGAAAATTATAACCTTATTATTAGAGTTGGGCAAATTTTCCGGCGCGACAGGTACGTATTCAGAACGTGCGCTCCAACTCATGTACTCCAATAAACCGATGAAGCGTAGAGTTACGAGTCAGTAACAACAGTGCTAGTGTTTCTCATAAAATGTAAAACTTTTCATTTTATCTAAATATGTAGTGATATAAAATGCGAATGCATCGCAAGGTGGCCCGTTTGTTCACCTGCTTTCTCCGATTTTGTCCCCAAGAAAAATTTGCACAACTCTAATTATATGACTTATGTTTTATAAATACATACTAAATTACAATAATACGATTGATCTGTTTTATTTATATTACATTATTTGAGACCCGCGTCGCAATACGTATCTGCTCCGCCGGACAGTTGCCCAACTAAACTTATTATACATGATTAGCTACACATTTATTTTAAAATCAGAATAGGTATTTTAGATGTTTACTACTTGAATGAATAAATATGGCAAATGCAAACAAATTCATTCTTAATTATTAATATCTATAAACAGTACATAAGAGCCTGAAGATGGCCAGTTTCAGTCGAAACATGTAGTTGTTTATACATTTTAATAATGAAAAATGGGATAAACACTATTTGCTTGCATCAGAATAGGTATTTATGCAACTTAAACTTATTTTTTTTTTAATTTTAAACCTCTTTCCCTATGCCAATCGCGCTTTGAGATCTTCGCCTACCCCCTAACTTATGAGACACTGACCCCTCTCATGCAATTATACTCTCTATTGCATGTAAATGTTTAAGTTGTTACAAGTACAATTTGTTAGGCAATAACTTATGTATTGTACAGAGGAGATGGGTACAGCTCACGAATACAACGTTTCCCTATAGCTCCATCGGCGCTTTGGTAAGCCAATGAGAGCTCCCAGTTTAGGTGGAATAATTGGCTTCGTAAAATTGGAGAATTCTTAGCGAACATAGAATCACATAGATTTAGGTTTCATGGAGCAATGATGTCTTGATTTTGAAATATTTAATTTTTGTAAGTTACAATCTCAGGTCTAATTCCTCTCGGGACTCCAACTATTACTAATAAAAAGATGATTTCGTATCCGTTGTAGGTGCGTGTCAGATTCAAACGTAATACGTTGATTGTATTTCTGAAGTTTTCTTCTTCTGGGGTATTTCCTCCAGCTGTATGCCCAGCTGGAGGAAACACATCTCCACAACGCTTCTTTTCGTAGAGAATGATAATTATGTCTGATCTATTGAAGTAATCTTGGTAATTGTTGCAAATGCATATATAATGTCTATGTTTGTATTGGTTCATGGTTTATCTTATGTTTATGATTCAAGTGGAAGTAGATTATTTTAAGCACATTATTGTGCCTGTCAATGTACAATGTTCTGATGCATTTCGGGCACGTGACTAAAAGGAGCATTGTTGTCTCAGGTGACGTCTTGCACGATCTACAGGTGTCGAAGATCGGCGACTTCAAAACCTTCTTGTGATATGCCAAGGAAGCAAAGACACCAGCTTGAGATGAGTAATATAACTTTCAGTCTACGAGAAAAGGTTCTCCGACGCTAACAACAAATACGAGTTTAGAATGCAAATGCATATTCCGCATACATTGTGCTCTTAAACTTAATAATAATAATTTGATAAGTAGCAAAGAAATGCATATCTTTGAAAAAAAATATTTCACGTAAAGAAACTTTATTTGAATTAGATATAGTAACTTAAGATTAATGTTATTGCTTTCCTTGAAGCGATCAAACTATTTCTTTAAAGTAATATCTTTTATTCAAATAAATTAGAATAGCAAAGTTTTCTGAGCTATAGTAGCAAATACGTTACACATATTCTACAAGTACAGAAATTGCCGTGAAGATGGCGCTTCTCCTATTTCATTACACTAACTTTCTATACTCGATATAAGTTCGCTACACGGTAGATATAGCTATCAAATATTTATCTACTGCTTGGCAAATAAATGGCAAGTAATAGATAAATATTGAATATAGATACTCTTATCAAAACAGTTAGTAACAGTAGAGTCATTCGATCAAATATACTTTACAATTCCAGAAAAAAGAAATTTCACTTTACGACTGACATCGATTATTTTCAAGTCAAAGCTATATTTTCTCATAAGGAAGAAATTTCCTACATAAATCACTATTTGTTTCAAATTATTTCTTTCTTAGGACCTAATAAATATTCTTTTGCTATTATTTAATAGAATAGATATGCATTAATGACAAAATTTTCTTAGTGTAGGTAATAATATATTCTCTTTATAAAAATGCACAGAAATCTAGACAACTTAAAAATAGGAAATAGCCATTTACAGAAAAGAAACCAACGCCAGTAGATTCATAATGCCAACTTAAATCATTTTACTAAACATAATACCTCTAAATTACGTAAAAATTCCGGGAATCTTTTCCCTGAGCAAAACCGGGTTATTACTGACCTTAGTACTCAACCAAGAATGTTTATTAATTAAACTGTTAATCAAATCTAATAGAAAAAAGTTGTTTGTACTTTAATTTTGCAGAAGAATCATTTTCGAGGTTTATCTAAATAAATCTGATTTTAAATATTTAATCGATAGATCTTTTATGTAGAATGATAATCTCACATGAGGTAATTTTTATTCTCATTCCTTATCTTAAAATTAACGATTAATGTATTTTTTTTTTAATTTTTAACGCATAAAAGATTACTTAGAGATCTTTTTTCGTTCTGCCCCTTGCTATTATGATTCCTTCTAAAACAAATATTACTCTAATCCGGTGTATATCAAACATACATTATCTCTATTTGAGTAAATTTTATTCGTCTTTTGTAACAAAGAACAAATCGCTGGAGTGTTGATTTTTATTTACTACAGTCATGACTGCATTACGCAATCACTAAAATTGTATGCTATTAATTATAGCGTTGTGCAATTATTGATACTGCATCAATCAATAAATTACAATAATAATTTATTATATATCATGGTTCAGATAGAACTTTGATATTGTTGAACTAATAATAAACATGATTACAATTGAAAACTTTAAATACACAACATTGCAGTAATATTCATGACTTATATCAGCGAATTGACTAATATTGTATTCTCTATGTGAACTGGATCGTAGTAAAAACACCGTTAGTTGTTCCTTATTTTAAACTAAACTAAACAAAGTACTGTTGTTTCGCTCTGAAACTAGTATCAAACTACGTTGAATTACGATACGACATTTTGGGTATATTTTCTAATAGTCACTCTCGTTTTTTTTTTTGTTGTTGTTACCTTGGTAACAAATTTTAATTCAAATTTACTTTGTTAAAATTATGTAATGTAAAATGCTAGAATAAAGTTAACACGAATCTAATATATAAAACCCTAACAATTGTTTTAATGTCTAAGGGCGCACTTTTGCTGGTAAGGTAAAGTCAGGTAAGTGTGTAGTAAAAATTGCATAGTGCGAAGAAAATGTAACACTGTTCACATAGTAAGACATTTTGATAAATTTTACACATAGAAGTACGTAATATATGCCCAGTTGTAAGCCTTCAATAGATACGCCTTTTATAATTACAACGGTTTACCAGAAAAAAAAGAAATTTTAAGCACTGTCAATACTACACACTTACCCAGCAAAATGGAGCAAGTGTGGAATCGTTCCGCATTTTATATATTAATAGCAATATCCTTTAGTTCGGCCAAGTGTGTAATACTAAACTGATGCCTGTTTAATAAGGTATGATATATTCACAAGATATTCAAGTTATTACATGTTAGGAGATGCGAACTTTTATTTGTAAAACTAGTATGAAGTTTAGTATATTAGTATTATAACAAGAGGACGCCCGTATTTCAATTTTAAAAATAAATATAGCGAAACTACACACTTGTCCCGGTTATACACTTACCTGAGTTTACCTTATATTATTCTTAATGCACCATGAGCTTTTTAGAGGCACACAGAAATATGTAGCCCGTAGGTCTGTGTTAATGTAAACCGTCCGATCAGAAAGATATGCAAGTTCATGGTTGACGTATACATTGCATAAAACAGGGGATCCAAAGTGGACCCCTGCGGCACTCCACCTCAACAGCCAAAAATGACATCTTACCGGACAGGCGTACTGCTTGAAATCTACTATGTAAGTAGTATAAAAAATTATAATAGAATTTTTGTCAAATCCTATATAATGTAACATGAAAGAAACAAAAATAAAGATAATAAAGAAAAAGCAGACTACTTAAAGTTTTTATAAATGTAGTTCTCTAATGATCACGTTCTGATTTAAAATACTTTCAAGTGAAAATGACTGATTGCTAAAATAAATTGAAAAAGTTCGATATAAAATTAACATACAAACTGCCAAAAATTTTCACCATATAATCAGTTTTGACTGCCACATTTACATATTATTAGTCCCTTTGATTTTAGAATATGCATAATTTTAGAATATGCATACATGGTTTTATGATTACACCGTCATACAAATATCTCCATAAATGGTTCTCTTTGATAATGTGCCCCCATTGTTGTTGCACTTTGATGTACGCATAAAACGTTTGTCAGTTCTATTTAAAAGTGATTGGTGCCTATATTTTACTATACGCTCATTCTCAGTAAATCGTTTAATGTCTTGCTCGAATTGAAGTCGTTATTATGAGTTTTTATATACTGCTGTGGCCTGGCACCCCGGTTTTTGTAAATTCAGTGATATTTTATTTATAGAGATTAATCTTTATCAATGTGTCGGGCAAATTCTCTCAGAAATTAATTGAATTGATTTGATTGTTTAATTTGTTTATTTAAATGTTCAGTTGGTTTAAATTAATTTCACTCTGTAATATATTTTTATTTGATCCTGTAGTTTATGTCCTTCCTAGAAGAATTCTTCTTCTATGATCTTTGCATTTATGCGCTGCTTTGGCACGCATCTGTTTGTTATATGTATGCGATGTTTGGGCCCCTGAAGGGCAGTTACTTGAACGATAGCGTGTAAGTAGATTGTTATTTTAGTTTCTTTGCTACATTTTTGGTAATTTCGTTTAATTTTAAAACTTTGTTTAATTTGTATATTTTATCATCCTTCAAGGAACTCGTTAAATAATAATTGGCATTATATTATTGTGTGCACAATTTAGATGTAAGATTTTTTTTTATATTTGTTCTAGAAGGTATTTTAAGTTTATAGTGTTATTTTTTTTTTGTTTTCTAGTTTGCTGATTAGCTTTGAGTAATTAATCACCTCGGTTTAGGTGAAAAGAAGCATTGAGCTTGTAATTAAATTTCAATTTTATAAATATACTTGTTTTGTCCACGTTTAAATTAATTTAGTTTATTTTAAATTTTGAGACCACGTGGATTTTTGTGAAAAAAGGATTTTCTTCTAGAACAAATTTGTCCTTTGTTTGTTGAAGGATTTGCATTGTCCTTTAGTAAATTAGATTCAAGCAGTTTTTGTTTTCGGCCAGAATCTTAAATTCATGGTTTTGTTTCTGCATAATTGTAATTAAATGTTTTTTTTTTATATATTATAATAAAAATTAATGATTGTTAACGTCATTCGAAACTTCTGTTCTTTTATTTTTGATTCAACCTTTTCAATTGCTGGAGTAATTTTAGAAAGTCAAATTTTCAAACGCCCACATTTTACTTTTCATGATTAGTTTAATTGTGAGAGTAACCCTGAGATAAGTAGTTCTTTTGCGCCTTTTATTTTTATCCGCTGAGCTAGTAAATTTTAATTTTCATTTTTTTTTTACTTTTCATTTTGCATTTATGCTGGTACCATCAATACACAGCAATAAGTTTGATTCTGGAAACGAATATTGTGCAATATCGCAATAAAGATTTTTATATTGCAGCATTTATCTCTCGCCGGAAGATAAAATATGTAACTGAAGATTTCGTTTTGTGTTTCAAACATATATTTTTGCATAAATCGGAATATAATTTCACCGGGTTTTTCCAGTCGGCACACATTTCGTTGAAAGTCAATTTTCCGTAGCATATTTTAATTTCAATAATGGCGAAGGCGCCTGGGTGTATTTTATTTTGCATAATTTTACGGCGCCGCGGCCCTCCCCAATCCGCGTCTTTTGTTTTGAAACAACGAGGAACTGACAAGCGAACCGGATGCAAATAAGAAAACACTTATCGTGCAAAAAATAATCCTCCCTTAGGTGATGAATATGCATAGGAGTTACGTTTTTAATGCGCCGTGTGTACTTCCGAAATGACGTAAACACTGCCGTGAGACTCGGAATGACTTAGGCGAGACAAAAAATTCAAATTTTGATTTTCTAAATGCTTCTGCATCGTACCGAACCTACTGCTGTGACCTGGCACAGTGTAAATACAAACTGTAAATTCAGTGTTTTTTTTTTATTTTTTTTGAGTTTTGTCTTTGTCAATGTGCCGGGAAAATTCTCTCAGAAATTAATATTTTATTTTTAAGTAAGATTTTGCTAATTGAATTGATTTGATTTGATTGTTTAATTTGTTTATTTAAATGTTCAGTTGGTTTAAATTATTTTCACTCTGTAATATATTTTTATTTGATCATGTACTTAAATAAAATTCAGACAGATATAACCTCCAATCCTCGAGATCTGTTTAAATTTATACATTTGAAAAAAGGATATACTAGAATTCCTGGTGACATGTTTTTGGGCGATGAGTGCATTAACCATCCGCAATTGATTGTTAATGCTTTTGCTGAGTCATTTCAAAATACTCAAACACAATCCTCTCCCCTTGTTGAAGTTGATGCATATAGTGAGAATACGTCGTTTTCCCTTCCAAATGTGACGGAGGAGGAGGTGATTAGAATTTTAGCAAAACTTCAAGATAAGTATACCTCTGGTGATGATATGCTTCCTAGCTTCTTCCTTCGTGATATTAGATTTGTTATTTCTCATCCCTTATGTATTATCATTAATCTCTCCATCAGCACTTCCACTTTTCCCAACGTTTGGAAGAGGGCTAAAGTCCTGCCTATCCATAAAAAAGGTGACCTATCAGTTATTAAAAATTACAGCCCATATCTCTTCTATCTAATTTTGCCAAAGTGTTTGAGAACATCATCTACTCGTGTAGTTTTTAATTATATAAACCCTTTTATGTGCGTATCAACATGGATTTATACCAGGTAGATCAACGGTTACTATTTAGCAATTATTCTCAGTATATAAGTCAACATTTGGATAATGGAGAACAGGTAGATGTAGTATATACAGACTTTCTAGCGCTTTTGACACATATAGATCATGGCATTCTTCTGACAAAGCTGAGTGCATTTGGATTAAGTCCATCTTTTATTAGATTACTAAATCTATCTCTCCGATAGACCTAATTTATGTCTTTTATAATGGGTTTTTCGTCAAATTTGTTTCTATCAACCTCAGGTGTTTCCACAGGGGTCAATTTAGGTCCTTTATTATTCATAATATATATTGATGATCTCCTAAAGACACTCTCCTGTCCTGTACTAGCATACGCTGATGACTTAAAGATTTATTCAACCGTTACTAGTCCTTTTGACTCAGCCCAACTTCAACTTAATATTGACACAATTGTTCAATGGTGCTTGAACAATAATTTGAATTTAAATGTTAGCAAATGTCATGTTGTAAACTACTGTAGAAAAACTAAGCCTTTTGTAACCACCTATTATATACAAAATCAACCATATCCAATCTGAAACCATCAAAGATCTTGTGTTCCTTTTTGATAGTCGTCTCACTTTCAACCCGCATATTAATCACCTTATATCCACAACTTCCAAGAAACTAGGTTTTATTATGCGTGTATCCAAATATTTCACTAATGTTGATACCTTAAAATCTCTGTATTACTAAAGGCGTAATTATTGGTTCCCTTGAATATTCTTCTGTAGTGTGGTCGCCTTATTACATTTGTCATCAATTATCCTTGGAGCGCTTACAACGTCGTTTTTTGAAATTTCTATTATTTAGGATAGACTCTCTTTATCCGCCCGAGGAGTTGAATTACCATATTTGTTAGACCGTCATAATGTTCAATCTCAATTACTCGCAGAGAGCTTCACAGTAGCAGAATTTATGTGGAAGTTAATTATGGTGTGATCGACTGCCCTCAATTCTTGGTGGTGTAAATTTCATGTGCCTCGCTGCTCAGCTCGTTTTACAACTACGTTCTCCGTTCTGTTCCGAAAACCAATTTACTTCGGCAATCACCACTCTACACGATGTGTAAAAACGCGGATAATTGTTATTTTGACATTTTTTTCCAGCCCATTTAATTACTTTTTTATGTGTTTACTTTATAATTAGTTGTAATGAATTTTGTTTTTACTTTATTTTGTATACCTATTATTCAATTTATTTTATTTTTGTATACTAACAATTTATGTTTATATATATATATATATACATGCATGCTTAAATATTTATAATTTTGTCCTGTAATTGGTCTGTACTGTTGGACAATAAAAAACCTATTATTATATTATTATTAATTATAATTATTTGTATTATTAATTATTATGTAGTTTGTCCTTCCTAGAGAATTCTTCTTCTATGATCTTTGCATTTATGCGCTGGTTGACACGCATCTGTTTGTTATACGTATGCGATGTTTGGGCCCTGGAGCTCAGTTCTGAAAGATTGCGTGTAAGTACATTTAAATTTATTTTCATTGCTGCCATTTTGGTATTTCATTTTGATTTTAAATTTGTTTTCGTTTATTTTGATATTATTTTCATCAATCAGGGAACTCACTTATTAATAATTGGCATTATATTATTGTGTACACAAATTAGGTATAAGATCCGTTATTATATTTGTTCTAGAAAGTATTTTAAGTTTAAAGAGTTAATTTTTGTTCGTTTTAAGTTTTGCTGTTTGTTTTTTATAATTAATCACCACGGTTTGGGTGCTTGGAAGTGCATGTGCTTGTATGTAAATTTCAATTTTAAAATTACTTGTTCTGTCCACGTTTAAAGTAATTTAGTAATTAACAGGAAATACCAATAAACTTCGGTCTCACAAATTCTTTAATCTTGAAAACACAATGTACATTTCGTTAGCTAGCTAACATCTTCAGGTGTACAAGTGTATTGTCAAATACTAAATGCGTAAATATAGTAAGTATATCCTAGGCTACAAAAATTAATCAACAGGACATACTAATTCAATAAATTCTAAATATTTGTAATTGAGGGGTGTTAAATCAGTATTGAGCAAGCTATTAATATGTTTTTTCATATAAATAGCTTCCCACATATTAAGATTCTTACATTTAAAGACTTAGTTAATTCTAAATCATCAACTGAAAAAGTATGTCCTGTATTAATAAAATGATACGCCAAAAGCGGATTTATCGGCATTGTGATTCTTTAATATGATATAAATGCTCTTTAAATCTAATCTCCGCATTCCTCTTTGTTTGGCCTATATATACGTTATTACAAACACCGCATTTGATCTTATAAATCCCAGAACATTTTTTAAAATCAATAATTTCAATATAAATTTTAATTTATTTCTTAAAGTATTAGAATTTTGAAAACCGGACTAAGATTGTATTTTTTACACAAGTTTAATATCTGGTTAACCCATATTTATTAAAGTTAAATCTGCAAAACTTTTTCTCCACTATTTTCACTGGAATAAGTGTAGTTATATTTCTTAATAACCTCTTATTTTCTAACTTATTTTTAATTTATCTATAACACTTTTCTTGTAACCATTAATTTCTGCTATATGATATATATATATTTAATTCTTTTTTAAAATTATCTTCCGAAGCGGTATGTTCAATAATCTAGTTATTAGAAAAAGAATGTTTGTATTTTTGTTTATAGCTTGTATAAGAAAGTTGTGTATATAATTGTTGTGTGTGTGGCTTTCTATGTATATCAAAGTGGAATGTATTATCTTTAATCATAAGTAATAAATCAAGAAATGGTAAACTGTGTTGATCCTCAATTTCAAACGTAAATTTATTGACGGATACTGATTATAATGAAATTAAGGAAAAAATCTATATCAAAATCAAATGGTATTACAGGCAAGAATTCGATTCTATCTATCCACAATTAGGAAGAACAAAAATTACAAATTTTCGAATTTATTATAGTAGTATCCTGTTGATTAATTTTTGTAGCCTAGGATATAACTTACTAATTTACGCATTTAGTATTGACAATACACTTGTAACACCTGAAGATGTTAGCTTAGCTAACGAAATGTACATGTGTTTTTCAAGATTAAAGAATTTGTGAGACCGAAGTTTATTGGTATTTCCTGTTAATTATCAGTATATCTCACAGTGCTCGATTTATCCTCTATTTAATTAATTTAGGTTGTTTTAAATTTTGTAACCACGTGGATTTTTTGTGAAATAGGATTTTCTTCTAGAACAAATTTACCTCTTTGCTTTGTTAAAGGATTTGAATTGTCCTTTAGTAAATTGTAGATTCATGCCAGTACTCTCAGTCCAAGGTTTGATTTTTCCTGTGTTAATTGTAATTAAATGTTTTTTTTTTTTTTTTATAAAAATAAATTTAATGATTGTTAACGTCATTCAAAATTTCTGTTCTTTTATTTTTGTATCAACCATTTCAATTGTTAGAATAATTAAAGAAAGTCAAAATTTTCAAACGCCCACATTTTACTTTTCATGATAAGTTTTATTGTGAGGGTAACCCTGAAGTTAAGTATTCTTTTGCGCCCTTTATTCTTATCCACTGAGCTAGTAAATTTAAATTTTCATTTTTTTTTTACTTTCATTTTTGCGATTTATGCTGGTACCATCATAACAGCAGCAGTTAAGTCGTTAAGTTTGTTTGGTGCTTAATAATCCTGAGGACGTTTAGTTTTGACTAAATTAAACTGTCGACACCAGAAAATGATAACTATAATCGGAAAGTTTGTGATAAATCTCGAGTCCTAATCCAGAATAATTCCCTATGCTGCACATCGGGGAAGTAAGACACGGAACTAATCCTTTAGTTTAGAGTTGGGTAGAGATTTGCACTAGAAATTAATTCGGTAATAAATTTCGTCGGTTTACTCAGGTAAAACCTAATAAATTATCGTCCTATTTGGTAAGCTTTAGTTAAGCAAGATTAACTGTTTTACTTGGTTAGTTTATTTTCACTTAAAGTGCATAAGTAGATTTGAATATAATTCGGTAAATGTATGTTCTATCCTTTGTCTGCATGAAATTTGCGATCAGCCAACGTTTTAGAAAAAAAAAAGTATCTAGTTCTTGTGTTTAGTTTAATAAATCAGTAGTTAAAGTTGAGACACCACTGTTGAAAGCAGGTACTTCAGTTAGTGTATAGTTAGTTGTTACTGGCGCACATGTAACATAATTTTAAGGTATGTTATCTTTCTAAAACTTCATATGACTTTGGAGTTGTGGATACGAACAAGACATTTTTAACTGCCCTGATACAGAGAAACTGGCTTCGACTTTAGAGTGAATAATTTAATTAATATCATGGTCAAGAATTTGCAGGCAATCTACAGCATGATAACTCAGATCATGAAAATGAAGGGAGCTGATCAAGCGCGTCGGCAAGCTTTATGTGTTGACTTGAAGAGAGTCTATCATGTACACACAAAATAAGGTCAAATAGAAAATTAAAAAAGTTAACTTTTTTGGGTGATAATGATGATGGTGATGACTTGTCAAGAAACAAGAAAATAATGTATCTCATCCACGGCTCATTAAACCCAGTAGAATAATGTTACTGTATATATGTTAAAAAACAAAGAAATAATTAATTGTTAACAGTTAGAGCTGCGAACGCATATTTCATCTATTTCGGGCTGACGCGGCGTGCATTATTCGGGTATATTAGAAATAGATTTACGTTGAGAGAGCTTAATTTTCGTAGAGAGGCGAATAAAATAGGCTTAAGGGTTTAATTACAGTAATGGGAATTAAATTAGAATCGGATGGTTTAGAAGAGGATTAAAAATATGGGCCGATTATTTATTACAAAATTATAGCACTTTTGGAAAGGGTGTAGAAATTTTACGGGTGGGTCGAAAGTGTGAGGATGTGCAGAGCGGCTTTTGTTGTTTGTAATTCGATGGTATTGAATATACAGGGTGTGCGCAAAGTTATCGGCGCATTATTGCTATATTGTTAATATTGCAGCTACGATGTTGTGTAAATTATTAAAATGTAAGAATTTTTAAGCTAATTAGAATCGTTAATCAAAAAAAAAAAAAAAAAACAATTGAACTCGCATTTGCACGATATATTAGATAACTTTGTTTTCTTTAAAGGTCATGCTGTATATTTTGTCACGGTTAATAGAAAATCAGTTTTTGCATTACAATATATTTTATTAATAGTATAACCTAAAATGAAAAACAAAAGAGTACGACTCATATAATGATGGATTCGATATAAAGCAAAATTTTTACTTGCACTTAAGATGTTTGTTTTAAAAAGCCAAAAAAAAATCCGTTTAGTGTAACTAAACAACGAGTCATTCACAAAGCAAATTGCGACCTCGCCGCTGAAGATGTTCACCGCAGTTGTGAACGAAACGTACGGAAGTAATACCATAAGACCACGGCTCAACAGCCCAGAAAAGCTTTTTAACAGGTAGATTCGGCCCTGAACGCCTACGCAACACTTTAATCTTATCTATATCTCGAAAACTCGATTTGCATTTTTTTTCTGAACATCTGACATGATTGTAATCAGCGCAAAAAAACCCTACATCTTGATAATAACCAACCATCGTAGCTGCAATATTAGCAAAGTTAAGTAATAGTGTGTCGTATATCTTGAACAGCCTGTGTAATCAAAAATTTAAATTAGGGGTCATAAGCAATAATTTCAGGCGAAATTAATTACAATAATTCATGCAGTAGACGTTAAGATCAGGCGTGAGTGGAAATATATACGTGTCGTGCGAATTAGGCGTTAGGGAATTTAAAAAATCCGACAGATTGGTATTAATTTTGAATATTAATTTGTTACGTAGCGAGAGTAAAACTTTCCTTACATGTTTTTTTTTTTAGACTAGAGCTTACGTGAGTACAATCGGTAATGAGAGGCGGATCGATTAGCGAACCAGGCGGTGTCTAGGGGGATTAAGAGCTATAATTAGTAATGGGTTAACCTCGGTTAGCATAGTTAAAAGAGAGTTTACGGATAAACTCGACATGATTGGCAGAGTAAGGTGGGATCCACTTTAAATTGGGAGGCGAACTAGGAAATTTATCGTAACATTACACGTTTCAGGGAACGAGATTACTTTGTTGTACCAGGCATTGGATTCAAAACGGCTCACGATAATTTGAATATTATTTATGTATAATTGGGAGGGTTAATGATTCGCATTGTAAATGTGGTGCGGGTAGACACGTGTTTTATTTGAATACCGCTCACTTGATGAAATTGACCGCAACGCCAAAACAGATATTAAGGTATCGGATTTAAAAAACGTGGAGGGTGCCCCTTCCAAAACTCAGGAGTATATTAGTTAGTAATTTGCTAGCTATCAGTAACAAGGCCTGAGATGCTTTCCAGTCCTGCTCTCAGAGTATTTCCATGGTTTTCCTTATTCCTGCGAATGCTAGAAGGAACTGAAGCTCTTGCATGGGTGCAAACATAATAACAAATGAATCTGATTGATTTATTATATTTTGTTAAAGTTAATAATAAAAGGAAATTATTATTAGTTAAGAACTTTCAGTGTTATTGAAGCGATGAGTAATTAGATAATAGAGTCGTGTAGACTTTCAGGTAGCGACGCGGCGTTCAGGATTAATTGTAATTATTTGCTTTCTTGTATAAAAGTGAAATAAATGTTTTATTTCAATATATAATAAGGTAATTTAATAGAAGGCAGGTGATCTAATCCTAAGCAAGGATGTATTTTTAGATTCCTTCTAAGGTGATTGCAATCGTACCATTCATGCAAGCTTTCAATTTTTGTTTGCTATGTGGTAAAAACAGAATATACTTTACAGTTATTGCTGTCATCGGTGATATTTCAATCTCTGGTAACACGCTATGACCAATAATATTTACAAAATAATTGCATCACGAAAGGCTCTGCTCGATAAGCTATTAAAGAGTGCCCTAAAGAAGGGTGGGAAAAATTCATATTTTTTTTCTCAGGAATTAATATAAGCTATCACGTTCAAAAAAATTAAGCAAGTAAACACTGATTATGGGGCATTCTAATAAAAAATCAAGACATAATTCACTCCAATCAGTTCAAAAGTTATTTATAAGTTCCCCTTTAGGGTGGTTTTTTTAGAGTTGGTTCAAAGGTGCCAACTGGCTTTTTGGTATAATTAGACGCTGCATGCATTTAGGTTTAATTATATTTTTGTTCGATTTTTTCTGTGTGGTAAACATGTAATAAAAATCAAAATCTCTTTGAATGATCTTACAATGTAAGAACAATTTGTTATTGTTATTTTAGGGTTTAAACAATTGTTCATGCATCAATTTTAGATTATCTGTATTATGATTTCAGCCGTAGTAGTTATAAAAAGCATCGAAATATAAAAAAGAAAATTATACAACAACAAAATAATATTATTTCGTACACGCAGTTGAAGTTATTGTTTTTTCCTTTTTGAAAGCGGCGTTTTTTTTTGAGTTGAGTTTAATGGGTCATCTGATTTTTTTGTTATAGTAATGTATGTATTTGGGTTCAATAATATTTTTTGAAGTTCTTTCTGTTGTGGTCAGAACATGCAAATAAAAACAGAAAAAGTCAATGGAGCGATTTCAGGATTATTTATATGTTTTACACTTCAGCCTAGTAGTTATGAAAGCACTGAGCTATAAAAATAATTCTGTAAGAATAAATAATAATAAGTAGTATATTATATATATATATTAATCTGTTGTTACATTATATTATAACATATATGTATTCATAGTCAAATAAATAAATTTAGCTCGTACACGAAGGTCAAAGTTCCCTTTGGGGTGGTTTGAATTTAAGGTTCAACTTGACTTTTTCGTATATGTAATGCCTGCATTTTGGATTTACTATATACTTTTTCCTAATAAATTCTTTACAAGTGATGTTATTATGAACTGAGAAGTATGCTCTTGATTTACAACCTTCACTGATTCTCCGGGGAAGAATGAATATCTCGAAATAAGTATTTCTATCACTATCATCGTTTATTTATTTGTTTAAGTTTTTTTCTTCCAGATATTTTTATTAGCAACCACCGCCGATTAATACCACTTATTGTGAGAACATATTTTAACTTACTTTCTACAGCACTGCTGTTTATTCTACATAAAGAAATTACATTAAACAACAGTCTCCAAACTCTCACAATTAAATAATTGTCATATTAAACAAATTATGCACGTCTCAAAACATTGATTAAGAAGAAAATGTATAATAATGTATATATCTATTTGCAGTTAGAACAAAAGTAAAATACGAATAGCGGTTCTGTTCAACATAAGAAAATCATAACAACTATAAATACATAGCTGTTGCAATAACAAATGTGGATAGAATTATGTTGTTATTAGAACAATAAATATCTAACAGAGTTTGATTTGATTTATGTTAATATGTATACATTATAAACATAATATTGTACTAAAACGCATAGATTTATAGGTAACAAAAAATCAAGTCGAAATTGTTAAATACAAGTTGAAAAAAACATCCCCCAAAAAGACAAAATAACTTCGAACAGCGGTGTGCGGAATTAAATATTATTTTATTGTTACATATTCTTTTTATCATGTCGTTCTTTTATAGATACTAGGGCTGAAAATGTAATACATATAAATAATCCTGAATCCGATCGATGAATAATTTGAATTTTATCTTATTAAAATAATCAATAACCAATGCTGCTGCTAAGATCAAAGAGGTTTTTTTTTATTTGTATTAACTTCATTGAAAGAATTTGAGAGAAATATAATAAACCAAAATATAATAACACTCACGTACATATAATAAAAATGTCAAATTGGCACTTAAACGCAACTCAAAAAAATTACCCCTAAAAGGGAAATAACACAAACTTGAACGGCGTGTATACGGAATTAAATATTATTTATTGTTACATATTGACTTAGTATATTTCGGTGCTTATAAACTAATAGGGCTGAAACAGTTATAACAAATAATCCTGAAGTAACGATAAATAATCTATTTTAACGCCAAAAAAATAACCAATAAAAATGGCTCCACTAAATCATCCAAAGAGATTGGATTTTTTATTTAAACATGTACTACCACACAGAAAAAACTGAAAAAAAATATATAATAACCAAATGCATAGGGACTAATATAGAACAAAAAGCCAAAGTTGGCACCTTGAACCAAACTCAAAAAACCACCCCTAAAAAAAGGGAAAAAAAATAAAAAATTTGGAACTGAGTGGAGGAATTAGTTCTTGATTTTTATAGATATCCATAATCATGTTTACTTAGCATATTTTATTTATGAACGTGATAGCTTAAGAATTCCTGGAAAAAAATATTGATAATTTCCACCTTATGACTAAGATCATCGAAGGGGTGACATCGAGTGAGTAATTTAGGAATTTACAGTATATGTAAAGTAGTACTCAGTGGCTTTAATTTCAGCCAATAGCTTTNAATAGTGCTCCTCCACACACGAGGTTGTATGTTTGTAAGGAGTTTGGGCAAAGACAATGAGATTTGGTAATGTTGTACACTCTGTGGCAATTGGGGAAACAAGCAGTGCACAGGAGCACGGACACCGGTGTCATATTTGCGTGACTACTGCACATTTGGTTTTAATTTTATTTTGCGATTTAAAAATAAATATATCTTGTTTCTTGATTTCCTTCTAAATACCAACAATTTTTTTTTTTACTATAAACTAAACTGAGCGCAATTACCCACAATACTTGTGGGTAATTACGCTCATCGTTTTAACTTTAAACTTAAAAACTAAGTTACTAAGCTTTATAACCAACTTTCACGTATACAAATCATTTAAGCAATCGCTTTCAAACAAATACATATTATGATAATCTTTAAGAAACGGAAATATGTGCATTTTTTTCTTAGGTGAGCGCCATTACTACTCTCTCCCTTATACTGACCATTTCAATTTTTTAGTATTGTCATCTATATCTTTTTCACATCAAGTATTCGCTACAAGAAAAATAAATTATTATTATGTCACGCGCTCAATGCTCTGAAATGACAACTTTTTATTGTAGCCGTCATATGTAAAGTTGTATATAAACACTATAAACCACGACCTTGCTTGATGGCTTTGGCAGTTTGCTTTAATAAGGTCTGTCGAAATCCATGAGATACACGGTGTTCACCATTGCGCCACTTACGGATCTTTTTTGGAAAAAAAATGTTTACCCTTGGGCTTGGCAAGATTGTGACAGCAAAATTCAATTTAAATTTTGAACAAATGTCATATTGACAAGTGCTGAAGTTCATATTTTTCCAAAATTATATTAATTTAATTCACTTGCTTCATCAAGAAAAAATTCTAATTCTAAAATTGTGTTTCACTTTTTTTTATTATTTAGGTTAGATAGTTATTTGTTTACATAGTTTTGTACTTATTTAGTAATTGACATAAAACTAGCCTGCCATCAGTATACTTCTTGTTACTATCATTTTGACATAGTTAAGAAAGTAGTTATCATGTTCTCAAATGTCATGCAGAATCGCCACTTACCGGAATCTGTGGTGACATTCAATTTAATGTAAATTTGAATGATCCGACACAAGCGTATAAAGCAAACTGTCCAAGTCATCAAACAGGTCAACCTGTCGTTAGTGGCTGAGAGGTTAGAATTTCTGACATTTTTCGCGGCCTTTTTGCAAATACTGCATTTTCTTTTCCAATTATATATAGAGGTTTGTTGATCGAAGAGCCCGCTGGCAAATTAGTTACATCGCCATTCAGTGCTTTGCACAGGTGCTGTATAATCCTTAGTAGGTATCAAAATGGTCGAATGTCACCAATTCTGTGCTTCGTGGCGGAGAGTCGCTTGTCAGTCGGCTGGAGGTTAAAGGAATCTATTGAGGTTGTATTAAGATTTCAAGTCTCAGAGAACAAATAAAAATCAAACAGGAAGCTTCCGATGATAGAAACTACATTTCGCGGTCGTTAAGGTAACATCACTTATGCCCGTTTTTTTCAGTAGTCGTTTAAGTTCAAGTTCAACTGAACTTTGAACTTATAGTTGAACAATGAACTTGATTTTTTCAGTTTTTTCAGTATAACTTAATGAACTGGTTTTGAATACAAAAATCAGTTGCTATGAAGATATTTGGTAGTGATTAGTAATTTTGGTAATAGAGCTTTTAATTACTCAATAGACGTTTTTGATTGTAAACATTGGTTTTAACCAGGTATCATTCGTTATAACCAATAGTATTCGTTGTGTTTTCGTGACCGTCACAGTCCAATTGGTTGAACCAATTAACCGGAGTCGGGACTTTGGGTATTAAAACGTTTTTAGCAATATACATAACCTCTTCTTTACTGTTTACAGCTGTTTGCAACGGGTGTCAATCCTAACGTTTTCATCCGTTCGTAGAAAAAGCATTATAAATGTTGCTTAAATTTATAATTAATTATATAAATGTTGAAATTTAAGATACTGATAGTTATATATAGATAATTTAATCCACGCACATAGGGGTATTTCAACAGAATACCTGGCCAAAAGTCGAATTCCTGGAATCGGTTACTAATCGACAAAGCAATTATTATCAGGTACATAAGGAGAGTACAAAACAGATAGTACTAGTTTTGGTCATTTCGCATTACAGTGACCTCGCCGTAGTTCAAAGTGTATAGTCTTTTGTAGTGTGCCGCCTATTATTCTTAGCGTTATTTAAAGAGCAGTAGTTTCGTAAGTGTTTTTCTGCTTAAATATATAAAAAACTCTAAAGTGCTGAGATTGGATTCATCTATAGCAGGTATGTATACTATACGTGTAGCATTAAATATTAGCCAATGATTATTTTACGAAGAAAGTAGCTTGTTAAGGAACAGTTGTAAATCTCTTACTTTTTAACACAACCCTTACAAATGCTAGGTTTTGTTACACTTCCCGGCGCGTCCCGGTTACGTGCTATTTTTTATCTGATAGAGGAAAGATTCTTGTATGTAATGGTACAGGAGATACTTCCGACTTCATCCGAATACCACCGTATTAATTCTTTAGTTAAATTCAAACTCGCAAAAATCGGAAATACATAATTATTAATGACTTCCTTTTATTCATGTTAGGACCATCGGGAGTGAAACTCATGGACTCGGAGCCAGTTCTATGACATTATGAAATGTCAACAGCATAGTGATATTAACGGAAATTGACATCAGCCGAACAATTCCTCCTAAATTCACATAATTACTCCGTAGAAGAAGTTAAAGCTGAAGCATAAACTTTCCAAATTGAAGTCGGAATTAAAACGAAGATGGACTGAGTCGTCTACAAGGAGGATCTTTTCTTAAAAAGAAATACCAGCTGGGCTTCAAGGAACGATTGAAATCCCACTACCAGTTGTCCATTCGGGCCGACCAACAAAATCATTTAGTGACTCCAGTGAACAAGCAAGAGGACGAAAAACGGAAACTGCTCGTAAAGAAAGAGTTCGGAAGAATTAACTTTTGCCAGTCACATGAAGTTGCGAGAGGAAGGCAAGACAGATGCTGCAAATGTTATTAAGATATAAACAGTCACCTAAACGAGCAGGTTAATATCGAAAAGCATTTCTCATGTGCAGAAAGACACGGAACCGAACAATTAGCCCCAATAAACGCATTGTCTATGTTTCGTCGAAAGCTGGCCTTTCTCGTAAACAGTACGAAGTAATTAGAAGTTTTAACAAAAAGTTTTATCCGTGCTTACTCTATTATACAAAACGAGGAAAAGAAGTGCTACCCTAAACAAGAATCCTACCAAGTGACCGCATCTTGTGCTGAAGTAAATCTACAACACCTATTAGATCACACAGTTACACGTCTCTGAAGTATTTAGAAGAAGTTATTCGCACATTGAATCAAGACGATAGAAAAAAATTAATTCTGAATTTCTAAGTGGGGGTGCGACGCGGTCTCAGCAAGTACAATTTAAGCAGAAATATACAATGAAGGTGAATCTGATGCAAAATATTTCCAGTGCTCATTTGTCCGTTTGCAATTAGTTTGTGGTCCTGATAATAAAAAAGTTATTTGGCAAAATCCAGTGCCTTCTTCAGCGCGATATTGTCGACCGATACGAATACGGTTTGTAAAAGAAACTGCAGATGTTACAAATGAAGAGATCAGCTACATAGAGACCAATAGCAACATTGAAAGTAACTGAGGGTATTCAAGAAAATTACTCTTTTTCGGTAGAGCACAAGATGATATTGACAATGGTAGACGGTAAAGTATGTAATGCTGCTACTAGCACCAAATCAACTATGAAATGTTACATTTGTGGGCGACATCAAAAGATTTTAATAATTTACAATTAAATAAATGAATAATCCTCATTCTTTGACGTTTGGGTTATCGATATTACACGCTAGAATTCGATTATTTGAGAGTTTACTGCACCTAGCGTATAAATTGCCAGTAAAGAAATGGCAACTTAGAACTGAATCGGACAAACAAATTGTAAAGGAGAGGAAACTAGCAAACAAGGAGATATTAAAAGAAAAATCGTTTTTGATAGTAGATATGCCAAAAGCTGGCTTTGGAACAGCAACGATGGAAATAGTAGCAGAAGATTTTTTATGGATCCCGATTTGTCCAGCTCAGATTACAGGTCTTGATCCCCGCCTTGTATATCGTCTGAAAGTCATTTTAGAAGCAATATCTAGTGGCTACAATTTAAACAATACACAATTGGATTCGTATTGCTCGGAAACTGCGAAATTGTATGTAGAATTGTATCCATGGCATCCTATGACACCCACTCTACATAAATTTCTTATTCATGGTCCTATTGTTATTGAAAAGGCATTATTACCAATAGGAATGTTGTCCGAAGAGGCGGCTGAGGCGAGGAACAAGCACTTTCGCTCATATCGCATGAATTATGCTAGAAAATTTTCTAGAGAGTCTTGCAATCTGGATGTTATAAACAGACTACTGCTGACATCCGATCCATTGATAACTGGGCTGAGACCGATTCCAGAAAAAAATCGAAACCGTTCTAAGAGAAACTTTGGATATGTTCCTTGCTGCAGATCTCGAAAGAGATCCCAGCCAAGATAGTCCTTCTGACGATGCGATAAGGTCTGATGATTCTGGAGATGAAAGCGAGATTCGTTTGATGAAGAAACACTAACACCCGCAATGCCGATATAAAATAACAATTCTTTGTGTACATATTATAAATACATATATACTATTACAATAATTGTATACAATTCTACTACTTCTAATCTTAATATACGTATTCTCTATTTGTCTATTTTTTAGTTGTTTACTTTTTGCCTCACTTTCATTGTAACATATTTCAAGTTGAAAATTACTAATTATACGTCCTAAATTTCCAAGAAATACATGATTTCATG
The DNA here is from genome assembly GCA_004143645.1 of Protaetia brevitarsis. Taxonomy (NCBI): domain Eukaryota; kingdom Metazoa; phylum Arthropoda; class Insecta; order Coleoptera; family Scarabaeidae; genus Protaetia; species Protaetia brevitarsis. The sequence continues at coordinate 47,213 of RXPK01000288.1, read as the reverse complement.
TAGGTACCTAATTACCTGCACATACCTAATGTTTCATATAAAGGTAAAGGCTAATTTCTGAGGAATTATTATTCTTCTGATTAAATGCCAATGTTAAAGATTGCATTATATTATAATTTAGTAATTAAGGACTTCATTTCTCATGTCTTACTGCCGTAATTGTCTTAATTTGCCATCTACATATTTACTTTTTAACGAGATTATTAAGTGCTCGTTAGTTTTAGGGTAGTTATGAAATTCATTAATTTCTTAGTACAGTATATTAATGTAATTCGGTTATAAAACACCCCATTTATTGGATATGTTGTCGCCAATTATATCTACATGTATTATACGGTTAGGATATGGAATAACCCGGTTATGAATAACTTCTTAATTTGCTATTTCGGACAAAGCGAGATACCACTGTAATACTTAATTTAACGACATACTATATTACCTTTGACATAAAATTAATTTTAAAACAGTTTTAAGCTATTTTATTGATAAAATAATTTTGGCCAACCTTAGTACTAATACCCCTATGGCCACGTGAAATATAAATATTGGTTTAACATTTATTCTTAAAATTTCATTGCAATATAACTTTATTATGAATTTTTGAGGAAGCCATTAATACGGCAAATTAAAAAAATACGCTTATCGATATGGAAACTTTACAGACTACACTATAATTGAATAATCTTTATGATGATTTCCATTAATATTAATTATTTTAATTAATATCGTCAACTGCGTTACTGAATATGTGCGTATTTCCTAATTCAGTAAAAAAAATTAAGTTTACCAGGAACCAGCGTTTCTGACTTATGGAAAATCGTAGCTTCCTCTGACGTCGGCAAAATATTATCTGACTTGATCGTTTTACAATACATTTCTAATAGTTCTTTATTAATACACATGCTGTTGATTGCAAACATTGAAGCGATCTGCAATGACGTATTGTTCTCCTTTCGCTTAAATACCAAACCTCATCAAGAGACATTTTTCTAATGGACTGCCATGCATCGCCTATATTTTTTTTTGCAAAATTGAGTGTATCTAGACGACTGATGAACTGATATGAATCGACTTTCATGTCTAAAAATCATATAAAATCATACGCCAATATCTATTAACCCAAGTCTTCGAAATAATCTGGTATTCTCTCAGTCTACTCTTTGTATAAGGAATAATTTATATGCACAATTTTTTAAAATGACAGGCAAAACATTCAAACTGTTGTTTGGAGAATGTGTGATATCGTCCAACAGCGTAATGCTTCCAAATATTTCCTTTTCAGTAATTCTCTTATACATTTCGTAAAAAACGCCTAGTGTAACGTTAGTATTTCGAAAATATAAAGCCGAATGTTATAACCTACAACAGTTATAACCAAACCTGTATAACCGTTACATTCGATCGATAACTTTGTTGTTAATACCCGGTTCTTACCTATCACGGCATGGTTCGAACTCATTGGTTAACCAGCTGTGTACAATCGAAAAACGTCTAATACTGTAGTACGTAATAATTAAAAATCTCCGAGATAGCAAAGCAGAACAGCTGACGGGTGTCATTTTAAATACAATTGGTAAATCCAAATATCTTTCTCTGAAATATTTTCAAGTTCATACGCTTCATACAGTTACGTCCGGTGTTGTGCGGGAACGCTTTCTCTATTTCCGAAAAACAATGTCTGCAGAAAACATCAATAAATGTACTCTAAATTTTTCCAGAAGAAATCATTTATATTAGAATAATAGAGCTAAAAAGCATATTATAGAATGTAAAAAACAGACCGCGTGTGTGGAAAGATAAGGATATTCGTGGAATGAATTGGCAAATATATTTAATATTAAAAGTGGAAAGGTATACCGCACTGCAGCAGTTCTTAAAAATAAATATAAAAATTAAAAAAAAAACAAAAAGAAAGTATGCAGACAACAAGTGCCACATTAGAGGCACTGGTGGAGGACCAGCATTAATAATATTTTCACTACAACAGATGAAGAAATAAAAGAATTGCTTGGAGCAACTCTGGTTGGCTTAAGCTCGAAATTCGATAATGATACTGAAAGAGGTATTAAATGGTTTTTCTATATAATATGTAACTAACATTATAATATGTTTTTAGATAACATATCATGTGATGTCGAGTAATCATTCAGGGCGAGTAATGACACTACATGCGGTCCCTACAGAACTGAAAATTGGGGAACATATACACTAGCAATTGACACAACCTGTATCATCACCACTGCGTACTTCCAATATAATAATGAGATTGCAAGTAATCCAAGTTCTTTAAAAGGGGGCCTAAAGCGAAAACTTGGACTCTGCACAAATGATCTGCAAGAAAACCTTCTTAAAAGAAAAAAAACACTACCTCAACGACTAATGAAAAATGTGTCTTCCCTTGCAGATTAAAAAGCAACTTTTTTTGCAACAACAGCAAAATCTAAATGAGGAGCACAATTTAAAAAAAAAACATAATTAGAGTTGCAAGTAGAGAGCAAAAATTAAAAAATGATATTTAAAAATTGAATTAGAAATTAAGAAAAAACAATTAAGCACTACCAAATAAAATATTTATTAAGTTATAGTCTTTTTATATATTACAATAAATTTTGAAAATAATTTGTAATTAAATTATTTCTTATTCTATTGTCTTTTGGACGTTATTTTTTTAATTGTGTATCTGCCTCCACCATGTCGGTGCTATCTTCAAGTTGTGGAGGAATTTTTTCACGACTGATTGCAAGGTCTGAATTTTTAATCGACCACCATTGCTCAGTATAGGGAATCTCCTTTTCCAAATCCCATACATTCTTTCAACGCAATTACGTGTCCTAATATGCGACTCATTATATAAGTTCTCTGCTGCAGTTACCGGATTTAACAAGGGTGTTAATAGATAATTTTTATTTCTATATCCGCTATCTCCTAACAGTAACTTATCTCCAAAGTCCCCTCTTTCAAATCTCTCACGAATTACAAGATTATTAAATATATGAGAGTCGTGGCTGGATACGGGCCATCTTACAACTATATCCTGAATCTTCAGATTATAGTTACACACTGTTTGAATATTTAGGGAAAAATATCCTCTTCTATTCCTAAATATTTTCCATTTTCACCACCCATTAAAATAGTTTTGGGAATATCTTCATTTGGAAGTATATGTAAATAATTACCTGGTGATTGAATTTTTACATGAGTACAATCAATCACACCCACTACTCGAGGAAATCTAGCCACCCTAAGGACTTCCTTCAACATTTGCAGAAGTTTGCTCGTCATTTCTACGAAACTTCATGTACTGCCGCCAAAACTCGCATTGCTTCTGATACCTTACAACAACTTTGCTTTACTTATGACACCTATTCAAGTCCCCTACTGTATCAAAAAACTTCCAGTAGATAAGTTAATGTAGAACATATTACCTCTATGTTTAAACTTGAATTCCAAATAATTCGATATACTAGTAACAAGCAATAATCACCATCATTTAACGTACCAGCGTAGTTGAGCGATAGCCTAAATGAATTTCGGTCTAACACCTCGTCTAACCGAATCTTTCTCAAAGAGAATCATCTAAATTTCTTGTGATATCTCATAGTAAACTATGTATATCCTATGTGATGATCAAACACACTCTCTACATGGCAGTACAATCACTGGCTGTCACCCGAAGTATGGACTTCAAATAGCACTTCATACAGTTGTTAAAGTGTTTGCTACAGATATACGCTATAGTTACAAACAAATAAAAAAATCAATCATAATAATATTCTCCTTATTTAAGGAAAAATTGCCTAATTCCTAGATTACTTACTCATACTATAATAAAATATTTTGTGAGAACTTTAATCTTAAATTCGGGATGCAGTAGGTAGATACTTGCTGTACATGGGCAGCACTTAATATAAAAATTAAGCCGCCGAATTGACGATAGTGCATCAGAGGCGTAGCAAAAAAAAAATACGAATTCAAAAAGATGTTGTACATGGAAACGTTTTTGGTAAAATAATTTTAAAATTATGTTACGCCTTCTCCCAAATTATATTTATTATAAAAGCAAAAAAAAACCACACGACTTTACAGGACGTACAAAAGAAATGCAAAGAAACATAACCGTTGTTGCTTGCATTACGAATTACCCAATAATTATGCATTTACCCTTCCTTAATCAGGGACTATTATCGTCAGCTTACTGTGAACGTATTTTCTATTCATAATATGAACACCGATGAAGCTGTTTACTTCACTTACCACGAAGACAATGCCAAAAAAGGTCCCAATTAAGTTTCTTGTTATTTCGAGACACACCTATCGCAGTAATGCCGGATATCAGTGCATAGAAATCTTCACTTATTCAGCGACAAGGCAGCGTCCAAGGCAAAATAAAAATAATACTGTATCCAGAATGAATCTTTTTAAAAGACTCCCGTAGATATAATTCAATGGATCAATATTTTCCAATAAAACTAAGGGTAAAACAAGTGTGTCAATATCCATCTGGTTATGTAAATTTTCGACTCAACAAAGAATCATCGTTCAGATATTAAATTGTCAAGATGGTTGTTAAAAATAACAACCATGTGGTCAATAACTAATAAACAATGCGTTAAACTGGGAGTATAAAAATTAAACGAGTAAAATATGAACCGATTCTCTATCTTATACTATATTTGGTTTATTATATTACAATGTTTTATGTGCCCAAATAGAGCAGGAATTACATGGGAAAACAAATGCTAAGCCTCTAAAAGAAATGAGATTCTCTCTACAAAACCTATATGTTTTTATTGAAAGATACCAGATTAATACAATTTCGATGTAAATTTAATTATGTAACACAGCTCCAAAAAAAAAAAAACACGTTTAACATATTCAATTACGTAAGTTCTGGATTGTGAATTTCTGATATTTGGTATAGAAAACAGTAAAAGATCCATCCAATCCCTTATTAATATATTAAACAACCGTTCACCGGGGACATCTTCAGATTTAAATGTTAATTAGAAATCAAAAGCTACGTTCACTCAATACGAAATTCTTCAATTACATTTAAAGTTTAAAAAACATTATATAAAATAGAATAGAGAATTGGATAACGTGTTATCCCATTTTCATTTTGTGCAATGTCTTATCTCTATTCTAAAAATAAAAAAAAGTTCAACGTTTTTAATAGCTTCTATTTCTAAAAATGCAGAATATAAGAGCCAGTATCTTTAAATAGAGACAGATTGCAAAAAATACCCGCCACCTTTTAATTTAAGGAAACAACTAATTCCAGTAATTGTGGTTGCACTTGAAGAACCTTTGAACGCTATAATTTACAATAAACAATATCAAATATAAAGCGGAGACACCACTAAGTGCAGTGAATTTATGCTTTAAGGTAATTCATGTCTTAAATGCAGAATTTATATAGCAAGGTATTTTCAAAATCTAAATCAACGCCAAACAGCATACCCATTTTGCCTCAGTGAAATCACCTGAAAAATGAATTTGCTCCGTGGCAATTCATTTTTTTTATTGTAATCAAGGGGATTGTAAAATAGTCTTTAACAGATTAAAATCTTAAAAAAAAACACTTGCAAGGCCTATGAAATCGCACTTTACCATAATGTTAATCATTCTATTGAAAATACCAGCACCGAGCTTTAAAGAACTGTAAACTTGGATATATCTAAAAGAAAAATGAAATTTTCTGAAATCATTACCTGAGATGTGTATTTGATAATTTTAAAGTCTTTTTATAAATGTAGTATGTATGCTAACTCCCTTTATCTAGAAAATTTGTTCTCGTTCGTTGGTAGAAAGCATAAAGTATACATTCTGTGAAAATATTTTTAACGAAATTTGCTTCAATTATCGCATAATATAATGATATAATAAAAAAAAACTTAATATAAAAAATTACAAAGTTTATTGTACTCACTGTGAACATGGTGTCGATAGAAATTTGATTCCGAATATAATCTTTTAAATTGTAAGGATTAATGTTGATTCTGCGATAATCTTAGAGAGTGCAGACGCGTGTGGGATAGGTCTTGTAAAGTTTCCTTTAATTGTGCGAAAATATAAATAGTAATACAGATGAGTGGCATCACATGTAAGTTGATGTAAGTTTATATATGCAAACGGTTGTGTGTGTGATGGCAAAAATAAGGCGAAGAATACTAGACAAATAATAAATTTAAATCTATTGTGCCGAGAGAGTACGGACTTCCGAGGAATTGATCCGAGGACGCGCATATACAGTACATATAATACTATAGTGATGTAAAGAATGTGGCGGGTTCCCTATTCAAGAAAAAAAATCTTCAAGCAAGTAAATAATTGTAAGGTCGCCGGTACGATCACAGGAGGAAAACAAAAATACGGAAGTCGAAATGGAGGAAATAAAAGCGTTAATAATGGAATTAAGGAAAGAAATAATGAACAAATTACAAGAAATTAAAACCTATCTAAGGGGAGAGGTAAGGGGAATTAGAGACGAAGTAGAAAGTTAATGAAGAATCGGATAAAGGAAGATCATGAGCAGATAAAAACATTGCAAGAGATGTTGAAGAAAAATTGGAAATGGAGAAAAGAAAGAAAACGAAATAAGAAAAGAACTAAAACTTACTCAATAGAAGTGGAACGTATAAGAAAGATAAAATAGGAAACAATTTTGGTGATAACTGGAGTTAAAGTATCAAGTAACAAGGAAGAAACTCATAAAAACAAGCCATGGAAACTTTGATTGAAGAAGAATTAAATGTGAAAGCTAAATAAAAGAGCGTTATAAGTTGGTGAAAAGATATGTGTGCTAGAAATGGATGAATGAACAGATAAGCTGAAATCTTACACGAAAACGAAGACTTAAAGGTAAACAAATTTAATAGACGCGGATTAACGGAAAAAAGAAAGGAGAATCAAGAAAAAGATAAGACAGCAGGGCGAAGGAGGAGAGGGGCAAAGGAGCAATCGTCAAGGTGGGTTACCAAAAGATGGAATGAACGGACTATAGGCATGGAAATTGGAATGAAACCAGCCAAGAACTAGTGATTCTAGGGCACTACTAGAAGAGGCAAAAAACTAAAAAAGGTGACCGCGTAGCAAGAAGACGACCTCGAACAATCACGGACAAATGAGTTAAAGCATACCGACAAGGAAAAGAAACATAATAGAAAAATAGCTAAAACAATTAATAGGAAAAGAAATAAAGTAAGGGTGGGAACATGGAACATAAGAACGATGCTTGAAGTGGGAAAAATAGAGGAAATAGTCAGAAAATAAGAAGATATAACATAGAGATCTTAGCCTTAGAGGAAAACGATGGAAGAGAGAAGGAAGAATAGATAGGGAAACGTATACTCTACTATATGCAGGAGAGACAAACAAGGATTTCACGGTACAGCGTTCATGATCGATAGGAGAATAAAAGACAGAATAATGGAATTTAGAAAAATAAGTGGAAGGCTGTCCTATATAAGGATAAAAAATAAGGTAGCGAATATTTCAATGATAAATGTATACGTTCCAGTGGAAGCCGCCGAAGACATGGAAAAGAGGCATTTTATGAGGATTTGGAAAACATATGCGAAAGGCTACCCAAACATGATACATTAGTGATAATGGGAGATTTCAACGCAAAAATCGGTAAAGAAGAATTCCTGGAGAGCAATCGGGAAAAAATATTTTGCAAGCAAAATCGGATGATAATGGTAGTAGGGTAGTTAATTTAGTGGTACAAATGGATTTTCAAATTAGCAAGTACGAAGTCAAACAATAAATGGAGCACAAATTAACATGGATTTTCCCGGGAAAAAAAGTTTAACAGGCACCAAATTGAATTCACATATTATCAGTAAAAAAGGGAGAAACTGGATAACAAAGATTGTTTACGAATTTGGATGAATTAAAAAATAGGGAAAAGCGAGAAAAGTATCAAGATGCAAACAATCACGAATAGCGAGGATATCGAATCTCAGTGGAATGATCTCAAGAGGATTATGCGACAAACTACCAAGAAAATGATAGGGAGAAAAAGAGGTGTGCGGAAGAAGGAATGAATGTGAATTTGGTAAAAAGAAATGGATAACAACGTAAATGAAGATAGCTACGCGCTAACTATAGAGAATAGAGGTGAAGGCAACTAAAGTAATGAAAAAGAAAGGAAATGGATAAAAGAGATGATGGAAAGAAATGAAAAAGATAACAAGTAAATAAATGGTATACTAAAAAAGTTAGGAGACAGGAAAAGAGAAGAAATGTAAACAGATTATCAGCAAAGAACGTGAAGGAGGATTGTATGAAAACATCGAGCAGTAGAAAACAGAAAAGAATTACAAGATTGATAATTACAGAGAAGAATGTCCAACAAAGTTATTTCTGTCACTGCTGAGTTTCTTCAGACCAGGCAGGTATCATATAAATTAGTTACATTAGGCCAGTAATAATCTAATGTTTATAGGAGTTCACCATTTCCACAAGGTAAGTATGCACTAGAGGAAGAGGTTACGCATCTTTTTCTAACGGCGCATTACCAAACGTTCCACCAAAAAAAATTTAAAACAGTGCGGTAGCTGCTGAAGAATACCAAATGGCACTCCATAAAAAGATTTCTATAAAAGAAAAGTACTATGCTGACAAGTTAGCCATTATGAAACAGATGATGGCAGTGGAACAGCAGAAAGCAAATACCTTAGTCGAATGTAGTCAACAATTTGCTATAATAAACCAACATTTGGAAAATTTGTAATTTTGTATTATAAATAATAAAACAATAAAGTTTTATATTCTTTTGAGATGTTTTATGATTAATAAGTACACATTCTTATTACAATGCCTAAACTTTATATGTGCACTAACATATTTCTTACAAATACTGTTCGTGCGCTACGACCTTCTGCTAATTCAGGATTTATCTGCCTCAGGGCGTTCTTTTCTACTACATCCATTATCAATATACATACCTCAACAACTAGTCCTTAAACAGGAGTCCTCTGAATGATAGTCTTCCATATCAATTCCTTGGGCTCCTTCATAATACTCATCCGTGGAATTTGAAACTGGATACAAATATTATGCAGTGCAACATGTGCATTGATAATACGGCATGCAACAGCAGGCTTGTAGTGGAGCACACGATGTTTTAAAAAACATCGAAAACGCGTTTTCAGCACAGCATTACATCTCTCAATCAAACTTCTCGTGCTTTTATGTATATTATTATACTGGTACTGAGGTGTGTTTGGTGCTGGCTCATTTTCAAATGGAGTACAAAGCCATGTTCGTAAAGGGTAACCACCGTCACCCTTAAAAAATATGGTAAAACAATTATTTACTTTATATAGTTCCTACTACCTAATAAAATATAATCCTTGAATCCTTGCGGTAAAACATTTTCCTCAGAAGGGAATCAATTAAAACAAGCAGTCTCTGAATCCACTCAACATAAGGATTTTTTGAGGAATTCCATTGGAATATTAGAAACTATTAAATTTAAAACTACCAAAGGTTTCACAGTGCCACCATCTGTAAAGAATTTCATCTTAACATTAAAAAAATTTATTAACCTATATTACAAAATGAAAGGCCTCGGATTCCGGTACATGCTACCTAGACGGTTTAATCAAGATGGCCTGGAGAATTTTTTTGGAAGAATTCGGCAACGAGGACTAAGATTTGTCAATCCAACCGCATCAGCATTTACACCCTTCTTTAAAAGTTTATTAATTAACAATTTGACATCGAAACATTCAGCTGGCAGTAATTGCGAAGATGATAATGCAACAATTTTGGTGACACTGCAGAAGTTAATCAACCAGGTTAGTAAAAAGTTGTAGTGATAGTAGTACAATAGCTTCATTTTTATGTTCTATTGTAGAGTGAAGAAGAAGAAGACTTTGCTACAGTAACCATACAAGTGGACAGTACATTAACAAAGCCGCTTGATCTGACATCAGTGGCATATGTTGTGGGGTTTTTACTAAAAAATTATCCCTAAGTATAAACTGTGGTGAAATTTGTTAATAAACAGAATTTTGCGCAGTTGACGAAAAGGATCAATATGAATACCCTACCACACGTTAAACAAGGCCAAAAGAATACGGTGGACGCAGTTGCACACATAGATTACATTATATTAACCAAAACTTATTTCTTAAAATGAGCCATGTGTATGTAAGATCGAAAGTGCTATTGCCACTATTAATTAATTAAAAGGGGAATTTTAAGATCTCTTGTTAAATACTGCCAAGAAAATGTCAATTTTAACTTTAAATCATGCGACCACTACGAAAAATTAGTTGAAGATTTAATCAAAGACTTTTGCCGGATAATTATCTTAACTACATAAAACACGTAAATAATATTCTTCACGGCAAGCATCGACAGCTAGTGCCTGCTGATGCTGATCACATATTTCATTTTGCAGCAAATATGTATAATAAAACAAGAAAAAGAGAATTGTAAAATGAACTATAAATATAGTGTATAATTATATATTTTTGTATTTTCCATATTTGTAATTTCTGTCTTGAGTTATAATATATATTTTTATATAATTTGCTGTTTTATTTTCCTTTCATCGTTACTTCAAATAATTTTAAATTTATATGTAAAAGTAAGGTAGGTATTCAAATTTGCCGCTAACCTAATTAGTACGAACCTCTCCGCTAGATTATAAGGTTTGAGTTTTATTACATTAAGAGATGCTTCTATTTATATATCTCTTCTATGAGATTCGCCTTAAGCTACCAGCTGGAAATTCTGCTATAAGTCAAGCTGTTTGTGATCACAATTTGCAGTTTATTAATATTAGTGCCGGACACTGCGGTCCTTTAAATGATGCAAAAGTATTCAGAAAGAGTATTCTTTCGCGTTACATTATTTTTGAAGAGAATCCCCTAATAAAAAGAGAGCAACATCCTTTCGGATCCTTTATTGCAGAAGCTTCTGACTCCATTTAGAAATACTAGACACCTGACTTCTGCTCAAATTACTTGTAATAATTGATTAAGTAAAATGAAAAGGGCATTTTGTTTACTAAAAGGCAAGTGGTGTAGACTTAAGTTTCTGGGTATGACTTATCTTAATTTGCTTTACCAAGTAATTATTGCATGTTGTGCATTATGCCATATAATATTACAATATCTTAATGTCTGTTACGATTGTCCATTTGAATTCTGTGTTGGTTTACCTGATGGCGATAACAATTGAAGGCAGATTACTGGTAATTTGAGTTTAAATGAGCATTCTTCCTGTGGCCACGAAAAGCGACGCTTATTCGTGAGCTCCTATGACAATTTTCACGCCACACATTCAGAAATATCAAAGTTCTACAAAGTGTTTACCTAAAAAGTATCGATATATCACTTGAATAATATAAATCCATATCATTATCTGAATAACCTTCCTGAATCTCCTATTAAATTTCCTGAGAAGAATCCTGGGTAGAATACCATTCCAAGATTTGACCGTTATCTTAAGAATGTTTATATTTAAAGGTGGTGCTAAGAATCGACCGGTATTATCAATGTTAATTAAAAGCCCATTTAGTTAAAAGTCATTTAAATTAAAAGGTGACAGCGTATTATAAACGGATGTCAAACGGCATTTAAGTAAAGATTGAATATTCTAAGGTTGGCTATGATATTGGTGCATATGTGTAGTGTATTAGGATGATTAGTACCGGTGACAGGTGACAGCACAGTCACAGGTGGCAGCACAGTGACAAGTGAGAACACAGTGACAGATGACAGCACAGTGACAGGTGACAGCACAGTGACAGGTGACAGCACAGTGACACCATATTTTATTTGTATTGATTCCAAGTATTTACCACGGCGCAAGTCGTGTGTCCCGAACCGAACAATAAAAGTGCAGTGAAAGTGAAATTGTTTTGGCCGTATAACATTTTATATTTGCAATTGGTTGTGCTAGAAAGTGACATATTGTAGAGCAATGATGCAAAGTATTCCAAGCGTGTCCGTGGCAAAAAAATTACCGATGAGAAAATGCTATTTCTACTGGCATTAGTCGCCCCGCAGAAGCATATTATAGAAAACAAGCAAACAAATGCTAGCAGTAATCAAGAAAAGGTAAATATTTACTAACTTTGTTCTTACGAAGCTTAACAAAGAACGTTCTATTAGGTTGCTGCATGGCAAAGCATTGCCAATAAATATTGCTGCGAATATCCACTACAGACGCGGACAACGGATCAGCTTGCGAATAAATATGAAAATCTAAAAACAGTAGCTCGAAAGTGCATACTTTCGAGCTGCTGTTTTTAGATTTTTTAGATTTTAATTAACATTGTTGCATAGCAAAGAATAAACAAAGTATATATAGAACGGGTGGTGGTGCTGCACACATTATCAAGAATCCAGTGTTAGACAAAATATTGGAAATAATTAATAAAAAGGCAGTATATGGTGAGGACAATGATTATGATGATGCAATTTGTATACCTACGGAGCCAGAGCTGTCAGTTGCAGTGCCCACAACGATATAAAACAGTGTAGTACATGCTTGTTGATAATACTGTTTTCCTACATTTAAAGATGCTTTACGCCTAAATGTTCCTTTAAACGTGTTGATAATACCGGCCGTAAGTAATTTGTTATAGGGATTTTTACGTATATTGATAACACCGGCATTTAAATATTAGTTTTCTTACAAATTTAGTTTCGCCATTTACTGATAGATATTTACCGAATAATGTTGACGTTTCTTTAACCTCAAGTGTGGATACGGATGTTGAGTTAAATAGTTTGTTTTATATAATATTTATGATTCCAACATACGGACTTGTGATCGGAGAGTGTCTAAATTGATAAAACAGCATTATTTGGTATTTAAATAAAAAGTTACGCTTATATTGTTTCAAAACAATCTTTTATTGCACGTTTAGTGTGTTATTATTTTCATATAAATTCCATTCAATATTCAAAATTTCAATTACTTATATACACGTTGTCTCACGACGAACTGCATCGATCGATATTATGAAAGAGTATACATTGGAAAATTTTGAAAATTTCGCAATATACTAAAGCCGACCTGCGCTATTGAACTAAAATATTTTTAATAATCTAGGGCATCCGGTTGTACCGGAAGTGGCCGTCAACTTTGTTATTTTCAATGGAACACCCTCTATATTATTACATTTTTTAATTCCTCATCCAGATCTAAAGTAAGTTTGTTAAAATAACTATATTGTTATTTTCAACCATATTTGAAATATTTGCATTTTTTTTTTTAATGTTTGACAGATGGACGAGTGCATCTGAACTTCTGTAACTGCAAACCTGGAAAATTGGAAATTTGTAGAATTGTCGACCGTATAAGGGTAGCATCGGAAACCGAATGATTTTTTTTTTTAACATTATACAACGTGCCCGAAAATTACAGTTAACTACCTACTTTTTTCTTTCTCATCAAACTGCCCTTGTAAAAATACAAAAAAAAAGTCATATTCATTACCCATTTAAAATTGATACTTTTTAAGATAATTAGTAAACTATGTATGTATGATGTAAGAAGGTAGCTTATGTAGTTTTTTAAAATGTCATCCTGCTTTGGTATATCTAAGTAAGTCATGCCCATTCGGCAAACAATCCAGTATTGATGGAATGTCACTTAGTTTTCAATTATAAACAATGACGACACGGTTACATTATACGAACGAAGATTATTTAAATTTGTTTATATTTGTGGAGAATGCAATAAAATAATAACAAGAACATGTGATACCTTTGCTGCTCGGTATCCTCAAAAGCAGAAGCCGTCACCAAACACAGTTAAGCGAATAACACCGAATTTTAAAAACTTCGGATGGTTAAGGCAAAAATTTATAAACATAAACCTATTGTTAATAATGCAAACATAGAAATGGTTATTTTCGGATACTTCACAGCGTATCCAACAATGTCTTTAAGACAAGCTGCACTAGAATCAGGATTATCTAGGCGCTCAATACACAGAATACTATGCAAACGTAAGTTTCGCCCATACCTGTTGTCCATAGTTCAACAACTTAAAGGTATTGACTTTCCAAGAAGAATGAATTTTTGCGAATTTATTTTAACATGGTCTCAAGAGAATCCATTATTCTTGAACAACATTATCTGGACGGACGAAACCAAATTTACAAAAAATGGTATATTTAACCGACACAATTCGCATTACTGAAGTGATTTCGAATCCACGCGTATTTAGAATGCAAAACTTCCAGGAGAGCTGGCAATTCAACGTTTTTTGCGCAGTAAAGAATGATGGTGTGGTGGCATTGCATTTCTATGAAGACAATTTAAACGGTAAATATCAGTAAGTAATTTTTAATCATAAGATAACCACCTTTGTTTCTTTGTAGGTGAACGTTATTATATTTTAGAAAATTTTGGTGATACATATTTAGAAAATTTGCCGCTGGCTGATCTTAGAGAAATATTTTACCAACATGACGGCGCACATTGGAGCAGCGGCAGACAAAATTCCACGCTGCAAAAATTATCTATTTCTAAGAAATACACTGATTTCTAGTTGTATAACAATTAATATAAGTTAACTATGATAACGTAAATACTAGAGTAAAGTGTATAGTAAGTAAATCAGACAGTTTGCGTAATAAATACCACCTCAATTTGGCATTAAAAAAAAGCTTTATCATGCTTTAAAGCGGCACCTATTGGGTTTGAATCAGGAAGTATCAGTGCAAACAACCTGAAAGTATCATCAGTAAGGAGAGGGTTCTTTCTGTGAGCCTCTCTTAGCTTTTCTACATCAACATGTTTTACAACTGCACCGACAATGTGGTTTTGAGCCTGAAGCCAAGAAAATATAGAAGACGTTCTATGCATTCTCTAGAGGTCATAGTTAGGATTTAAAAATTTATGTGCTCATACAAGAAAATTCCACAATGAGGTCCATCATAAACATTTGTTACCAGAAAAACCAAATGAGAACGGTCGTTTTTGCTTAGTGTGTGGACGGCTGCCTTTTGTCCCTGAGTCATGTTTAAGACAGTTGAAGGCATGGGTTAGTTAATATTTTCAAGAATAATATGCCCGAACTTTACAAATGCGATCAGAAATTTAATAAATACCGTTGCATGCGAAATCATATCGAAGGGGCGCATAACATACAGATAGAATATGAAGAATCAATGTTTAATGGTAGAGAAGGCAAGTGCTTACATATATTTTTAAATAAAATACGTAGAGGTTCAGAAAAGAAAGGTTTATATGGTTTATAAAACATTGAGAGTTTTGCTGTAAAGAAATATAATAAATAATCATAATAAGCAAAGTATTAAACTTGTTGAAAAAGAAGTGAATATGTTGTGTGAACAAAAATCAGAAGCATATACGTGCATATTTAGTAATTATCGGCATATAATGGTGTACAAAATTTTCTAATGTGATTGAACCTGTTTTAAAAGAAGAAAATACTTTATACCTATTATGATTTGTATAATTATTATTACAAATAAGACATATCAAGAAGATATAGTGAGAACATATTAACAGCATACGACTCTTATTAATTATTGTAATTCTTTCAGAATAACTTATCCATTAATAGTTTTTATCGCACCTTTCGCGCATAAAACTCCCACGCAAGCTGCACCCTTCTATGACCCGTAAATATTTTAGTTTTTGTAAATATATGTAATATTTATATAATCCGCATCCGTGAATATCCCTCACCTCCAAATAAATGACTAAATTGCTAAATACCATAAATCAAAGAAGATTGCAAATTCAATTCATAGTAAAAAACAAGAAGTTCAAATTTTTATTTTTAAAAGTAGGTTCTACGATAAGCCTCTTACGAAGGAGTGCTACGATCTGTTCATTCTAAATATTGTGAAATAAGTTTTTTATTAAATATAACACTACCTAGGAAACTTTAAACAAACAAACCTGTTTCAAATGTTTTTTTTTCTTTTTCGTTATTAATTTTCGTTTTGACATATTATCCCCTTTTATTAACAAAATTTTCGACAATCCTGTATACCAATAGTTATTATTTACGGTTAACTCTGTATAACCTTTTTGATATGATGGAAGAGCTCTCTACTGGAGTGCGTATTAACTTTTTCTGTTTTCTGTTTATTGTCATTCATTATGTTGTCAATTCTCGATCGAAATTTTTCAAAATCTTTAAAAAAAATTTCAGTGTGTTTTACAAATTAACAAAATTCAAGTGAACAGGTAGGTAAATCAATACGTGCTAAACCCCTTACACCTACTTTCTTATCCTTTCCTTTTTTTTACATATTAATAATGTTCAAAATTTAATTCGCCCGTCCCAAACATGGGTTATGTATGTTGTGCTTTACCTCGTATTTTTTCTCTAGACCATGCACTTTTCATACACGTTTTCCACCAAACAAAAACTTTTATCAATATTTAAATTTACACATTTAATTTTTTTCTCAATTTTGGCCGTCTTAAAAATTTTGATTTTCCCCTTAGTCGTTTTCTTTTTTTCGAAATTTTTACGAATGCCTTTCTTAACTATTCCATAATGATACTGCTTGTTTTTTGTACTGTCCATATGAAGTTTAGATTCAATGTATTAAATCTTCTGAATTTTTAGTAAGTATTGAAAAAAGCCTCTCCACTTTTGGTGCGAAAATGCAAGAAATTGATAAGTTGAAGGATGAGAATGCTGCTAGGAGCGATGACTTGCGGAGGGCTGGGACGGTCAATGGCGGATTGATGCAGTACTCGAAACTTTACAATCTCGAATTGCAGAGTGTTCCAGAATCGGACGGGGAAAATCTTGTTGAAATAGTGGAGAACATCGATAGAATCTTGGGCTGTTCTATAGAGGCACGTGGTATCGATGTGGTCTACCGTGTGACACCAAATACTGATGGACCTGGCCCTAAAAATATTACACTAAAGTTAACTTCACGGCGCAAGTAAGATGAAATTCTGTGTTACGGTTTTTTTTGTTTCGCTTACCTCGAATTAGTTCTCCGCTAGTCTTTTCGACAAGCTTTTGTAACCTTATTTTTTTCTATTTCCGTACTCTACCTTCAGAGATGCTCCTACGTCTTGTATTTTCACAACGTAAACATTATCATTTAATTTTTGGCTTTCAAATTGTGTTTTCTTTCCCGTGTTAGAACGACCTAGCTAGAATTTGTAATATCTTTTGATTCTCATTTACTTACAGTTAGTTTCTTATACTTATAACGGTCTCAGATTTTCGTTTATACTTCCTTCAATTTCAGTGTTAAGCCGGGTGTTGACGTTTCATCTGGCCGTTACGTCCGTTTGTTCTGGACAGAGTCGATATGCATTGCGCTTATCGAGTCTCACGCATCGATTTGTCGATTGATCGTATTCCATTCAGATGCCTTATTCTGTGTTTACATCTTTTCGACGTTAGAGGCACCCTCCATGTCTTTTTACTCGTTTTTTTATCTGTTTCTGGATTGGTTGCGTGACGTATTCTTACTTCACGCTTCCTGTCCATTTTTCTTGGCTGTTGTTTTGACGCGTTCTTACGAATAGATCTTCCTGTATTCTTACGAATACATCTTGGAAATTTTGGATATTTTCACACATCTGTGGACTTTATGGAGGATTGAATTAATCATTGGCCGTATCTTCGTTTGTGTTTGAAGTGGAAACTTCGTGATTATCACGACGGATGAGCCCGATATTGTGGGATATGATTTGAGAACGACGCGTCCCAATGTTAATTTGGAATCTCCCATCGTTTTGTGTGAAATTTTGAACACCCCACGTGCGGCTGAGGACTTGCGACTTTTTAAGTCCTTCGGAGAACCTACCTCCTTTAAAAACTCAGTGGACCATCTGCTTCGGGTATTACCGAGTCAGCCCGGGGGCTACGATCTGTCAGTGCCCATAGGAAAGGATCTCTGCGCCCCACCACCAACTCACCGAGGGCGAAGCTAAGTGCACGTTCTCTTTCTTTTTTTTATTTGTAACCTTTCCGCGATTATAATAGGAAACCACCCCCGATCATTTAGATTTTTTTTGTATTTAATGTAGTAAAGTAAATTTTATATGTTGTGCCTAGAATCGGAGGGTGCTACCTAACGTTAATTTAGTAAAATAGTTTAATCTCAATTCGGATGTTCATTTACTTTTTCATTTACTTCTTTGTTCCCTTTACTCACTTAATTTGAATCAATTGTCAAACACCATCCGATTGCATATCGGCTTGGCATACACAGGGTGTTTATTCACCTTTTCACCGTTCAAATATTTAATTCTATTTTTGTGTTTTTGTAACCATAACATTTCAATCAATTTATAATTTAAGAAATTTTGTTTGTACAAGTCCATGTGAGCGGTTCGCGTTGGCCATAGCGTTCGGCATTCGTGTCCTATCTGACAACCTATCATTTTTTTTTACCGTATTTAATGTAAATTCGACAACAACATTGCTCCTTTTGAGTTTTATTTCTTTTTATTTGTCAATCTGGCAATAACCTTTATTTGTTTATTTATATGTCAAGATTTCGCATTAAAAATTATATTTGCTTTGTCAGTAAACTCATTCTTTTATTTCTTTGTGTGTAAACATTTGCAACCCGCTTTACCCGCGACTTTTATTTAACACCGTGGATTCCTGCTTATCTTGGGGGCATGTAACCTAAGCAGGTGGCGCCGAAATTTTATTATCCATCTTGGGTTTGTGTTTCTATCAACCCACTCCCTCGCCGACGAGCCGGCTGGCACCCTGCATGATTGCCGAATATCAACTCACTTATTCGAAGGTTTGTAAAGCGAAAGTGCATCGCCTTTTTTGTTTTTGTTTTGATTTATTGCCTCACGATTTTTCTCGGTATTCTACCGTCACTTTCGGTGCCGGAAATTTAGGTAACATCTGGCTGCTGCCAACTTTGAATAAATGAGAATAAACCTGGATTAATATTAAATATCTCCAACAAATTGTACATAAACGAACATTTGTCTCTAAAAAACAAAATACTACATAAAGGTTGCAGCACACTACCCCGGCCGGAATCGAATAGCATTCCAGTAACCTTCGGAAATTCGGGAGGAATTGCTGCGAATAGCATTCTTCGGCAAAATTTCTTAACGAGCCGATGCCGACCGATCAGGTGTGCGTTTGTACTTCCAACATACTTTGAACGATTTTAAATTTCGTTTATACTCGCTCCTGTTCGGAGTGTTTCGGCCACGTTATCACTACAGTAATAATTCTTGCAATAATAACAACGCCAGTGCGTTTAATAATTTGTTTCAAAGGTTTAATTTTAACAAAATTATGGAGAAGAAATTAATAATTCTTGTTCAAGATTATAAAAAACTGTATGATCAAAGTAGTTCGAACTACTACAATCAAATTCGTCGACAAAATATATGGGAAGGTGAAAGTGGGATATCACTTGCAAAGATTTATGGGGTAGGTACTTCTACTGTAAGTAATATTAACGCAAGATGTCTTAGAAAATTCTTTCTCTTCAATAAGATGTTAAGAGTATGTTTCCGATGGCCATATATTGAAGGTATCCTCCCTAGGTCTAGAGTGCTTATCGCAGTTTGAAAGTAATGTCAAACGTGGTAGCTATGGGGTAAATAGTGCCAACTGTAAAATATTATGATGAAATGAATTAAACTGAAGTAAAACAACTATACGAGGTCGAAGACAGAATTATTTGGCAGTGTACTTGAAGATTTTTCAACCCTGGATATCATATTACAAGCCAGTGTATATTATTTAATCGATGTTTATAATTTATAAGCTTAAATGTAACTATTGTATTTGTATCATCTGCTATGAAAGTGTTAAAACTAACTTAATTAATATAACAGCCGGTTTCATAATAACACTTCTAACAGAGAATTATCTTAAAGTTAATGCCGCCTGAACATCCGATGTGTTTCATAATGGGTGGGAACAAATTTGTTAGCTAACGCCATAATTACAGAAATTAAAGTTATGTTGGTATCTGTATGTTTTGTTTCCCCTAACTTTTTTATCTGCTTCAAGTTACCATCTTTATTGTTTTGAATTCTTCCCGCTACTTTCAACGTGGTTGCAGTTGGAAAATCGAACCTTTTATCTTATAAGCATCTCGTTAGACGATTCGGCGAATAACAAAGTAATGAATCCGGCGAAGAGAATTCGATCGTGTAATTTTAATAAAGAAGAGGAATTGTTATTATTAGATGAAGTGCTAAAATATAAGAATGTGATCGAGTGTAGAACCACCAATAAACGGAGTTTGGGCGAAAAGGTTTGTATGACCATTATTAAAGAAAACATGTATAAATTTAATTTTTATAGGAAAATGCGTGGCAGAAAATCGCAGCATCATTTAATGCGAAAAATCTGCAAAGTAGGTCTGTCGATCAATTTAAACCTAAGTATGACAACCTCAAAGCGAAGGCTCGAAAGAGGTAGCGAAGCTCAAGCTTAGCCGGACAGGTGCTGGTGGTGGTCCTGGGTTAGGGGATTTAGATTGCGTGATAGAGGCAGTCTTAAAAATAATTAATTTCAAAACGGTGATGAGTTTAGAAAATAAATTTGATAATGACAGCAAAGCAGTAAATATATTTTTCAATTTTATATAATATGAATACTTTGTTTAATTGTGGATTTATGTGGACAAAGATGGGGAGGACAACCCTATTATGTTGACAATAATAGATGAGGCATGTTATTTAATAATATATATATATATATTTCTTCGTGCTAAGAGGTTTGTTGTAGGTACAGTCTAAGAAAGATATGCATACAACCGCTACCGAAGTAGATTTTTCTTACAATTACCTTTAGTGGAAGACCACATGCAGCATATTTCTATAGATAGTAATGGTCTTGTAAAGGTGCAAAGCACAAATGGCGAAGGTATACAAAAATTTTGCAAAGAAATATACATATAGAGGTTAAACAGGAAAAAAACTCAGCTACTGAACTGATGTCCCAAATATTGGTGAAGAAAATTAATTTACGAAATCAAACAAGAATTAGGTTTCATTAATATCTGTGTATTTAATTTGAGGCTTTGTTACGTTTCGGGACATTATAATTTCGTCCCTTCTTCAGACCTGTTTGATGGAAAATTACAAATTTACAAAAATAATTAACTAAATTATGAAAAGGAACAGTCGTCCAAATCACGCTACTTAGAAACAAAATGGTGGCCTCATAATCGAACTGACGAACTTAAAATTTGAAATTTGAATAACTAACATTGGTCTTCTACATAAATTATTTGGACAACACTGATTGACACACATTAAAAACGAAATAAAGATACAATTGATGTAAAAAGGACATAAAACTACAGATTAAATGCCAAAGGAGGCTAAACAGCCCGAGGATGGAGAGAGACTGCGGAACTACCTTTTTTGTTTAATAGTTTAAAATGTTGACAGAAAATGTTTGAATTTAGAGGTATATCAGTCGCAGTACCAGTAAAAAAGTAATTTTAAGTTGTATTTTAATTTTTATATTGTGTATTATATTTTTGTAATTATTAACTATGTTTTGTGGTTCAACCCTAGGCTGAAAACCAAAACCCGTAGAAAACAGCAACCTATTTACCATACACTTGGGATACTGGTTTAATAAGAGTATTGTCTTTAGGTATTTGAGATCGGTAAGTAAGAATTCCTCATGACTGATTTTCATAATTCTGTTTTCTCTTTCCAGGGACCAAGCCATCTTATATGCTGGGAAGAAGATTGATAGTTAAGTAATCTGTTGAGTTCGTCGGTTTCTGTACAAGAGAGCCTGACCCGGTACCCTGGTCTGTTGTATGAGGTGTCTATGAAAGGGTAGGGTATCTATTACCTCCTTCTCAAAGTAAATTAAGTTTATAGAAAATGTTGAGAGGTTAAAGGTATTATTCATTTCATTTTCAGGGATAGAAAAGCAATTGATCACTACTTGGTAAGAAACCGAACCAAGGAAATCCTATCTTGACTTCCTTAGAACGTGCTCATAATATATCTGCAACAATAGGAGATAGTGGGCTTCCCATGGGTGTACCACTAATCTGGAGGTACATCATTTTCCAATTATATCAATAAAGGCAATATACCGCCCTCCAAAACCACCACAGTAGGTAGACGAACTCATCCTGGCAATGTTCATTGGGTCAACGACTCTCAAGACGTGACGATGGTCAAAAGCAGTCAAACAGGCAAGAGGTGAATACTGAGAAATCGAAAGAATCCAGTCTAGTGTCCATCGGTATGTGATACATTACTTTATTGGAAAATTGAAAACTGTCATATACTCTGTATAGGTTGTACCCAAAGAAAGATGACTTGAGTATGTCAACGAGGTATTTGGCTAAATTCTTGGTATGACAGTCCACATAACTTACTATGGGTCTCTGAGGTACATCAGGTTTATGAATTTTAGGGACATTATCGTGTGAGGCAGAGAGAGTTAGCTCTGACCCTACATATTCTTACGAACGTAAAACCAATAAATTAATCAAAGAATTAAAACAAAAGAAGTATATCGATGAAAGTACATGCAGGCAATTGACAAAGAATAACTCTGCCTCTCATATCCAAAAGTTGAGACGAAGTGGAAGCTTGGACAGCCAGCCAAGTACCAAAGATTGGCCCAATTGCCGTCCCAGTGATAGTCAATCATGAACGGAGGACCATGATGCCATAGATTAAAAAATATGCGGTCTACCTCACGGTATTCAGAGGCTTAAAGAGAGAGATAAATTGGCGAATCTTACAAAGCGACTATTACACCAGCCGAAGAAACTAAAAGTTACAATCAACCCTTGAGCCATTTTCGCATCTTCGTTACAAAAATCCGTAATGCCACGAAATTATTATTATTAATATTTTAAGTAGTTTTTAAGTTAGGTTACGATATACAACCTGATCTGATTTATCTCCACTCAGCAAAGTTGCCATATAAAAATAAAATATCTAACGGCCGTTTGCACCGTCTGTGATTAACATTTTAATTAGCTAATCAAAGAATAAATTTAATTACGAATTAAATGTGAATTGGATTGCACCAAACAAATTTAATTAATGATTAGTTAATTAAAAAGTTTGCGACAGATATATAGGTTAGTAGTGCGTTAAGTTTAGTTTTAGTCAAAAATTGTATTTATATTGGGAACACTGTTCATCATATGCAAATTGCCGCTATGTGAATGCGCGATTTTAAGGCGGCTATTTGAAGTTTTGGACTTTTAAGCTGAAGAAAATTGCTACAGAATTAGATATTGAAATAAAAAAAGTTGAGTAGTTACTTGTTTTTTTTCTTTTTATATACTTAGTTAGTTGATACAAGTGCAATATATTTTTTTTTGTTACAGGCATTCAATGTAGGACGTGGGACTCTGTGTATTCCCTAGAGAAGAAAGTACTTAATAAACTGAAATCCTCGTTGTATAGCCACAGCGAGTTCTTCGAACAGGTTAGTTAGTTGTTTCTTTTCTTTTTTTTTTTCTTTTTATATACTTAGTTGATACAAGTGCAATATATTTTCTTTTGTTACAGACATTCAATGTAGGACGTGTGACTCTGTGGAGAAGTATATCCTAAAACATTATACCAAGGGCGACTGTTACGTGTAAATTTATTTTCTGCATTAATTCACCTGTATGCAACCCTCATGTCTCGTATACATACTGCTGTGAACTGATGGTCCAAGCATAAAAATTTAAGAGAAATTAAAAATGACAAAATTAATTTAGCTAGCTCAGCAAAATGAATTCAAAAGGGTTGCTGAGATACTTAAATCTCAGAGTTAATTTACTAAAAATTAATAGTGGGCGGTTGCAAAAAATGACTTCATTAAAATTCCAAAATTGAAATGGCAGATTCAAAAATAAAAGAACTAGTGATTTTAAAATGATATTTACAATCATTAACTTTATTTTTAAAAAAAAAAGAAAAAAAAAAAACATTTGATACAAATTTGCAGGATAATAAAAACCTTGAATATAGGATTCTGGCATAAAACAAACCTGCATAAGAATTTAATATGACAAAGGACGATTTAAAATCCTTTAACAAACAAAATGGAAGATTCGTTCTAGAAGGAATTTTCATAAAAAAAAATCATCCACGCGGTCCATGAAATCCAAACTAAAATTTACACGTGGAAACAAAATATAATCTACATTGAATTTAAATTTAATAGCTCAAGCTTCACTTTCACCTTCCCCGAGGTGATTAACAAAAATAAAACAAAATTAATAAGCAAACGGGATAATTTGCACACTGTTCGCAGAATCCTCTAGAACGTTTTTACAATAATTACTGATCTAACATCCAAAAGTGTACACAATTAAATAATACAAGCAATAATTAAATAGGAGTTCCTTGAAAGCTAATCAAACAAAAACGAGCAACATTAAATTAAAAATGAATTTACCTCAACGGCAAAAGAAATAAACAACAACATCTCTACTTACGGGCAACTTTCAACGAACTGCCTCTAACCCTATTCAAAGGCCTCCCGCATATATATGAAATATATACAAATCGTGCGTTCAACGCAGAGCGCAACTAAGAAAAACCCTAACAAATCAAACTAAACAATACTAGTACACGCAAAATGTACAATAAATGATTTAAATATCCACAACTGGCCAAAAAGAATAATGCAAAAATTAAATAAAAATCTTAATAAAATTTAGAACAGCGGAAACTCTATCATTGTTTTGACAAGGCTGATTAGGAATAAATAAATATACACCTTTGAATTTCGAAACCCGGGTGCCATACAATAGCAATACGTAGTTGGCGTACCTGCCTTATCATTAATTCAAAATCGTAACGGTTAATGAGGCTGGATTCCCGACTTTGTTCATCCCAGTTCATTGTTTTATTTCTCTTATGATTTATCGTCATTTTTTTAAATATTCCACAGCGGTAAGTCTTCATTTATCGATATAAAATATTTTATGTTCCGCACTAAGTTCACAAAGGTGTCGCCAAAGGTCGAGGTGTACTGCACGTTTCTGGAAAAAAGTTCTGCTAGAAGGTAAGAGAGTTTCGATGCGCCGTTATCTTAGCTCTCTTTTAAGTTGTGCACGTTGAATAGAAACAGAGGTGTAGTTCGTGTAGTGGAAAAACATCATACTTTATACCTCGTGGAAGATTTTCGCCATAGTTATCAAGGCGGCTAAGAGTTTTCCATACGGAATTTATTGTACTGGGCTCAGTGAGCGTACTCTGTGGAAGTTTTATTTCCTTGTTATGGAATTTTTCCGGCTTATGTGTAAAGAACTACGGCCGACAACGTGTTCGAAGATTTTAGGAAAACTCTGATTGAAAAGTCAGGTATGTGAATTTCTTTTCCTCTTATCTTACGATTGCTTAAGGCTACGTGTTCCTTACGATTTAGAGTTTTCGTGGAGGGCTACTACTGACGAAATGCCTTTTTTTCCCTCCTGGCGCAAATACAGCGACCGATTGCGGCAGTCACGACTCTCTATCTCTCTCTACATCGAAGAGCGATCGCCTCGCTCAGCTGTTCGAGACCTCCCGAAGCGACCGGATATCGCCGTCCTTTTCTGCCACCAGACGGTAACCTTACTGGCATAACTGTTAAATCGTAAATTTTACCGAATTTGACTTATTACCGTAAAATGCGCCACTTGTGCCGGCGATCAACTTTGTGCCACGGCTGATTTCTGAGCTGAAGAGTTCTGTAATTAAGTTAGGCCGTTACGGTGAAGCTCCAAAAAAAATTCACAAGATGGCAGTGACCTGCAAGAATTTGAAGTATAGCATTCGAACCACTGATCGTCGCTACGCACGCGATTGTGGATAAATCACACGATCAGTGTTCGTTTTCTAGTATTTGAAATCTGTGGGAGAGTCTCCTCTGGGAACACATTGTTCCGAATATATTTTGATTCCGGTGAGTTAATATTGTATTACTATAGTATTAAAGGGTAAAATAGCCCAATCGGCGATTTCATAGGTTGTTGGTGTTTATTTGTGGTGTCAAGGTTATGTAAAAAATGAGAGAAACGTGGTGTCAACTTTGTGACCCAGTTTTCATGACTAAAACCCCAATTATTCAATAGTTTTCCGCTGTTTTTCTAGTAACATAATGGTTTTATAGGTTGTAGGAATTTATCTTTTGCGTTTTTCAGACATGGGGCGAAAAGATAGAGAGAAGATGGTGGGCGACCCTATCGAAACTACACCGACGAGTTACTAGCGAGTGTTTTAAAAGCCATCAAAGAAAAAAAGAATTTCAGTGAGAGAGGCGGCGAACGTTACGGAATCCATCGTAACACGATTTCAAACAAGCTGAAGGAACAGAAAGAAGGTGATGGTGGTGAAGACTCTCAGGTTTTGCGTCGTAAGCCAGGTAGGCAAACTGCTTTATCAGAATATGAGGAGAAGGTGATATGTGCACAGACTATTGCTGTGGCTACCTACGGGTTCCCAATGACAGTTTTGGACTTGAGAATTATGGTAAAAAATTACCTGATCGAGTTGGTCGCACTGTTAATGCGTTTACCAGCAAATATGCCTGGTGCAGACTTGGGGAAGATCATTTCGTGAAAGACATAGTTCACAGCTTAGCCAAAGGATGTCACAGAGTATTCACGATATCGTGCAGGTATCATAGCACGCACAGTAAAATGATTTTTGATAATATTGAGGTGAACTCGAGGGTATTCCCCAGAGGCTATATGGAACTACGATGAGACTAACTTAACAGACGATCCTGGTTCCACCAAAATTTTGTGCAGGAGAGGGGCTAAACACCAGAACTAATTAGAATGCTACCAAAGTTTCCACTTCAATTATGGTTTGTGGGAATGCCGCAGGTGAAATAGCCCGTTATATGTAGTGTATAAGGCAGACAATGTGTACCCTGAATGGGTTCAAGGGGCGCCCCCATCCACCAGGTTCAACCGGTCCAAAAGTGGTTGGTTCGACACTAAATCATTTGAAGACTGGTTTCGAATTCACAATGTTGCCAGTCATAAGGCGACAACATGGTATAAGGTGCTTATGGGAGACAACTTGAGCTCCACCTGAGTAGCCACGTGATCACATTGTGTGAAAGAAATGATGTGAAGTTTATTGCACTCCCCAAACTCCACACACCTGCTTCAACCACTTGACGTAGGATTTTTCGGTCCCTTGAAGCGTGTTTGGAAGACAGTGCTGGGCGAGTGGAAAAAAACCGCCGCAGGAAGGTTTTCGGCTTCTCTCCAAAACCGAATTTTCCCAGACAACTAGCAAAAATGATGGAGACGTTGGGACCTAACCTTGCGAAGAACATGAAATCTGGTTTCAAGGGGACTGGAATTTTTCCTCTCAACCGAGACCATGTCCTGCAGAAATTATGTGATGGGAGGCTGCAATTGGATACACAAGTTAAGAAAATGTGACTCAAGTTTTATATGCTGAACTCCAGAGAAAGAGACAGCAGCTCACTGACAACCAAACGCGCAAGAGGACGAAGAAGGTCAATGTTGCCCCTGGAAAAGCCATCACAGTTGCCGATTTACAAAATAACCTGAATGCAGCTGAACCATCAACTTCAGTCCGTACGGAGACATCTCACTGTAAGAAAAAAACAGATACCACTGCTCCTCGGAAAAGGCGTAGACGAAACAGCGAGACATCTGACGAAGAGGAGCTAAGTGAAGGTGATATCCTTATGCTGAAAGCGAGGATAGCTTCACAGATTATTTCGAGTCACTTAGAGACAATAACGACGATGAAACTGAACGACCCCAAAAGAGACATGAAGCAGAAGAACAGATGAAGAAGGCGAAGAAGAGAGGGTGGAAGCAGTGATTGTGCAAATGAGTCAGCGATCGCACAATCTGACCTGAAGAAATGCCACAAAACGAACCAGAACCGAGTCCTGAAAAACCGGCAGAGGAAAAATTTGTCATTGTACAGTACAGCGAAAAGCTTACCCTGGATTAGTAAATGTCCAATGATGAGAAACATGAAGAAACAGAAATCTCTGCAATGAAAAAAAGAGGAAAATTTTGGACGTGCCAAATCCCCTGACGTTGTTTGGTACTACGCAAAAATCAAATAAAAGAACCACTGAATCCCCCCAAAAAATTGGAGATAATTTATATCTAAACTAATTTGAAGTCATAAGGACAACTGTTACTATTTTCCACTAAAAGATTAAACAAAATGTCGATTTTCAAGTATTTTTTTTTATTTCCCCAAAAACCCCACAAAAAAAATTAAAAAATAAACACAAAAATAACATTTTTCAAACAGTTTTCAATCGTGAATAACTTAGTGTGCCAACATTGTACCGGGCGAGTTTAACACGTCTTTTAAACGAGAAACGGCAAGTGGACAATGTTAAGGCACTAATGTATACAACATTGTGCACACGAAAAAATCACCCCCTCGACTTACTATCAGAATTCTTCTTCAGCAGCGAAAGTACATTTCTGAGATGTGTAATTATACTGGGTAAAATTCCCATTCCCTTATCTCAATAAATAAGGAAGATGTGCTTAAAAAACTTCGAAAAGTGGCACAAAGTTGGCGCATTTTACGGTAATTATTTTAAATTTCACTTGGAAATTTTTGAACGAATTAGTAAGTTCATTTAATTATTAGTAAACTTTTCATACATAGCATTAATTATTTTAAATTTCACTTGGAAATTTATGAACGAGTTAATAAGTTTAATTAATTATTAGTAACCTTTTCATACATAGCATTAATTATATAAAATTTCACTTTGAAATTTATGAACGAGTTAGTAAGTTTAAGTAATTATTAGTAAACTTTTCATACGTAATTTTAATTATTTTAACTTTCACTGGGAAAATTTTTGCCAATCTTTCAGCTTCTTAAGCAAGCTTAGTTAGTTAATAATTTCACTATTTTCCATTTATTAATTATTTTAAATTTCAATTTGTATATTTTATTTTTAATCCGAAACGCTTATTCTGTAAGTTAAACCTGGCTTAGAAACACTCTTAGCCACATTTCTGAATTGTTCTGTACAACCTCTGTACCAGGTTACTTTGTGAACCATCAAGATCTTCAGGGGAAAAAGCAATAATACGGTTTGTAATAATTATTTTCACCACCGGTATTACACGTACTGGTCAATGTATCTGCACCTCCCGTGGTGTTGTGCCAAGAGTTCATTTACAAGTGTCACCTTTTTTTGTTATTGTTAATTTAGTATAACATTTCCGAGATACCGTAAGACATTACTGTGTACTCGGCTCATTTACATATTTTCCTGTTTTTTTTTGCTACTTTGAATACAATTTTATTAACTCAATCATATTCTCCGGCTTTCTACACTTTACTTTGTATTTTGTTTTTTTAAAATCATTAAACGACCATTGTTACATCTATTCAAGTGTATGTCTCCACCTATGGTGGTTTACGTGAACCGACGTTTTCCCTAAGCGTTTACCCCTATTTTGATCGGCATCGTGAGTCTGTGAATGCAACCCTGTTATCCCACGTTCAGGGTTAACTAAGGCCTTTTGTGTGTATTTGTGGGTGGCGCCATTCCAGTCAGCAGTCTCCTGCCGCGGAGCTGTGTCACTTCAAGGGACCTGAACGGCCGTCTCCGACTGGGCATAGCGGCCACGAAAGCGCCTGATTTTTTCCATCCACCAGAGACCACGCCAATAAGTTTTAGGTTTAAGTTTAGCAGGTAGGTCGGTTTAAGTAGAGTGTCGTTTTAGGTTTGCGGATTTCCGAAGTGACTGGAAAGGCGTAGCACGACACATACACTTTTCTACTTGCGAAATATTTATACCTAACGAAATTTTTCCCAAGTGAAGAATTAATCGCACACGGCTTTATTAAAGAGATGGTGAAAATAGCATGTATTGTCACCAATATCGCTTCCCTAGAGAAGAAATACTTAAAAACTGAAATCCTCGTTGTATCGCCACAGCGAGTTCTTCGAATAGGTAGTTTAATTGTTATTTTCTTTTTTTCTTTTATATACTTAGTTGATACAAGATGCAAGTATATTTTTTTTTTGTTACAGGCATTCAATGTAGGACGTGTGATTCTGTGGAGAAGTATATCCTGAAACATTATACCAAGGGCGACACGTACGCTTTTCTACTTGCGAAATATTTATATCTAACGAAATTTTTCCCAAGTGAAGAATTAATCGCACACGGCTTTATTAAAGAGATGGTGAAAATAGCATGTATTGTCACCAATATCGCTTCCCTAGAGAAGAAAGTACTTAATAAACTGAAATCCTCGTTGTATCGCCACAGCGAGTTCTTCGAATAGGTTAGTTAATTGTTATTTTCTTTTTTTTCTTTTTATATACTTAGTTGATACAAGTGCAATATATTTTTTTTTGTTACAGGCATTCAATGTAGGACGTGTGATTCTGTGGAGAAGTATATCCTGAAACATTATACCAAGGGCGACACGTACGCTTTTCTACTTGCGAAATATTTATATCTAACGAAATTTTTCCCAAGTGAAGAATTAATCGCACACGGCTTTATTAAAGAGATGGTGAAAATAGCATGTATTGCCACCAATATCGCTTCCCTAGAGAAGAAAGTACTTAATAAACTGAAATCCTCATTGTATCGCCACAGCGAGTTCTTCAAACAGGATAGTTACTTGTTTTTTCTTTTTTTTTCTTTTTATAGACTTAGTTGATACAAGTGCAATATATTTTTTTTTGTTACAGGCATTCAATGTAGGACGTGTGATTCTGTGGAGAAGTATATCCTGAAACATTATACCAAGGGCGACACGTACGCTTTTCTACTTGCGAAATATTTATATCTAACGAAATTTTTCCCAAGTGAAGAATTAATCGCACACGGCTTTATTAAAGAGATGGTGAAAATAGCATGTATTGTCACCAATATCGCTTCCCTAGAGAAGAAAGTACTTAATAAACTGAAATCCTCGTTGTATCGCCACAGCGAGTTCTTCGAATAGGTTAGTTAATTGTTTTTTTCTTTTTTTTTCTTTTTATATACTTAGTTGATACAAGTGCAATATATTTTTTTTGTTACAGCATTTCATGTAGGACGTGTGATTCTGTGGAGAAGTATATCCGAAACATTATACCAAGGGCGACACGTACGCTTTTCTACTGCGAAATATTTATATCTAACGAAATTTTCCCAGTGAAGAATTAATCGCACACGCTTTATTAAAGAGATGGTGAAAATAGCATGTATTGCCACCAATATCGCTTCCCTAGAGAAGAAAGTACTAATAAACTGAAATCCTCATTGTATCGCCACAGCGAGTTCTTCAAACAGGATAGTTACTGTGTTTTTCTTTTTTTTTCTTTTATAGACTTAGTTGATACAAGTGCAATATATTTTTTTTTGTTACAGGCATTCAATGTAGGACGTGTGATTCTGTGGAGAAGTATATCCTGAAACATTATACCAAGGGCACACGTACCTTTCTACTTGCGAAATATTTATATCTAACGAAATTTTCCCAAGTGAAGAATTAATCGCACACGGCTTTATTAAAGAGATGGTGAAAATAGCATGTATTGTCACCAATATCGCTTCCCTAGAGAGAAAGTACTTAATAACTGAAATCCTCGTTGTATCGCCACAGCGAGTTCTTCGAATAGGTTAGTTAATTGTTATTTTCTTTTTTTTCTTTTTATATACTTAGTTGATACAAGTGCAATATATTTTTTTTTTGTTACAGGCATTCAATGTAGGACGTGTGATCTGTGGAGAAGTATATCCTGAACATTATACCAAGGCGACACGTAGCTTTTCTACTTGCGAAATATTTATATCTAACGAAATTTTTCCCAAGTGAAGAATTAATCGCACACGGCTTTATTAAAGAGATGGTGAAAATAGCATGTATTGTCACCATATCGCTTCCCTAGAGAAGAAAGTACTAATAAACTGAAATCCTCGTTGTATCGCCACAGCGAGTTCTTCGAATAGGTTAGTTAATTGTTATTTTCTTTTTTTTCTTTTTATATACTTAGTTGATACAAGTGCAATATATTTTTTTTTGTTCAGGCATTCAATGTAGACGTGTGATTCTGTGGAGAAGTATATCCTGAAACATATACCAAGGGCGACACGTACGCTTTTCTACTTGCGAAATATTTATATCTAACGAAATTTTTCCCAATGAAGAATTAATCGCACACGGCTTTATTAAAGAGATGGTGAAAATAGCATGTATTGTCACCAATATCGTTCCTAGAGAAGAAAGTACTTATAAACTGAAATCCTCGTTGTATCGCCACAGCGATTCTTCGAATAGGTTAGTTAATTGTTTTTTTCTTTTTTTTCTTTTTATATACTTAGTTGATACAAGTGCAATATATTTTTTTTTTTGTTACAGGCATTCAATGTAGGACGTGTGATTCTGTGGAGAAGTATATCCTGAAACATTATACCAAGGGCGACACGTACGCTTTTCTACTGCGAAATATTTATATCTAACGAAATTTTTCCCAAGTGAAGAATTATCGCACACGGCTTTATTAAAGAGATGGTGAAAATAGCATGTATTGTCACCAATATCGCTTCCTAGAGAAAAGTACTTAATAAACTGAAATCCTCGTTGTATCGCCACAGCGAGTTCTTCGAATAGGTTAGTTAATTGTTATTTTCTTTTTTTTCTTTTTATATACTTAGTTGATACAAGTGCAATATATTTTTTTTTTGTTACAGGCATTCAATGTAGGAAGTGTGATTCTGTGGAGAAGTATATCCTGAAACATTATACCAAGGGCGGCACGTACGCTTTTCTACTTGCGAAA
The DNA here is from genome assembly GCA_004143645.1 of Protaetia brevitarsis. Classification (NCBI taxonomy): domain Eukaryota; kingdom Metazoa; phylum Arthropoda; class Insecta; order Coleoptera; family Scarabaeidae; genus Protaetia; species Protaetia brevitarsis. Next base: position 14,492 of record RXPK01000288.1, on the reverse strand, counting down.
TATTTATATCTAACGAAATTTTTCCCAAGTGAAGATTAATCGCACACGGCTTTATTAAAGAGATGGTGAAAATAGCATGTATTGTCACCAATATCGCTTCCTAGAGAAGAAAAGTCTTAATAAACTGAAATCCTCGTTGTATCGCCACAGCGAGTTCTTCGAATAGGTTAGTTAATTGTTATTTTCTTTTTTCTTTTATATACTTAGTTGATACAAGTGCAATATATTTTTTTTTTGTTACAGGCATTCAATGTAGGACGTGTGATTCTGTGGAGAAGTATATCCTGAAACATTATACCAAGGGCGACACGTACGCTTTTCTACTTGCGAAATATTTATATCTAACGAAATTTTTCCCAAGTGAAGAATTAATCGCACACGGCTTTATTAAAGAGATGGTGAAAATAGCATGTATTGCCACCAATATCGCTTCCCTAGAGAAGAAAGTACTTAATAAACTGAAATCCTCATTGTATCGCCACAGCGAGTTCTTCAAACAGGATAGTTACTTGTTTTTTCTTTTTTTTCTTTTATAGACTTAATTGATACAAGTGCAATATATTTTTCTTTGTTACAGGCATTCAATGTAGGACGTGTGATTCTGTGGAGAAGTATATCCTGAAACATTATACAAGGGCGACACGTACGCTTTTCTACTTGCGAAATATTTATACCTAACGAAATTTTTCCCAAGTGAAGAATTAATCGCACACGCTTATTAAAGAGATGGTGAAAATAGCATGTATTGTCACCAATATCGCTTCCCTAGAGAAGAAAGTACTTAATAAACTGAAATCCTCGTTGTATCGCCACAGCGAGTTCTTCGAATAGGTTAGTTAATTGTTTTTTTCTTTTTTTCTTTATATACTTAGTTGATACAAGTGCAATATATTTTTTTTGTTACAGGCATTCAATGTAGGACGTGTGATTCTGTGGAGAAGTATATCCTGAAACATTATACCAAGGGCGACACGTACGCTTTTCTACTTGCGAAATATTTATACCTAACGAAATTTTTCCCAAGTGAAGAATTAATCGCACACGGCTTTATTAAAGAGATGGTGAAAAATAGCATGTATTGCCACCAATATCGCTTCCCTAGAGAAGAAAGTACTTAATAAACTGAAATCCTCATTGTATCGCCACCGGAGTTCTTCAAACAGATATTACTTGTTTTTTCTTTTTTTTTCTTTTTATAGACTTAGTTGATACAAGTGCAATATATTTTTTTTTTTACAGGCATTCAATGTAGGACGTGTGATTCTGTGGAGAAGTATATCCTGAAACATTATACCAAGGGCGACACGTACGCTTTTCTACTTGCGAAATATTTATATCTAACGAAATTTTTCCCAAGTGAAGAATTAATCGCACACGGCTTTATTAAAGAGATGGTGAAAATAGCATGTATTGTCACCAATATCGCTTCCCTAGAGAAGAAAGTACTTAATAAACTGAAATCCTCGTTGTATCGCCACAGCGAGTTCTTCGAATAGGTTAGTTAATTGTTATTTTCTTTTTTTTTTCTTTTTATATACTTAGTTGATACAAGTGCAATATATATTTTTTTTGTTACAGGCATTCAATGTAGGACGTGTGATTCTGTGGAGAAGTATATCTGAACATTATACCAAAGGGCGACACGTACGCTTTTCTACTTGCGAAATATTTATATCTAACGAAATTTTTCCCAAGTGAAGAATTAATCGCACACGGCTTTATTAAAGAGATGGTGAAAATAGCATGTATTGTCACCAATATCGCTTCCCTAGAGAAGAAAGTACTTAATAAACTGAAATCCTCGTTGTATCGCCACAGCGAGTTCTTCGAATAGGTTAGTTAATTGTTATTTTCTTTTTTTTTTCTTTATATACTTAGTTGATACAAGTGCAATATTTTTTTTTTTACAGGCATTCAATGTAGGACGTGTGATTCTGTGGAGAAGTATATCCTGAAACTTATACCAAGGGCGACACGTACGCTTTTCTACTTGCGAAATATTTATATCTAACGAAATTTTTCCCAAGTAAGAATTAATCGCACACGGCTTATAAAGAGATGGTGAAATAGCATGTATTGTCACCAATATCGCTTCCCTAGAGAAGAAAGTACTTATAAACTGAAATCCTCGTTGTATCGCCACAGCGAGTTCTTCGAATAGGTTAGTTAATTGTTATTTTCTTTTTTTTCTTTTTATATACTAGTTGATACAGTGCAATATATATTTTTTTTGTTACAGGCATTCAATGTAGGACGTGTGATTTCGTTGGAGAAGTATATCCTGAAACATTATACCAAGGGCGACACGTACGCTTTTCTACTTGCGAAATATTTATATCTAACGAATTTTTCCCAAGTGAAGAATTAATCGCACACGGCTTTTATAAAGAGATGGTGAAAATAGCATGTATTGTCACCAATATCGCTTCCCTAGAGAAGAAAGTACTTAATAAACTGAAATCTCGTTGTATCGCCACATGGAGTTCTTCGAATAGGTTGTTAATTGTTATTTCTTTTTTTTTTTTTATATAACTTAGTTGATACAAGTGCAATATATTTTTTTTTGTTACAGGCATTCAATGTAGACGTGTGATTCTGTGGAGAAGTATATCCTGAAACCTATATACCCAAGGGCGACACGTACGCTTTTCTACTTGCGAAATATTTATATCTAACGAAATTTTCCCAAGTGAAAATTAATCGCACACGGCTTTATTAAAGAGGATGGTGAAAATAGCATGTATTGTCACCAATATCGCTTCCCTAGAGAAGAAAGTACTTAATAAACTGAAATCCTCGTTGTATCGCCACAGCGAGTTCTTCGAATAGTTAGTTAATTGTTATTTCTTTTTTTTCTTTTTATATACTTAGTTGATACAAGTGCAATATATTTTTTTTTGTTACAGGCATTCAATGTAGGACGTGTGATTCTGTGGAGAATTAATCCTGAAACATTATACCAAGGGCGACACGTACGCTTTTCTACTTGCGAAATATTTTATATCTAACGAAATTTTTCCCAAGTGAAGGAATTAATCGCACACGGCTTTATTAAAAGAGATGGTGAAAATAGCATGTATTGCCACCAATATCGCTTCCCTAGAGAAGAAAGTACTTAATAAACTGAAATCCTCGTTGTATCGCCACAGCGAGTTCTTCAAACAGGATATTTATTGTTTTTTTTCTTTTTTTTTCTTTTTATATACTTAATTGATACAAGTGCAATATATTTTTTTTTGTTACAGGCATTCAATGTAGGACGTGTGATTCTGTGGAGAAGTATATCCTGAAACATTATACCAAGGGCGACACGTACGCTTTCTACTTGCGAAATATTTATATCTAACGAATTTTTCCCAAGTGAAGAATATAATCGCACACGGCTTTATTAAGAGATGGTGAAAATAGCATGTATTGTCACCAAATTCGCTTCCCCTAGAGAAGAAGAGTACTTATAATAAACTGAAATCCTCGTTGTATCTGCCACAGCGAGTTCTTCGAATAGGTTAGTTAATTGTTATTTTCTTTTTTTTTTTCTTTTTATATACTTAGTTGATACAAGTGCAATATATTTTTTTTTTGTTACAGGCATTCAATGTAGGACGTGTGATTCTGTGGAGAAGTATATCCTGAAACATTATACCAAGGGCGACACGTACGCTTTTCTACTTGCGAAATATTTATATCTAACGAAATTTTTCCCAAGTGCAGAATTAATCGACACGGCTTTATTAAAGAGATGGTGAAAATAGCATGTATTGTCACCAATATCGCTTCCCTAGAGAAGAAAGTACTTAATAAACTGAAATCCTCGTTGTATCGCCACAGCGAGTTCTTCGAATAGGTTAGTTAATTTTTATTTTTTTTTTTTCTTTTATATACTTAGTTGATACAAGTGCAATATATTTTTTTTTTGTTACAGGCATTCAATGTAGGACGTGTGATTCTGTGGAGAAGTATATCCTGAAACATTATACCAAGGGCGACACGTACGCTTTTCTACTTGCGAAATATTTATATCTAACGAAATTTTTCCCAAGTGAAGAATTAATCGCACACGGCTTTATTAAAGAGATGGTGAAAATAGCATGTATTGTCACCAATATCGCTTCCCTAGAGAAGAAAGTACTTAATAAACTGAAATCCTCGTTGTATCGCCACAGCGAGTTCTTCGAATAGGTTAGTTAATTGTTATTTTCTTTTTTTTCTTTTTATATACTTAGTTGATACAAGTGCAATATATTTTTTTTTGTTACAGCATTCAAGTAGGACGTGTGATTCTGTGGAGAAGTATATCCTGAAACATTATACAAGGGCGACACGTACGCTTTTCTACTTGCGAAATATTATATCTAACGAAATTTTTCCCAAGTGAAGATTAATCGCACACGGCTTTATTAAAGAGATGGTGAAAATAGCATGTATTGTCACCAATATCGCTTCCCTAGAGAAGAAAGTACTTAATAAACTGAAATCCTCGTTGTATCGCCACAGCGAGTTCTTCGAATAGGTTAGTTAATTGTTATTCTTTTTTTTCTTTTTATATAGCTTAGTTGATACAAGTGCAATATATTTTTTTTTTTGTTACAGGCATTCAATGTAGGACGTGTGATTCTGTGGAGAAGTATATCCTGAAACATTATACCAAGGGCGACACGTACGCTTTTCTACTTGCGAAATATTTATATCTAACGAAATTTTTCCCAAGTGAAGAATTAATCGCACACGGCTTTATTAAGAGATGGTGAAAATAGCATGTATTGTCACCAATATCGCTTCCCTAGAGAAGAAAGTATAAAACTGAAATCCTCGTTGTATCGCCACAGCGAGTTCTTCGAATGATAGGTTATATGTTATTTTCTTTTTTTTCTTTTTTATACTTAGTTGATACAAGTGCAATAATTTTTTTTGTTACAGGCATTCAATGTAGGACGTGTGATTCTGTGGAGAAGTATATCCTGAAACATTATACCAAGGGCGACACGTACGCTTTTCTACTTGCGAAATATTTATATCTAACGAAATTTTTCCCAAGTGAAGAATTAATCGCACACGGCTTTATAAAAGATGGTGAAAATAGCATGTATTGCCACCAATATCGCTTCCCTAGAGAAGAAAGTACTTAATAAACTGAAATCCTCATTGTATCGCCAGCGAGTTCTTCAAACAGGATAGTTACTTGTTTTTTCTTTTTTTTTCTTTTATAACTTAGTTGATACAAGGCAATATTTTTTTTTTGTTCAGGCATTCAATGTAGGACGTGTGATTCTGTGGAGAAGTATATCCTGAAACATTATACCAAGGGCGACACGTACGCTTTCTACTTGCGAAATATTTATATCTAACGAAATTTTTCCAAGTAAGAATAATCGCACACGGCTTTATTAAAGAGATGGTGAAAATAGCATGTATTGTCACCAATATCGCTTCCCTAGAGAAGAAAGTACTTAATAAACTGAAATCCTCGTTGTATCGCCACAGCGAGTTCTTCGAATAGGTTAGTTAATTGTTTTTTCTTTTTTTTCTTTTTATATACTTGTTGATACAAGTGCATAATATATTTTTTTTTGTTACAGGCATTCAATGTAGGACGTTGATTCTGTGGAGAAGTATATCCTGAAACATTATACCAAGGGCGACACGTACGCTTTTCTACTTGCGAAATATTTATATCTAACGAAATTTTTCCCAAGTGAAGAATTAATCGCACACGGCTTTATTAAAGAGATGGTGAAAATAGCATGTATTGCCACCAATATCGCTTCCCTAGAGAAGAAAGTACTTAATAAACTGAAATCCTCATTGTATCGCCACAGCGAGTTCTTCAAACAGGATAGTTACTTGTTTTTTTTTTTTATAGACTTAGTTGATACAAGTGCAATATATTTTTCTTTGTTACAGGCATTCAATGTAGGACGTGTGACTCTGTGGAGAAGTATATCCTAAAACATTATACCAAGGGCGACACGTACGCTTTTCTACTTGCGAAATATTTATACCTAACGAAATTTTTCCCAAGTGAAGAATTAATCGCACACGACTTCATTAAAGAGATGGTGAAAATAGCATGTATTGCCACCAATATCGCTTCCCTAGAGAAGAAAGTACTTAATAAACTGAAATCCTGTTGTATCGCCACAGCGAGTTCTTCGAACAGGTTAGTTACTTTTATGTTTGTCAATTTATTGATTAAGGCTTAGCACGCACGTTTTTTATCGACCGTTTTTTATCGTCGCGGTTTTCTACTAAAATTATGTTTCCAGCACGTGCATGAACTACAATTGCTTGCAGATAATAACCGCTGATAGTTAATCGCGGTACGTTCTAAGTCTACTTTCTAGAACATACGCAAGTTGATGTTGTGCATTTATCAATCTCTAGTTCAAGTTGTCATCAATTTTAATGAATTCTGACTTAAAACTTCATTATGGGATTTTTATATATACAGTGACCGGCATAAACATTGCAACGTATGGATTTTTTTTTGATTATTAAAGTGTACTATAACTTTTTCGGGGGATGGGTTGTGCATGTCTAGGAACCCCAAAAAATTTTTTCGATACACATCACGTGATCACTAGTATGGCGGTAAATTTAAAAATATGCCGTGAATCTGCAAGAAGTGAGGTTAGATCACATGATATCCGAAAAAGTTACTTAGAATTCAATTCTGAGCCTGTATGCAAATTTTCGTAAACATATTTAAAAAAAAACTAAAAATCACGATTTTTCCAAATATTCAAAAATCGCAAGCTTTTTACAGTAAGAAATTAAGGCTTCGCGCAGACAGAGGGCGGTCGGGCGTTCCGAGTTCCGCGTTCAGAGTTCTGTGTTTTCTGTGTCGGATGCAACCCTTAACAACAGCGCACACTGCCGATGGTCAGACCGCGGCGGTGAATGAGAACGTTTGCGTTCTGGAGTTCTATTCCCAGCAAGACAAAGAACGCGAGAACTCTGCCATGTCGGACACAGAAAAATTGATTGAATTAGTGCGAGAAAGACGTTTGTTATATGATTTAAGTGATAATGATTATAAAAATCGTGAAAAGAAAGCAGAAGCATGGCGTGAAATTGCAAGAAAAATGGGTACAGAGGATGGTAAGTAAAAAAAATATTTTGTATTTATTGCAAATTTCACCCCTACTACATCTTATATACATTATTGGTTAAAATAAGAAATAAACTCTTCCCGAACTGCGTACGCTGTCAAATTGCTTCTGTGATTTGTTTGCTGAAAAGTTCTGAACGCATGAGCGTTTCGGTATAAATCAGTTATATTTTCTTCTTGATTATGTGGTCTTCTCCTTTTACTCTAAGAAAGTTATGCAAACAACAAGCAGCTTTCACGACATTTGCCACAGTGTCAACATTTAGTTCAAATGGTTTTAAAAAACACCTCCATTTTTGAACCAAAATCCCGAAACAACTCTCTAAAATACGTCTTGCACTACTGAGTCTCATATTGTATTTTAGTTTTCTTTCATCTTGAATAGCTACATCATTTGAAAATGGTCTCATCAAAAATGGTTCCAATTTGAAACCACCGTCTCCAATAAAAACGTGCGGCGTTAAATTTTCTCTTCCTGGTAATGGCTTTGGTCCGGGAATATTCATTTGGTTATCAAGGAGTTTATGATAGAAAGAAGACCTTTGGAAAATTGTGCTATCACTATCTTTTCCATAGCTACCAACATCAATTATTATAAATTTATAATCTGGGTCTACTATGGCAAGCAGCACTATGGAGAATCTCTGTTTATAGCAAAAGTGTAATGTTGGGCGGGCATTTTATATAAACATGTTTCCCATCAATACTACCAATACAGTTCGGAAATCCCCATCTGCCATTAAATCCACTTTCAGATTGTTTCCATGTTGTTTCCGTGGGGAATGGCATATATATTGGTTGTAATGTTTTCCATATCGCTTTACTTACTTCCTTGACTATTATACCAACCGTTGTAAATCCCATACGGTAAGAATGACCAATTGTTTTATAGTGATCTCCTGTAGCAAGGTATCTGAAACCAGAAGAAATGTACAAGATTCTTTTCAGCTTGCCACCTGTCTGTATGTTTTTATATTAATAAAAAATATTGTTGCAGGTAAACACTGGAGTATCTAATGGAAAAATCTCAAGGATAACTATAATAAATTCAAGAGAAACACGGAAACTCACTCAGGTCAAGGTTATATAAAATACAAAAACTGGCCCTGAGCAGACCTAATGAGGTTTCTAGACGATTTCAAATTTAGAAGGATAACCGAAACGAATATCGCTAGTCAGACTGAAAAAACACATCATAGCGAATCTCAATTCTCAATTACAGAAAACAAAGAAAATAATGATTTAACGCGTAATGAATCGGAAGCTCGTGAGGTCTCAGAATGTAATACTATTTACGAAAATAGAAAAATAAAAATAAAAGATACTGTAGGACCGACTGATAAGGTACTGGAATACCTTAAAATGAAAAACGACCAAAAAGAAAATAGAACAAAATTTGATGGGATAGATCACTTCTTTCTCAGCTATGCTCAGAGTTTTAAAAAATTTACACCTAGAACCCAATCTCTGCTGAAACTAGATACAGCAACTTTATTTGCTCGGTATGAATTGCAAGCAGCAGAAAGATACTAGTGTCAATAGCAGTGAAATAACCCCACAATTTCTATCAAGAGACCGTTTCTCCACTCCAGATCAATTGGCCAGTCCTTTATCATCAACAGAACAGGAACGACCGCAGTCGACCCTATCAAACTTTTCTACTTCCACAAGTATTTATGGAACTATTCCATCCAGTGACACGATTAGAATAAATGCCAGTTCTTCAGGAATGTCACAGCAACTAGATCAAAATGAATTTGAAAGGTCGGCAACATCTCCGGAATTTAGTCACTATTATGAAACCGTAGCGTATACTCTGTCGAATGACATTACTATGTAGCAATAATAAATGCGTAATAGTTTTTTATTAATAACCAGTTAGTTTCATTTATTTACACATACAGCCTGTAAAATTAAACATTACTTACCTTAAAAATACAGCCAGCCTTTCTTTTGCAGGAATAGCCTTCCTCCAGTTAGTATGTTGTTTTTCTATATCACGTTTTATTAAATTATACAATTCATTGAAGCTATTTATTGACATACGAAAATAAATAAAAAACCGTTCTTCATCTACAAGCAATTCAGCAGACAGATTACTAAATTCTCCTTGCTCCTCTCGCTTGCTATTAATGGGGTGCACCCAGTGTTTCCTTTTTCTCTTGGACACCTCTAGGCTCCACAAAAGCAATGCTTCGTCTTCAGAACTTGAACTTTCCGACATGTTTCACGCAGAAAGTTTGCAATAAAAATGGAACGCCTGATAGTTGACCGTCGCATGTGTGCCTTCGGAACTCTATAAGAAACAACCCAGAACTCTGAACGTAGAACTCGGAACGCCCGACCGCCCTCTGTCTGCGCGAAGCCTAACAAATTAATGAATTTCTGCTCCTCTCTCTAATATTGGAGGAATTTTTTTTGCAAAATTTTTTTTCTTGGAAAAATTCCTCCTAATCATTACAATAAAAAGCAGAGAAATTCATTAATTTGTTAATTTCCCAAATATTGTTTCACTGAATTGCATATTTTTTTTTTTTTCGCTTTTAGCAGCTCACTGCGGTGATATTTCTAAATTTGGTGACATTCAAACAAATTTTTTGCATAATTAACACAGCAAAAACTGAAAAGCACGATTTCAGTGTGGCAGTTGTTGTTGTACGGGATATAGTCCCTTGCTAGTTACCATTGTTTATATACATACTAGTTAGACACCTTATGGACAAAACAGTTAAACGAATTTTTGAACATTTGGACAAAAACGATAGATGGCGACACGCCGTTGATGTCCATCTCGATTTAAATACAAGCTTTATAGTTAGACTACTACTACATACAAAATGGCCCTCTTACGTGTCGGCAAATATTATTTATTGCAATGGTTACCCAAAAGGTCAACGCAGATCACGTGTTACGTGTTTGAAAACACCTTTTCTTATTTCTCCAACTGTACACTATCTTTTCTGAAATCATCTAAGTTCATTGACCTTTTCTAGTTACCGAGAATTTCGCTATTTACTTATTTCGTATAACGTCACGTTTAACCTTGAAGTTGTTTTTTTGTAATGTACCACTTTATTTGCGACCTTTTTCTAAATTCTTAAATTGTCAAATTTTAGTATCTATTTAGATGCATTTGCATAGTAAATTTCATTAAACTCCGTTCTTAATTAGCTCCGAATTTATTCATTTTGTTAATTGTTGCACATTTTTTGTGCGCACTGTACTTGAAACGTTAGAATTTCGCACAAACACGAACACCTGCAAATTCGATACTCGGATCCTATTGGCTACTTAATGGCATAGCGCGGGAACTAGATTCCTCTCCCTTCTTCTTGGACACTTACTCTCCAGCCCGCTAAGTGTGTAGACCTACCCGTCTAAGAGGCGACGCCCTGCTGCACCCCTTTTCGACCAAACTTACCCGTTCGGTAACCCCTGTGGGGGGATATCAGGTCATAAGGAAACCACTCCACGGAAGCCGTTCTTGAGTCCTTGTGTTTTGGCAACGAAGACTTCTCCTGGAGCCCCGCTGACGCGGATCTCGCAAGCACCGCCGCCCTAAGTCATCCCTGGACACGGGCTTTCTTCTTTCATCCACCGGCTCTCTTCCACTTCTTCCTCCCCGAGGTGTTTGGGTGACAATCAACCGTTTGTGCATTGTTTTAAATGTAAGTTAATTTTAAGATTTATTTTCTTTTGTATTTGTAGTAACGAACTACCATTGGAGTAATAATAAATTTAACGTAATTTTTTTTATATTTTAGTCTTTGCTGTCATTGTTCAATTTAACGTAATTTTTTTTTGATATTTTAGTCTTTGCTGTCATTGTTCAATTTAACGTAACTTTCGAAATTATTTTAATTTTTGTTTCTTTCATCTTTTCGCATTAAAACAATGGTTGTCGTATTTTTGCTGCTCGATCGAGTAGGTAGATTTTATTTTCTGGTTTCTTTGTAATACAAATTTTTAATAATAACCCGTCACTCCCAAAAGTTCATTTCGTGTATTTATACTTTGTAATTATGTAATACTTGGCTTCACCTAATCAATTGTCAATATAACTGTTTATATAGTTTTTCTGAGTTTTATTTAATTCAATTTTATCGTCCTTGGCGCATTAGTTTTTTTTTTTTTTTTCATTTAATTAACTTTTTCATTCAATTTAATTATTTATAAAATCAAAATTCGTGCAAGTACCAATCTCTTGTTTCCCCTACTGGAAAATAGCCATTCTGGGCTGTGGCTAAAGTACCGGGCGACAGCGTCGGGCCACGGAAGGCAACAGCTGACTCAACCCAGTGGCGCTCAATCCGACACCTCTCCGGCGCCTCACTGGCCGAAACGATTCCTACAGTCGCAGCGTGGGAAATAAATTATAAACGTTGTTTTATTTCTCTTCTCCCATCCTTTGGTACTTTTGCAATCATTATTTTATTGATATCAATAATCTTTTTATAAACAATATTTTAAATTTTTATTTTTTTATTATTATTCAATCTGTCTCTGCTCTGGAAATTCTACTTTTAATACGCCCTGAGAATTCGCTGGTAGCACACGTAATCAGTCTCACAAAGCATTGTCTATCCAACACTTATTTCTCATATGGCGGACAACGGTACAAACAAGTACAAGGAGCACCCATGATCACCTAAGCGCCGCACTGCAAGACCCTTTATGAAATTTCGAGAAAAGAAAACAAGAACGGGTCAAACCGAAACTATGGCTTAGATATGTAGACGATACGTTCGTAATATGGCCTCATGGGGAGCATGAACTGAACAATTTCCTAGAACATTTAAACAACGTACATCCCAGATCAAGTTCACCATGGAGACAGAACAGCAAAACCAGCTCCCATTCTTAGACGTGCTCATTAAAAAACAAAACGGATCTCTGGGCTTTACTGTGTTCCGTAAGCCGACACACACAAACAGGTATCTCAACGCGCTATCTCATCACCATCCAACACAACTCTTGCTGTTGCGAGAACATTAGCACACAAATCTCAAGAACTCACGGACATAGAACACAGAGAAGCGGAATTAACCACTCTACGGAACGTTTACACGGAACAATTACAGTGAGAGTGTAATTTATAACAACTAGCCTTCTTGCCCATTCAGGGAACACGAGAAGTAAGCAGTAGTGTAAGAAAACATAATATCGAGACGTGTTCAAAACCAGCAGAAAGACCGGAGAGATGCTGCCTATACCGAAGGATATAATATCATTAGAAGACCAGGGCGTGTATGAGGTAAAATGCAAGACGTGTGAACTACCTTACATCAACAAACTAATAGAAAAATCAGCGTCCGAAGGGAGGAACATAGAAACGCAGTAGTACAAAGAACTACTGCCTCTTCGTTTGCACAACACGTACTAAACACGGGTCACGATATCGACTTTGAAAATGTCAGAGTGTTAGCCAGGTGCGAAAATCTAACCAACAGAGTTACACGAGAGGCCATAGAAATAGAAAAACGAGCGGAAAACCTCAATAAACGAGACGACACAGTAGGAAGTGTGAACACTTCCTACTCAACTGTTAGTTTTAACATGTTGTTTGTTTAATTCAGTATTGTTGTATTTTATTTTATTTGTTGGACGCCCTTAGTTTAAGAAATCTCCCATATGCATAAATAATTGCGAATAGTAGAAACCTGACAAATAATCTTTATTCAGACCGATTTACCCGATAATTTCCCTTATTGTTTAAAATTAATTAATTATAAAATTTAGTCATGTTTGAGACCTCAAATAAATCAATACATCTTTTTAATATGTAACACAAATTTTAAATGTGATTGTCCTATACTTAAAGAATTTTAGTATGTTCATATCTTATTGACATATACAGCATATGCTATCATAAAAGCTTTTATACATCATGTAACACCAACTTAGTAAGTATTTAATTATATATTCTTACATAACTAATATGAGCCGTGAATAATATGATATATCCCTAACCAAATATTGTTATTACATTACAGATAAGCGAGAAGCCTAAAATCATCGAACGTTACGTAACTAATATACGAGTTTTAATTAATTCAATAATTCTGTTTATACAGCAGTAATATATCTACATATCTCACTTAATATTTGTTGTTTGATCCGAGAGGAGGTAAAATAGTCTCCTCCTTTTTGAGTGACATTTTTTTTGTTTGTTTTTAATGTGTTATTTTAAAGTATTTGTATCGTTTCTACATTTAAATTTAAATATTTTAATAATAATTTTAAAAGTAAATTTAAATATCGATCATAATATATTTTATTGACTTTGTATTTGTGATTCTTGATTGGAGACTTCTCCACGCGCTGTTCATATTTTTGAGCCCTGAAGAAGCATTGATTTAAATGTGAAATATTGGCCTTTAAAAAAATAAAGAACAATAATATTTAATTGAGTTATTTCCGCTTACCCAAAGATTTTCCATTATACACGTCATCCCAACGGCAAAGACTCCTGATCTACATATACATAAATAATAAATATAACGAGGATGGAGAAAGTCTCTCAGATCAGTCTCTCTCCATCATCGTGCTGTCAGCCTCTTTATGGCTTTTTCATCTCTATTGTAATGTCCCCATATACATTAATTTTATTTTTAGATTGTTTTTAATGTGTAATCAGTGGTTTTAAATCATCTTTATTACAAGAATCCCAGTTAGTCGGTTTAAATTCAATTAAAATACGCTGAGTTGCGATCATGAGGTCACCATTTTGTTCTAATGTTCTTCACTTAGGCACCTGTCTGAAGACAGAGACGAAATTTTCACGTTCCCGAAACGTAACACAAAGCCTTAAATACATCAATTTAATGAAACCTAATTCTTGTTTGATTCCTAATTAAACAAGTAATTTTTGATTGGTCTACCAATCAGTTCAGTAGCTGAGTTTTTTCCTTTTCAAATCTCTAGGCTATTGGCTGACTCCGATGTAGATGTTTCCAACTGGAGCAAATATACTCCAAGAAAACTAAAAACAAAAATCAGTAAGAAATTGAAACCTGATGCATATAATCCAGTCGCATCTACCAAGGAAGCATACTATAAAAGAAAACTGGAACTCATTGAAAAATCTTTCGAACAAGAGTGTAGGGACAGGAAACAGCAAAATGAAAGAGATATCGAAGAACATGGAAAGAAAATGTAGCTGTTAGATATAGATATCGAAATTAAAAAGGCACAGCTGGCAAAGGAATGGAGCTAGTGGGTATTTCTTGCCCCCTCTTGTTTCTATTTGCAATTATTAAACTCCTGCATTTCATTAGATAATAAATAGTTAATAACTGATATGTTTTAAGTTTTGTTTTTATAATGTTGTTGTATTGATTTCATATACGTATCTATATTTTTTACTGACGTTTTGTATGTACTA